>CM037863.1:23713180-24270680 GCA_021292105.1 Anadara kagoshimensis | reverse complement strand
GTGATTCAGTAAACGTTTGCTTAAGAATCCTCGGTCGCATAGGGTCCGTGGTGAGGGGCTGTGATTCTGTAAGCGTGGGCTTTGATTCAGTAAACGCGCGCTTAAGAATCCTAGGTCGCTTAGGGTCCGTAGTGAAGGGGCTGTGATTCTGTAAGCGTGAGCTGTGATTCAGTAAACGCGCGCTTAAGAATCCTAGGTCGCTTAGGGTCCGTAGTGAAGGGGCTTTGATTCTGTAAGCGTGGAGTGTGATTCAGTAAACGCGCGCTTAAGAATCCTAAATCGCTTAGGGTCCGTAGTGAGGGGGCTGTGATTCTGTAAGCGTGAGCTGTGATTCAGTAAACGTTTGCTTAAGAATCCTCGGTCGCTTAGGGTCCGTAGTCAGGGGGCTGTGATTCTGTAAGCGTGGGCTGTGATTCAGTAAACGCGCGCTTAAGAATCCTCGGTCGCTTAGGGTCCGTAGTGAGGGGGCTGTGATTCTGTAAGCGTGGGCTGTGATTCAGTAAACGCGCGCTTAAGAATCCTAAATCGCTTAGGGTCCGTAGTGAGGGGGCTGTGATTCTGTAAGCGTGAGCTGTGATTCAGTAAACGTTTGCTTAAGAATCCTCGGTCGCTTAGGGTCCGTAGTGAAGGGGCTGTGATTCTGTTAGCGTGAGCTGTGATTCAGTAAACGCGCGCTTAAGAATCCTATGTCGCTTAGGGTCCGTAGTGAGGGGGCTGTGATTCTGTAAGCGTGAGCTGTGATTCAGTAAACGTTTGCTTAAGAATCCTAGGTCGCTTAGGGTCCGTAGTGAGGGGGGGCTGTGATTCAGTAAACGTTTGCTTAAGAATCCTAGGTCGCTTAGGGTCCGTAGTGAGGGGCTGTGATTCTGTAAGCGTGAGCTGTGATTCAGTAAACGTTTGCTTAAGAATCCTCGGTCGCATAGGGTCCGTAGTGAGGGGCTGTGATTCTGTAAGCGTGGGCTTTGATTCAGTAAACGCGCGCTTAAGAATCCTAGGTCGCTTAGGGTCCGTAGTGAAGGGGCTGTGATTCTGTAAGCGTGAGCTGTGATTCGGTAAACGCGCGCTTAAGAATCCTAGGTCGCTTAAGGTCCGTAGTGAAGGGGCTGTGATTCTGTAAGCGTGAGCTGTGATTCAGTAAACGTTTGCTTAAGAATCCTAAATCGCTTAGGGTCCGTAGTGAGGGGGCTGTGATTCTGTAAGCGTGAGCTGTGATTCAGTAAACGTTTGCTTAAGAATCCTAGGTCGCTTAGGGTCCGTAGTGAAGGGGCTTTGATTCAGTAAACGCGCGCTTAAGAATCCTAGGTCGCTTGGGGTCCGTAGTGAAGGGGCTGTGATTCTGTAAGCGTGAGCTGTGATTCAGTAAACGCGCGCTTAAGAATCCTAGGTCGCTTAAGGTCCGTAGTGAAGGGGCTGTGATTCTGTAAGCGTGAGCTGTGATTCAGTAAACGTTTGCTTAAGAATCCTAAATCGCTTAGGGTCCGTAGTGAGGGGGCTGTGATTCTGTAAGCGTGAGCTGTGATTCAGTAAACGTTTGCTTAAGAATACTAGGTCGCTTAAGGTCCGTAGTGAAGGGGCTGTGATTCTGTAAGCGTGAGCTGTGATTCAGTAAACGTTTGCTTAAGAATCCTATGTTGCTTAGGGTCCGTAGTGAAGGGGCTGTGATTCTGTAAGCGTGAGCTGTGATTCAGTAAACGCGCGCTTAAGAATCCTAGGTCGCTTAAGGTCCGTAGTGAGGGGGCTGTGATTCTGTAAGCGTGAGCTGTGATTCAGTAAACGCGCGCTTAAGAATCCTAGGTCGCTTAGGGTCCGTAGTGAGGGGCTGTGATTCTGTAAGCGTGAGCTGTGATTCAGTAAACGCGCGCTTAAGAATCCTAGGTCGCTTAGGGTCCGTAGTGAAGGGGCTTTGATTCTGTAAGCGTGGAGTGTGATTCAGTAAACGCGCGCTTAAGAATCCTAGGTCGCTTAAGGTCCGTAGTGAAGGGGCTGTGATTCTGTTAGCGTGAGCTGTGATTCAGTAAACGCGCGCTTAAGAATCCTAGGTCGCTTAAGGTCCGTAGTGAAGGGGCTGTGATTCTGTTAGCGTGAGCTGTGATTCAGTAAACGCGCGCTTAAGAATCCTAGGTCGCTTAGGGTCCGTAGTGAGGGGCTGTGATTCTGTAAGCGTGAGCTGTGATTCAGTAAACGCGCGCTTAAGAATCCTAGGTCGCTTAAGGTCCGTAGTGAAGGGGCTGTGATTCTGTTAGCGTGAGCTGTGATTCAGTAAACGCGCGCTTAAGAATCCTAGGTCGCTTAGGGTCCGTAGTGAGGGGGTTGTGATTCTGTAAGCGTGAGCTGTGATTCAGTAAACGCGCGCTTAAGAATCCTAGGTCGCTTACGGTCCGTAGTGAGGGGCTGTGATTCTGTAAGCGTGAGCTGTGATTCAGTTAACGCGCCCTTAAAAATCCTAAATTGCTTGGGGTCAGTAGTAGGGTCCGTAGATTCTGTAACCGCGCGCGTAAAAATTCTCAATCGCTTAGGGTCCGTAGATTCTGTAAGTGTGCGCTTTTAAAGAATCCTCAGTCGCTTAGGGTCTGTGGTGAGGGACTGTGATTCTGTAAGAGAGGGCTTTAGACCACTCAGTCGCCAAGGCCACGTATTGTTTTCTCTGATGAAATATTTATAATTAAACCTTTCTACATAGTCTACGGACCCGTAGTGAGGGGGTGTGATTCTGTAAGCGTGGGCTTTGATTCAGTAAACGTTTGCTTAAGAATCCTAGGTCGCTTAGGGTCCGTAGTGAGGGGGTGTGATTCTGTAAGCGTGAGCTGTGATTCTGTAAATGCGCGCTTAAAAATCCTAAATCGCTTAGGTCCGTAATGAGGGGCTGTGATTCTGTTAGCGTGAACTGTGATTCAGTAAACGCACCCTTAAGAATCCTCGGTCGCATAGGGCCCGTAGTGAAGGGTTTGTGATTCTGAAAGCGTGGGCTTTGATTCTGTAAGCATGGGCTGTGATTCAGTAAAATCCTAAATTTCTTGGGGTCAGTAGTAGGGTCCGTAGATTCTGTAACCGCGCGCTTAAAAATTCTCAATCGCTTAGGGTCCGTAGATTCTGTAAGTGCGGTTTTAAAGAATCCTCAGTCGCTTAGGGTCCCTGGTGAGGGTCTGTGACTCTGTAACTCTGACCACTCGGTCGCCAAGGCTACGTATTGTTTCCTCTGATGAAATATTTATAATTTAACTTTCTACATTGTAGGTGGCGCCACCATTGTATTTGAAGTTGAACTGCTGTTTTTAGAAAAGAAAGGTTGGGCAGACTGGTACATCGACAGCGTACAGATGGCTTGTATGATCAGCTTCTCCGGAGGGCTCTTCGCTCTAGTTTTCCAAAAAATTCAAGAAAAAAGAAAATCTAAATCTAAAAAACCAAAGAAAGAAGATTAAATTATTACTTATATTTATTTATATTTATTATTTAATTTATATAATAAAATATTTACAAATGATTATGTTTTAGTTTCAAGAAAATTCAATTTCACTAGTAGAAAACTCCATTTCATGCAGCCACTATATATATATGTATGTGTGTGTGTGTGTGTGTGTGTGTGTGTGTGTGTGGTGTGTGTGTGTGTGTGTGTCACCTCAATGATAATACTTGCGTTTTCAGCCACTACATGTGCCTGAGTGGTAACACCTCCATGTCAGCCCCTTAGGGTACCACAATCGTAAGGCCCCAGTTTACCCGTTACGGAGTAAAGCGATACCTCCATTTCAGAAACTAGGGGTACCTCTTTGATAATACCTGTATTTCAGCCACTACGAGTGCCTTAGTGGTAACAAACCCAAGACCTCCCACTTACGGAGCGAGCACTCTGCCAACAGAGCTATCGCAGTGGTTCGGCGGCACAGGTCAGAGAAAATCTGTCAGCTCGCTGAAAGTTGGTAGTTTATTGAACGTCTCGATATAAGTGTAAGAATCTTGAGGGGGTAGAACTCTATATCTCCACTCACTCTACCGTGACTCGGGGCATTGGATTTTGGTTTTAAAGTCTGGCCCTAATAACCCAAAAATGCGGACACGTACGCCATGGGCATCAGTCATTGTATCGTCATTAACAGCTGGAACACATATTAATATTTACACAATAACCCCAATACTTAATCATAATTAATAATAAATCTTGACTCATACAAATTAATCAATTCGGGATTAATAAAGTCAAAATGTCCTTGAAAATCAAAAACACACATACTGATCTATGTCCAAATTACAATCCCAAAGCACAGTACTGACAATCCCAAGTCAAACATGTGAATTTCAAAACAAAACTGGAAAAACTGTGAGCCACAAGCTCACAAACCCCCCCCCCCCTCCCTCCGCATAAAAAACCATCGGATCAAATTTTTAAATAGGAGGTGCACATCTACATTATATCACAAAGATTGTGTGAACATTTCATGAAATTTAGGAGGAGTTGCGGATAAGAGATAGGTACCCTTAGGTGTAACGGAAGGACGGACGGACACCCCTATCACTATATAACCCCCTCCCACACTTGAAAATCAAAAACAAACATACAAGGCTAAGTTATGCAAAGCACAATTGTAGTTAATATAATTAGCGAAATGCTACATGAATTTGCTAATTATGGGTTATTCAATGATTAACTTTAATTAAGCTTTGTGAAACTGGGTCCTGATCCATGTCCAAATTTTATAAGCCAAAGCAAAGTAAAAAAAATGGAACTGACAATTCAAGTTAAACATGTAGATCCCTTCCAGGAAAGTGAGGCCGGGTGTTCTGAAAGAGTAAGCATCGCCTTTTTGCTAGCTACATCCGCCACTTGTGTAATGAAAGCAACATGGTTCTATGGGTTGGTTGGTTGAATGTTGCTTAACGTCGCATCAGCAATTTTTCAGCTATTCGCGACGAAAACTATTTTTTATTAATCCCTATGGATTAATCTATGAACAATTTTGTGTATGCATGTGAAGTGCGAGTGTGTTGTATGGTCTGCCTTGTACTAGCGCGCACTAAGGACGGCTTTACCGTGCTAGTTCACAGAGTAAGTACGCCGCAGACAAGCGTACCACTCCCCCAGTCCATTATACTGATACCAGGTGAATCAGTAAAAGCCAACGACAAGGAAAATTCACCTTCCCACATATGGTCTGAGTGGGACTCGAACTTGCAGTGAGAGACCCTAGATTTGAAGACTGACTTCTTATCCATTAGGCCACTGCGCCCTCCGGGTTCTATGGGGACGTCAAATATATCCAGAATAATTTTGGATATAGAGACATCATACTTATCAACAATATTATGATGACGGCCATAAAACTTTAGTGTCGAAGTAACAATAATCAATAAATCATGAATAAATAAATAACACATATCAGGACCACTGATTATACAACTACCGACTTAGGACGAGCACTAGACATATGAACATATGGGGTCAAGTAATAATAATAATAATAATAAAAAATTATTATTAATAATAATGATAGTTTATTTAAGTGTCACGTGTAAATAATTACTATGTATGATCATTTACATCCCGTCATATTTGGCCTACGAGACACCACTTTTTACATTAAATACTTTACACAGGAAATAAAATCTATTTAAGATGTATCAGAGCCAGGGTTAAGGGAAAAAGCAACAATAATAATAATAATAATAATAATAATAATAATAATAATAATAATAATAATAATAATAATAATAGACATATGACATAAACAATAAAAAACCACATGCATGTGCATCTGTGGTTAAAAATTAGTTATATGTATTTAAAAAGTAAAGCACTTTTGTATGGCCATTACCTTACCATTTTATTTTAAAATCAGTGGCCTATTGAAAAATAATAAAATGATCAAACTTGCTAATCATGCGTTACATTTTCGTTATTAAAATAAAAAAATAAAATAAAATAAAATAAAATAAAATAAAATAAATAAATAAATAAATAAATAAATAAATAAATAAATAAATAAATAAAATATTCATCTATCAACTGATCAGGCAAAGCACCCGTAGTTTTTCATTTGCATAATTAAAATTTATTCACATAAATAAAGATAATAAATTAACAATTTTAAATACGTTGGATTATTTTTTGTTATTAATTTATTTCATAAACAATTTAAGATCCAACTTTTTTCGATATTTAAGTCAATTTATTTTCATGTATTGTGAATGTGTATTGGACATCCCTCCCGGTCTCATTCCAGTTTCATCAACCGAGCTTCGCGGAATTATCCAATAGCCTCGTTTTGGTCCACTTTCTCTCATTTCCGCATTTTGCTTGGATGTACAATACACTAGCCTAGATGTGAAAATGTTGTGGATATATACATGGAATTTAACATTAATTGTTTTCTAGTTAACATCTTGCCTTCATTATTTACCAAGGATGGCATTTCCACGGGCGATATCAATTGACTTTATTATCTGTATAAAACCCACCGCTGTGAAATAGGAGAAGAAAAACAGCTATGGATGACGGCGCTATACTATCACATCAGTCCGTCGTCGTCGGAGATATGGGAGGGGACACACCAGAATCCAGCGACCAGGGACACGGGCATTTTTTCGTAAAGAAAACATTTCATAAACCAACATATTGTCACCATTGCACCGACATGCTGTGGGGGTTGATCGGCCAGGGATTCATATGCGAAGGTAAGAGTTGCTAATTCCTGTAAGCGGAGCTACTCATTTATTATTACTGTTGTCTGTTTATCACTTTGGCGTGGAAAATCATCGTGCTATTTTGCATATAAACCCTTAACAAGGCATAACAGACTTATTAATGTCAATAAAATATGTATGCATATTTATATTAACCGTGTTTCGGCTAGAAATTGTCTTTGAGGGGTGTACGGGTGGTAGAAAATATTGAATGATTCCTCCATTTGGATGTTCATAAGCGTTGACTCTGAATACGATCGATACGAGCAACGTTAATGCCGGTTTGCTGTATAGTATATCGACGCCAATAAGAGAGGAAAAAAATCTTCGCACAGTATCGCTTTAATATTTTCTCATTTTTATACTACTTGGATTCATATATTTATTCTTCAACATTCATCCATGGATAATTTGCATAAATAAGAATTATTGTGGTTGATTTTGATTACGCGTGTGTGCTGTGTGCTATTACTGTAGAAGTCGGGTCATAATCATTAAATATACACATCGAATTGATTATCATTTTAAAAACTGTTATATTATATATTGCACTAAATTATTAGTAGTTGTGTAGTGTACTGTGTAGGCCAGCTTGTCAATAATTTTAGTTGTGATTTTACAACAAATTTCAGTCCATTGATTTATGGTATTTAATATTTATATCTGCTTTTGTTTGTACAACTGATAGATGAAAGTGGGTGAGGAATTGATACAATGTGTGTATAAATTAAATACAAGGTATCAATGCATCAAACTAATGTACACACATGTATATCATATGTTATATACAAATGATGTGTAATTTAAAGCATACATTGTAAACATTTTGTAAAAGTTGTGTGTGTTGGAGAGTGATAGTCTATTAGTCTAAATGACAATTTTATTTATTTATTTATTTATTTATTTATTTATTTATTTATTTATTTGAGGGGGTGAGATTGTCTTGTTGTCATGGCAGCTCATTTCTGCATGACCTAATTATTGAACTGAAGCAGTTAGCTTCAACAGGTGTTCTGTCATCATGGGGGTCATGGTCCAATGAGATTATTATGTTAATTTCCAGGTGATTGGTTTATTGAAAAAAATCTGTGATTAGTAGCTAATTAACAATGGGAACTAAAAATGACACCTTTTTGCCCCTCTGGGTTTTCTGGGACTAATTTATTGACTAATGACAACCAACAGTGTTGTTTAGTTGCCTTTCAGTCATGAATGAGATGAAGTCTTTGGAAATGTAAAATCGAATTTTTTGACTTCCTTGAAATAATGGACATGTATACACCCCCTTTCTTTCTTTCTCTCTCTTTCTCATTCTCTCTTTCTCATTCTCTCTTTCTCAATATTTCTCTCTCTCTCTTGTTTGCTCTATCTCTCCCAGTCTTTCTCTCACCATTTTTCAGTTTCACACACACACACACACACACACACAGGTTTCTACAAATTCTACAAAGTATTAGCAGTCAAATTTTCAGAATGTGTGAAAATAGTCTTTTTAAAGTATTTTTTTCTTAAATAAGTTACATTTTGAAAATTACAAAATGTGGTTGCCATTGGAGATTTTAGCTACCAGGATTGGAAACATAGAGATCAGTACACGTATACACCTATATTTACATGTAACGCACACCTATTTTAAAAGAAAAACTGTGAAAACTATCAAATTTTATATTATCAAAATTAATCATGACATTTGTTGTTATGAAGCTTATAGGTATGATAAACATTTGTAAGTTGTCATTGTGAAAATCACAGTTAATATCGTTATCCAAAGTGCCAGATTTTGACCTGGTAGGGTGACAAACATGCTTGAACCCATCAATGTTTTCTGTGTAGAACTGTGGTCATACTCTGGAAGGACTTTCATTTACAGTAAAACATATTTAAATGAAGCCCTGGGGACTCTAGTTTTAACTTCATTATATTGTTATAAATAGACATATAATGGAGTGGTTGGGCCCAATATTTAACTTCATACTGTCCATGTATTCGTTGTGAGCATGTTCGTTATATGTGTTTTACAGTACTACTAAATTTGATTTTGATTGGTTGGATGGTTGGTTGAATGTTGCTTAACGTCACATCAGCAATTTTTCAGCTATTCGCGACGAACACTATTTTATTAATCTCTATGGATTAATCTATGAACAATTTTGTGTATGCATGTGAAGTGCGAGTGTGTTGTATGGTCTGCCTTGTACTAGTGCGCACTCAGGGCGACTTTAACGTGCTAGTTCACAGAGTCAGTACGCCGCAGACAAGCGTACCACTCCCCCAGTCCATTATACTGATACCAGGTGAATCAGTAAAGGCCAAGGGCAAGGAAAATTCACTTTTACAAGGAACATTCACTTTCCCACATGTGGTATGAGCGGGACTCGAACTCACAGTGGTGAGAGACCCTGGATTTGAAGACTGACGTCTTATCCATTAGGCCACCGCGGCCTCTAAATTTGATTTTGACTGACAAAGCCTAAACAAAACAGAATGAAGCCATTTCGGACATTTCTATGAAAGATAATTTTAGTGCTGTAAAATTAAAACAGGATGAGCAATAAATAATAACATGACATAGTAATTTAACAAATAAAAATTAACATTATTAGAAGTCAATTTTCCTAAATATATATATATAAAATAGTCATTTTTTCACAAATTTGCTAAAATAGGTTACTCTTTCAAAGATTCTCATAAATGGTAAAATCAATTGTCAGTAGTAATCTTGACTACCAGTATTAGAAACATATTCATATCACATACAGTTTGAGAGGAATTGGGGTTTAAGTATTTTTTAGCTCACCTGAGCCAAAGGCTCAGATGAGCTATTGCAATCTATCACCGTCCATCGTCCGTCGTGCGTCGTGTGTAAACTTTACATTTTAATCGTCTCCTCCAAAACTACTGGGCCAAATTTGATGAAACTTGGCGATTATCATGCCTGGGTAACAGCTTTTCAAAATTGTGTTTGGGGTTTGGCCATGCCCAACAAGATGGCCACCGTTACTAAAAATAGCAAAAAGACAAAAAAATCTTCTTCTCTGAAACCAAAAGGTGCAGGCAAATTTTGATTAGATATTTAGATTCAGCATACCTTGGAACATTAAAATGATGTTTTTCATGAAAATTGAACGAAAAATAGGTTACGTGTTTTTTGCGTAAAATTATGTAATTTTGAAAATGAGACATTTATTGTTATAACTCAATAACGGCTGAAGATAATTGTATGGAGTTTTCACTGTTGATCTTGTCTTGCTTTTTCTTCCAAAAGATGTCAAGGTCAAAGGTCAAGGTCATGTCCCTGTTTTGACCTTTGATAAAAAATGCTATTTTTTAAACATATTAGATGATAATGGCATGGGATTTTCAGTTAATTGTAGGTATTGACATGATGATCATTTTGATACATAGATCAAGGTCATGAGTTCAAAGGTCAAGGTCAAGGATGCACAACTATTACCGTTATAGTTGATTATCACTGATATATAGATTAAGGTCATGGGTTCAAAGGTCAAGGTCACATGCAAATCAATACCAAAATGGTTAATTATCTTGAAAACTATTAACTTTTTGTATAAATATGTATATTAGAATATTGTAGGTTTTGATCTAACGATCATTTTGATTTATAGATAAACACTGGCTGTTTTGGAAATGAAGTCACCTGGTCTTTTGGAAAGACCTTAAAAATTGATGCGCATGTCATATTGGACATGGCACACTAAAGAACCCTCTTTACACATTATCCTAAGGGTATTATGAAGGGAAAATTTTTGTCACTTCAAAGTTCATCAATAGCAAAAAAAAAACAAAAAGCATACATCAGGACAACTCATTAAATTATTTGGATTCACATAACTTAGATTACAATGTAAATGTGAAAAAAATTGTTAGAAAATATTTATTTAAAAAAACATGATTATTTCCCTTGATATACTTTACACATGTTATTCAAAGCATATTGGATAACGACTATTTTATCGGGTTAAGAGTTAAAACATGGATGCTGCAGCATGGCACATGGTGTACAGCTTAAATAGTCTTATTCATTAAATTTGGGTATGCTTAGAAAAAAAATAAAGGGATCATGATTTTAATCGCGTTATACAGCCTTCATTTAAATAAGGAATACATAAAAAGGTAATTATTTTCATCTGTCTTATGCTATTCACATCGTTTTCCATCCAAAAAAATTCCCCGTTCAGAAAAGATAGTTTCTCTCTGCCTCTGGTGCCGGGTATCTGAATGGAATTTTCACAAAGAAAGAACAATTTCTGTATGGTAATTGTTTATTTATCTATCAAAGATGATACTCCATACATTTAAATGACCAAGTACATAATGAAGGTGACAACGCGTGTCCACTTGCCGATTCAGGGACTGTCAGATGTCCGCACGTCAGTACATTTGTTTTTCTGTTATCATTCGAGTTTTCACACCTGGTACATTGCTTGGGGCACTTCCAGTTAATTAAGGGATTATCTGTAGATTACTGAAGTGTTTTTAGTTAACACACGTGTCAATTTTCACATGACATCAAATCAAATTTTTATCGCCAAAAAATTTCGCCAATTTCATAATTTTTTCGCCACTTCAATAAAATGTTTGCATTTTGCGAAAATGGCGACCTACAGTGGAAACACTGTTTTGAGACATCGCAAGCTATAGGCAAAGGTGCAGACATTTTGCCTGTGCATTGTGCTGATGGCATTAAAAAAATTATTATACAGCAGGGTTCTTTATCGTGCCACGCCTACAGCAACACAGGATTTTGTTTATTTTAATTCCCATCCAAATGAACTATGACTTTTTCATTTCGTAATACTGATTGCTTGATGAAAGAACAGTCACTACCCACTTTCAAGTCTTGGGTCTGACAGACCTGGTCATGGTTCAAACACATTACCTCCAACTTATGGAGCGAGCACTCTACCAACTGAACTACCACAGTGGTAACACAAACAGTAGTGAGATACACTGGGTTTCAAGGCTACTGCCTTAACCACTCTGCCATCACAGCCCCCAGCCACATAGGTCCCAGCAATATAAGAATTTCAGTATTGGTTATTTTTCCAAAATTTGATGTGTCAAATTGTTTGTTCAAATTAGTGTTATTGAATAAAACATTATGATTTTATTAGCTTAAAATTACATGTATAACCAAATCTCAGCACAGTGTTTTATCCCCTTGAAAGAATGACTTAAATTTCACAATTTGACATCTAATATTCTTGAAACAACAGTTATCAGTGATTTTGTTATATATTTAAAAAATTACCTTCTGCTGTTTAAATTGGGAAAATTTGAAGTTGTTAAAAACAGTAAACTACATAATGACATGCTTGCAATAACTTAGGATCCTCGCTGCTAACATGTTTTATTGTGACAATATCTAGTATATCACTATTGTTTTGGGAATTTTTTAAGTGATCAAATTGGGGAAAATTTAGTCATTTGCCCCCATTTTTCTCCAGGGGAAACTATTTGGTAGTAATTTTAGGCAAACACAATCACTGGTTCTATATACTCAAGCAAACTCTTTACGCAAATCAAATCCAGTTGTACAATAAACCATTGAACTGTCTAGAAATGGTTTTTATAAGTGCTATAACTTCCATTGCCGTGCAAAGCATACTGAATAACGCACGCTAGCACATAATGATCAATTTGTTTTGCATGGCAATGGAAGTTATAGCACTATAAACACCATTTCATCCGTGTTTGAATTCCCCTACCCAGAATTAAAAACCTAAGGGTAAGATGGTGCAGAAGACCCATTACAATTGGCTAACTTGGCTTGTAATTAACCCTTAAATACAAGTACCAGTACCAGATTATAGCACAGTACTCAATTTTAGATGAAAAGCCTGCCTTTGCATCACTAGCCACTTTTGATATTCAATATCTTACTAAAGAATGACTCTATACTTGTGCAATTTTGTATCCAGGTATAAAACATTTATTGAAACACGAAAATCATTTCTGTGTCAGACAATTAATAATGGGATAGGTTGGTTACTTATTGACTCACCCAAATTTCCCAATTTAAAAGGCAAAGGATGACCTTTGAAAAAGCTACATAAACAGTGTATATTCTTAATTTTAACTAATAACTTATATTTGCTCAAATTATTAAGGAAGGAACAGTTTTTATGAAATTACCCCTAGAAGTTTGAAGATGCTTAATTTGATACGTGAAATTCTTCGATGAACCTTAAAGTACATGTAGTTATCTTCCCTTGGTCAAGATGACCGCGATAATGACGCATTGAGTTAAGTAATGGTGTTTTATGCCCTAATCAAGATTTTTGTACCTGTATAGGGATGGTCAGCAGGGATTTTTCTGGGTATCCACAGGGTCCGGTAAAGGGACCCATTTCCAATGCAAAAAAAAACATACATTTTTCCCAATTCTGTAGTAAAAAATTCCCAATTAGCTATGTTTATCAATTTTTTGAGAAAAAAAAGTTCACAAGATCATCAACATCATATTCGGAGGATATCTTGTTCTGATAACAATTTCAATCTATATTAACCCACATTTTGCTGGATGATTTATATAGAGACAAAAAAGACAGCGCTGTTTTGCTGTGAACATCGATATAATTTGTTCAATTACCAGTATTCGAGTGGTCTAGAATTTCTAATATGTTGTTGTGATTTTTCCCAAAATTAATTTTTGTTGAGCATTTTCCAATTTCATCTCAAGGTCCTTTGCCCAAAAAGGTCAGAAAAATCCCTGGTCAGTAAAAAAATGGTGGAAGAAACCAGAGTTCCCAAAGAAAACTCTGCTGACCTTTTGGCAAGCAAACTGATAAACATTCTCAAACTGGATCTCTCTCATGTGAATTTGAACCTAGGCTGTGATAGGGGCTGCGGTCTGTCAGACGGCTATTTTGACAACTTAGCCACTGAGGGTTGATTTGTGGTATCAAACTATGAAAACCTAGAACAACAGCTCGGCCAAAATGATGTAAACATAAAACATCAGCTCTATTAAACATCAGCACTGTGGTAGCTCAGGTAGAGTGGTTGCTTTATAAGTGGGTGGTGGTGGGTTTGATCCCCGGGCATTTCTGACCCAAAACTTTAAAGTGGGTAGTGACTGTTCTTTTGCCAAGCACTCGGCATTACAAATTGAAAGTCACGGTTCTTTCAGATGGGAACTTTAAATAAACGTGTCCTTGTGACATGGTAGGATTGGCACGCTAAAGAACCCTGCTGTATAATGCCATCAGTACAACACACGGGCAAAATTTCTGCACCTTCGCCTATAGCAGGCGATGTCTCTATATAAGTGAAATATTCTTGACTGGGACATTAAACACCATTACTCAACTCAACGCAACTCAGCTCTGTGAGTCATGTTGGTGTAGGACCTATTTGTGAGTGATCATGCCTTTTCTTGACTACAGAATTTTTGTACTTTATTTAAGAAATGACATTCTGATCATGGTTTTTCAAGAGGTAATGGCTTATGCAAGATAGTGTGGCGAGTGCCAACATTCGATGAAGGGCAAAGCCCTTCATTTTGAATTCGGCACGCGCCACACTATCTTGCATTACCTCTTGAAATACTATAAGCAGAAATGTCAATTCTTATATTTACAATTTATTTTTATAAATATTTTGTACCCATATTTGTTTCAACTCTTGGCACTATTTCTTCCATACCTGCTCATGTGCAATAGATTTTTTTGCCATGCGAGATTGGCGTGACCTTTAGTGACATCATAATCAGAAGACAATCACATAACGTCACTTTGTGGGGACCATAACATCATTTTGAGGGAAAATTCATCAAGGGTCATGACCCCTATTGTCTCTCAACGGGAATTGCAATACAATTGCTTCTGCATGTTTCATCAAAGAGAGATACAGTCATATTGTAAATATATACATATGACCATCCATCTGCAAAAAAGTTGAAACTTTAAGAATTTCACTTTATGTTATTTTTTGAAGCACTAACATTGAGATATGCAAACAGCATAATAAAAATGGAATCACCCAAGTTGTTGTGTAGAACTTCCAGGGATTTATCAGGGTCTTTTGGGAAAAGGCCCTAAACTAAACATTGGGAAAAACTATTAACTTTTTGTTCATTTTGGGAAAACTTAGACATCATTTTTGATGCCATTAATGATTAAATCACCGACCTCTTCATCCCCAGAACTGGTATCGTTACTTTCAGCCACTGGGAATTTATAATTCTCATGATCACTTGTGAATCAGAATATAATCTTTTTCTGCTGCTAAGTGTTTATCAGTGTTTAATTTACTTTTGTTTTCATTTAAAAACAACAGAGTTTTCTAATTGAGAATTTTCTCAGCCGATTCTGGGGGAAAATTTATGTTTTTTCCATTGGGAATGGGGCCGAATTTCGGCCCTAAATAGGCCCTTGATGAATCCCTGGTTGTTGTGTAGAACTTCTCAAAAAACACATACCCGTGTTCTTATAACAGACTACTGTAAACATATTTATTTTCGCAGTGTCCTAATTTTCGCTTATTTCGCGGTGGTTTATTTTTTGCAAAATTGATTACTGAGCGAAAATTAAATTATGCTTATTGTATTATAGTGCATATTTCAAAAACGCCAAAATTTAACTTCGCAGATAGTTCTAAATTGCCTATACTGCGAAAAAATACACCCAGAATTTAATACTTTTACAGTATATTTTCTTTACATTGTAGTTCTAAGGTCACTTTTTTTAAACTTCATATATTTTGTTTTAGATGTACACATATTTCTAGGTTTCCATAAATTTAAAATAATTAGTAGCCAAATTTCCAAAATTTGTGAAAATATAGTCCTTTTTAAAGTATTTTTCCACAAATTTGCTAAAATAGGTTACTTTTTGAAAGAGTTCCTCAGAAATTAGTAGCCAATGGCGATTTTGGCTACCAGGAATGGAAACATAGATATTTTCTTTTGTAAAAATAGGTAAAAACTAATCATTTGCTGATAAAGACCGATTTGGTCATGAAAAATAAGGTCAGATTTAATGAAAAATGGTGAAATGTTAGGCTATAATTTTTCACATTTATTCATAGCTAAATGGACATTTGTGACAGAAGAATCAACATCTGTTCAGTAATGAATGGACATGTGCACATAAATATATGTGTGTTTGTTTGGCTGGTAGCAGAGATTTAATTTGCAAAATGACAAATGCAAAGTTATCATGCTTGAGGACAATATCAATGGAAGTTATCATGTCCACAGCATGCAAGTTAATAGATTGTTCCTGAAAAAAACGCTCTATGTACTGGCTGCACTATTATGGTAGCTCAATTGATGGAGTGCTTGCTTTGTGTGTGGTAGGTGGGAGTCTTATAAAAACTAAAAAAATAGGTCATGTTTGATATTTCGGCAATCACTCTGCATTCAGGAGTCACTGGTTCCTTTGGAAAAGACCTTTGAAAATTGATGCCTTGCTTCACGGCAGAGCCCTCCCTGCAATTGCCTTTTAAAGGTAACCTCTTGATATAAGTGAAATATTCTTGACTGTAAAACCCCAACCAATCTATGGGCTGGCTATACGTAAGCTTGGATCTTTAAGAGGACGTAACATTTCCTCAATGTTCTTTTGAAGGCTAAGTATAACCTATTATGCCCCTGATATTGTCTTTACCACTGCGATAGCTCAGTTGGTAGGGTGTTTGCTCTGTAAGTAGGAGGTCATGGATTCGATCCCTGGCTGGGTCTGACCAAAGACTTGAAAGTGGGTTGTGACTGATCTTTCGCCAAGCACTCAGCGTAAAAAAAAGGCAAGTCACTTTTTTCGGATGGCAACTTAAAAGAACCCTTCTGTATAATGGCATCAGTGCAATGCACAGGCAAAAATTTCTGCACCTTCACTTATACAGCAGGGTTCTTTATCTTGCCATCCCTACAATGACATAAACCTCATTTATTTTAAGTTCCCATCCAAAAGAACTGTGACTTTCAGTTTGTAATGTGGAGTGCTTTTATCTACATATGAAGGTGTGTATATAGTAACATTGGAGATGAGAAAAATTGTGTGTGCTGTATAATCCAAATATGAAGGCTTATATATAGTAACATTGGAGATGAGAAAAATTGTGTACACTGTATAATCCAGATATGAAGGTGTATATATAGTAACATTGGAGATGAGAAAAATTGTGTGTGCTGTATAATCCAGATATGAAGGTGTATATATAGTAACATTGGAGATGAGAAAAATTGTGTACACTGTATAATCCAGATATGAAGGTGTATATATAGTAACATTGGAGATGAGAAAAATTGTGTGTGCTGTATAATCCAGATATAGTAACATTGGAGATGGGAAAAAATTGTGTACACTGTATAATCCAGATATGAAGGTGTATATATAGTAACATTGGAGATGAGAAAAATTGTGTACACTGTATAATCCAAATATGAAGGCTTATATATAGTAACATTGGAGATGAGAAAAATTGTGTGTGCTGTATAATCCAAATATGAAGGCTTATATATAGTAACATTGGAGATGAGAAAAATTGTGTACACTGTATAATCCAGATATGAAGGTGTATATATAGTAACATTGGAGATGAGAAAAATTGTGTACACTGTATAATCCAGATATGAAGGTGTATATATAGTAACATTGGAGATGAGAAAACTTGTGTGTGCTGTATAATCCAGATATGAAGGTGTATATATAGTAACATTGGAGATGAGAAAACTTGTGTGTACACTGTATAATCCAGATATGAAGGTGTGTATATAGTAACATTGGAGATGAGAAAAATTGTGTACACTGTATAATCCAGATATGAAGGTGTATATATAGTAACATCGGAGATGAGAAAAATTGTGTACACTGTATAATCCAGATATGAAGGTGTATATATAGTAACATTGGTGATGAGAAAAATTGTGTACACTGTATAATCCAAATATGAAGGTGTATATATAGTAACATTGGTGATGAGAAAAATTGTGTACACTGTATAATCCAGATATGAAGGTGTATATATAACATTGGTGATGAGAAAAATTGTATACACTGTATAATCCAGATATGAAGGCGTATATAAATTAACATTGGAGATGAGAAAAATTGTGTACACTGTATAATCCAGATATGAAGGCGTATATATAGTAACATTGGTGATGAGAAAAATTGTGTGTGCTGTATAATCCAGATATGAAGGTGTATATAAATTAACATTGGAGATGAGAAAAATTATGTACATATGAAGGCGTATATATAGTAACATTGGAGATGAGAAAAATTGTGTACACTGTATAATCCAGATATGAAGGCTTATATATAGTAACATTGGAGATGAGAAAAATTGTGTACACTGTATAATCCAGATATGAAGGTGTATATAGTAACATTGGAGATGAGAAAAATTGTGTACACTGTATAATCCAGATATGAAGGCGTATATATAGTAACATTGGAGATGAGAAAAATTGTGTGTGCTGTATAATCCAGATATAGTAACATTGGAGATGGGAAAAATTGTGTATACTGTATAATCCAGATATGAAGGTGTATATATAGTAACATTGGAGATGAGAAAAATTGTGTGTACACTGTATAATCCAGATATGAAGGCGTATATATAGTAACATTGGAGATGAGAAAAATTGTGTGTACACTGTATAATCCAGATATGAAGGCGTATAATAGTAACATTGGAGATGAGAAAAATTGTGTACACTGTATAATCCAGATATAGTGACATTGGAGATGAGAAAAATTGTGTGTGCTGTATAATCCAGATATGAAGGCGTATATATAGTAACATTGGAGATGAGAAAAATTGTGTGTGCTGTATAATCCAGATATAGTAACATTGGAGATGAGAAAAATTGTGTGTGCTGTATAATCCAGATATGAAGGCGTATATATAGTAACATTGGAGATGAGAAAAATTGTGTGTACACTGTATAATCCAGATATGAAGGCGTATATATAGTAACATTGGAGATGAGAAAAATTGTGTACACTGTATAATCCAGATATGAAGGCGTATATATAGTAACATTGGAGATGAGAAAAATTGTGTACACTGTATAATCCAGATATGAAGGCGTATATATAGTAACATTGGAGATGAGAAAAATTGTGTGTGCTGTATAATCCAGATATGAAGGCGTATATATAGTAGCATTGGAGATGAGAAAAATTGTGTGTGCTGTATAATCCAGATATGAAGGCGTATATAAAGTAACATTGGAGATGAGAAAAAATTGTGTACACTGTATAATCCAGATATGAAGGCGTATATATAGTAACATTGGAGATGAGAAAAATTGTGTGTGCTGTATAATCCAGATATGAAGGTGTATATATAGTAACATTGGAAATGAGAAAAATTGTGTACACTGTATAATCCAGATATGAAGGCTTATATATAGTAACATTGGAGATGAGAAAAATTGTGTACACTGTATAATCCAGATATGAAGGCTTATATAGTAACATTGGAGATGAGAAAAATTGTGTACACTGTATAATCCAGATATGAAGGCTTATATATAGTAACATTGGAGATGAGAAAAATTGTGTACACTGTATAATCCAGATATGAAGGTGTATATATAGTAACATTGGAGATGAGAAAAATTGTATACACTGTATAATCCAGATATGAAGGCGTATATATAGTAACATTGGAGATGAGAAAAATTGTGTACACTGTATAATCCAGATATGAAGGCTTATATATAGTAACATTGGAGATGAGAAAAATTGTGTGTACACTGTATAATCCAGATATGAAGGCGTATATATAGTAACAGTCCAGATACATCGATATTGATTTTTCTTAGTGTTTAGTTTAGATGAATATAACTGAAGAAGTACGGCAATACAGTTTACCTTATAGCTGTATTTTAGCATGTATGTTGGTTAGATTCTTACCATTTGAGCATCGAATACAGTGAATTTGTTACATTTAAAAAAAAAAAACTACCGGTACCTTCTGCCTTTGAAATTGGGCAAATTTTTAATAATGACATGCTTGCAATAGCTTAAAATCCGCATCGCAAAGATGTTATATTGTGACAATATCTGACATTTTGAAAGTAAGGACAACTACATTTAATATGCTAGTATACCGCTGTTTTTTTTGGGGAATTTTAGGGGTCAAATTGGGAATTTTTAGTCATTTTCGGTAGTAATTTTAGGCAAGCAAAATCACTGCAATACCATTTGTTCAGTTTTGGAATAGGGTAGACTAGGGTTGTCATAGGTTTTGGGTCAAAGTAACATTGATTTTTGGGTTGAGGTCAGGAGAAGGAGGGACTAAGGTTGTCATAGATTTTTCGGGTTAAGGCAGTACTGATTTTTGGGTGCAGGTCACTTGCATCGAAACAGTGTATTTAAACTGGAATCTGACTACTCGGAACATATTGTTGACAGAACTTTATATGTTCTAAAATAGTTTTGGTAGGACTTTCTTTTGTTAACCCCAATTCAATTCTATGAAATAAATGTTCAGAATGAATTGATTTTGTCATTTTTAGGCTTTTTCAGTAAATTAGAAATTTTAATGGAGGGTGCAATGTCTGTGGTTATAATTGACGTATCGCCAGCCACGCCCACAATGTTCCGTCAAATGGCCGGATGCTTGATTTACACGCAAAAAAGAATGAAAACTCGGCCTGAATAGCGCCATTTAATGACATTACTGACACTAGTACGTCATTAGTGGCCATGAGGCTGCTTTGGTACTGTGATGACGGCCAGTGTCGGAACATTGTGGGCGTGGTCTGCGATATGTCAATTATGATTCAACTTGCTTGGATGACCTGGATATACATCACTACTAACACATCTTCATGTTCATTCATTTATTATGTTCAGATTATGTTACATGATGTCACCTACCAAGGGCAACAATTCACATTACATACAATAGGGGTCATTTCAAAATATGATAATGCTAAAGAGGGTACAAATTAAAGTCCTTCCAATGGTTTAGTTTACACAGGAAGAGTGAGTTGAGTTGAGTAATGGTGTTAAACGTCCCAGTCAAGAATATTTCACTTATATCGAGACGTCGCCAGCTATAGGCGAAGGTGCAGAAATTTTGCCTGTGCGTTGCGTTGATGGCATTATACAGCAGGGTTCTTTAACGTGCCAAGCCTACCGTGACATGGGACCTCATTTATTTTAAGTTCCCATCCGAAAGAACTGTGACTTTCATTTCTTAATGCCGAGTGCTTGGCGAAAGAACAGTCACTACCCACTTTCAAGTCTTGGGTTAGACCCGGCCGGGGATCACTTACGGATCGAGCACTCTGCCAACTGAGCTACCGCAGTTGTATTTACACAGGAAGAGGTTTTTTTACAAGTTTCACTGTACATATTGTCATTGATATGTCAAGGTCATTGAATGTACAAAAGACTTGCCTAGAGTCCATATACGTAATAACATTTGTGATTTACGGTACTAAACTCTGTTTGAGACAAAGTATAATTGACGTATTGCCGGTCACGCCCACAATTTTCCGACAAATGGCCAGATGCTTGATCTACATGCAAATAGAATGAAAACTCGGCCTGAATTGCGCCATTTAATGACGTCGCAAACACTAGTACGTCAATAGTTGGTGTGACGCTGCTTTGGTACCGTGATGGCGGCTAGTGTCGGAACATTGTGGGCATGGTCGGCGATACTTCAACTATAATTGCGCAAGTGACAACTTATTTTTTGCATATGCATACATACATGTGACATTGATTAGCTGTTCTAGTGATAGGAAATGCATGACGTAACTGCAGGGTTTGACACTAATAGTTTTCAGTAGTAGCCCTGCTTGAAGTTGAGTAGTCTGGGGCATGTCCCGTTCCCCCTTCCATCCCCGAAAAAATTGGAAAAATGGAACAAAATCCTGCAATATGAAGATGTTTAGATTATATAATTCTAAAAAGCTAGGTATTTAGTATATGAACTGCTTGTTTTGAGATAAACTACTAGTTCACCAAGCTATTGGTATTACAAGATTAACTAGCCATGAACAATGTTTACAATCCTTGGTCTAGCGGGCAAGTGTTTAAGTGTCGATCCCTGAACCGTCAGTGTTTTGATTTTATTTTGGGGTTGTAAAACCAAAATTTAATTTTTTTTTTAAAAAAAGAAAAAAAGAAAAGAAAAAAAGAAAAATGTAAGTATAAGTTATAACCACTAAACTGTAGAAATATCATTTATAGTTCTGTAGCTTCCATTGCTGTGCATAACAAACTACCAGTAATCATAAAATGCTAGCTCCCAGTTTTGCACGACAATAGGTTATAAAATGTAACGACAGTATATGAAATATTGTCACCCTTCAAAGAAATTTCTCATATAGGGATTGGTTAACTTGCCGGGGTACATGGAACAATGTTCGGAAATCTGCCGGGGTACATGAGAGCACGCAACGTGTAGCGGTAAAAGGGAAGTAACTCGTACATCTCTGACGTCTAGTTACGGTAAACAAACATGGCGACAACGTACACAAGTCATAAAAAATACGAAATGGAAGTTAAAAAGATCCAACTGGTAACGCCTTGAAGGGTGACAAAACCCTGCGGCTCAGGGTACATAAATCTTTGACGGGGTACATGGGACTGTGTAACCTGCAAAAGCCCTGTATAACATATGCTGTAGAATAATTAATATTCGTTGGGGTAAAATTTGGTGGTTTTGTGATTTTACATAAAAAAAATCATGGAATGGTGTTTTGGAGAAATAAATCTTTTGGGGCTATAATAGGTAATTAACATTTTTTGTTGACATTAACTTTTGTGATGTTCAATAACCTACCAAAGCAGGAAATAAATTAATCTCCGATGAACATGAGTTGAAAATATTTTCATAAGAGCTTAAGCCTAGGATTTTTGGATACTGAAAATCAAAAGCCCACAATTTTTTTTATCAAGTTCAGAAATAGCGGCAAAATCAAGAAGAAAGACACAAGTCAATATGCATAATTTAATTTAAACAATATTTTATTCAAAAATGTTGAAAAGGATTGGACAGCAGGCATTGCCTATATAAGTCCTCTCCTCTGCATAATTTCTCTCGGCAGTTAGAGGGTATATTCGGCAGTATTTACAATACATTTCTGCATTATCCTCATCAAAGATGACCCATGGAAATTTGTCAACCCATTGCTGTTGAAACAATCGGACATGCTTCTCCTTATCACATCTTTATTGTCTTGTGACTTTCTTTTCTGACCACTGGAGCCCAATGCAGCCTGCTTGTTAGAATTTGTCAACCCATTGCTGTTGAAACAATCGGACATGCTTCTCCTTATCATATCTTTATTGTCTTGTGACTTTCTTTTCTGACCACTGGAGCCCAATGCAGCCTGCTTGTTAGATTTGAAATTGATGAATATTTAATTGAAAGTGAATTGTGAATTGTGTATACATTCATTACCTATATGTCATGATACATATCACGATGTATATTGTATTGTTACTAATAGAGTCTTACAATGATATTGGTGTAGGATTCTCTTTCTCACACATTTGCACATAAAAATGCAATTTATAAACAAATATTTGAATCAAATGTTTAGTTTTTCATGCCACTGTTCGTGCCTTCTAAAAATGACGTCATCGCATTTTGGTGACATTCTTGCTAAAATTGATTATGATGTCATGAATTTAGTGTCAGGAAATGTATTTTTTCATACAATCAGATTAAAAAGTCAGAAAAATCCAATTTATGTGGGATATGGTTCGTGTGATTTGTCTCAACCAGGGCAAGACAGGGAAATCTAGCACCGATGGAATAGCTGGATTCCTTTGTCATATGTGTGAGAATAATAGAATCTTACTCTGTTTACAGTGTAAGACAGAGATACATGTATCTCAAACTAGGGTGGATATTTTTAATATCCAGAACTCGCTAAAGCTCATTCTGGACAGGAAAATATTCACCCTCTTGATATTGCTGTCTTACACTGTAACTGGTGTATGATTCTTTTTCTCACACATTTGCAGCATAAAACATGATTTATAAACAAAAAATTGCATCAAACGTTTAGTTTTCAGGTCATCGTAGGTGCCTTCTGAGAATGCAGCAGGGATTTATCAGGGTCTTTTGGGAAAAGGCCCTAAATTAAAATTGGGAAAAACTATTAACTTTCTGCTCATTTTGGGAAAACTTCGACATCATGCCAGAAGTCAGTTTACTCATGACTCGGAAGCCTTTGATATAGAAGCGGTATTTTCATCTTGCTTTGCAGATGTTGTTTTAAAATAATCTAGAATCTTTACTTGATTTTGCTGATTTGGGGTGGATTCACAAAATTTACTTTCCTTTTCGTTTAAAAACAACACAATTTTCTAATTGGGAATTTGCTTAGCCGATTTTTGGGAAAAAATGAATGTTTTTCCCATTGTGAATGGGGCCGAATAATCCCTTGATGAATCCCTGTGAAGTAATGGATTTTGTTGACGTTCTCAAGTAAAATGATTGTTAGGTCATATATTAAGTGTGTGCAAGTGATTGTGACATTGAGAAATTGTTGAATGAGACAAGTGATCTCATCTCTAGGGTGAGACAGAAAAATCTCAAATGGGTAAAACACGGGATTTCCATGTTTCATGTGTGAGAAATGTCTGTATCATCCCAGCCCTATCTTACAGTATAGGTCTCAATTTGCCTTTGTCATTGTATTGATTTTGAATCAAGGTCACTCAATACTAAAATGGCCCACTCAGAAAACATAATACATGCAGCCATTGTATAGGAATATAATTTACAATTTGGATCAAGGTCGTAAAATAATGATTAAATTTTGTGAATATCTAATGCCTTGATTGGATAATTCTTTTTGATTCAATTCTCAATGAATGTATTGATGTCAAAATCAAGTCATTCTGATGTAACTTAATGATGTATCCATACACAGTTTGATGTTAACTTATGGTATAATAAAAAAAATAATAATTTCAGACTTGATGATTTAATTTGTACCAAACTAAAATGAAATATAATCATTTATTCTTGGAAGGCAAACAGAAAATTATTGCTTGATTGAATGGGGTTTTACGTCTCAGTCAAGATTATTTCATTTATATCGAAGTTTCACCAGCTATAAGTGAAGTGGCAGAAATTTTGACAGTTGCATTGTGCTCAACTAAGTGTGCATGGAGGGTGGTATAACATGCCACACACCTGCCATGAAATGAGTATATCGATTTTTTAAAGGTCTCTTTTGAAGGACCCAGTGGCATTAATTTCTTAATGCAAAATGTTTGTTGAAAGAACAGTACCCATTTTCAAGTCTTGGTCAGACCCTAGCCAGAGCTCAAACTCACAACCTCCCACATATGGAGCAACCACTCTACCAACTGAGCTACTGTAGTTGTAAAATTGGAAATGAGACTAAGCTACTGTAGATTTCTTTTTTATCGCGAGAGATTTATTAACGCGTAATTTCGCAAGGATTCTCAGTCGCGAATTAAAATATCACTCGAATATTCCCAGAATCGCGAAAATTATTAAGTCAAATTTTAAACATGACGGCAATCAACTATGGCCGTCATTAAAGTATGTCTATTAGATTCTAGGTTCTATTTAAGTTTCCCGTTAACACTGACTGACGAGGCTGAATTAAAAATTGCTTTCATGACTATGGAACATTAAGAAACGATCAACAAAACAAGAAGAAAGGTAGATAACTATATAGCCCCCACGAAGTGGACGCAAAATTAAATATGCACCTTGATTGTGGACGCGAATACACATATTTGCGAAATGAAGCTCAGCTGTAAGTACCGGTACGCGAAATTTGATACTCGTGATATTAAAGTAATCTACTGCGATAAGCGATCTGGCAAAGTTAACGAGGGGCATTATAACAAGGTTTTACTGTATACCCTGATGTTCAAATTTAAATGAAAAACAAACATACCATTTCATGCCTAAATTAAAATCTAAAGCAAAAAAAAAAAAACACTTTTAAATGGGCAGATTAAGTTAAACACATGATCTTCCACCATGGAAGTGAGATCAGGTGCTCTGGAAGGGAAAGAACCTCTTATTAAGCTGTGTATGCCCGCCATGTGTGTTATCAAAATTGACATAAGGTGGTCAAGTTTTTAGATGAAAAAAGCACATCAATCAAATGTTTTAAACACCATTGCTACAGAGAAGAAAGAAAAGTTTACATTAGCAACCGGAATGGCAACTAAAATGTTGTTTAGGGCTTCAAGGTTTGATCTAAAAAGATTAATAATGCTATGTACAGTAATATTTGTATAGACATTCAGTGTATTAAAATTAATATAAATGTGACCCGAGAGGGTAGCATTGCCTCAGTTAAGATTTGAATAGGTGAACATCATTAATGCTCTAGGTAAACAACTTTGACCTTTCCGTTTGATTTTTCATTAGGAATATAAATTGTAGGTGTAAATAATTATTGATTATTTGAGGTAAATTGTGTTTTAATCGTTTGTTTGTTTTATATTTTACAGTTTGCAACTTTGTGGTCCATGAAAGATGTTTAAAGACAGTTGTGTCTCCTTGTTCAAGTATAGCTACCAATTTGATAAAAGTGAGTATTATTTATTAGATCTAGAACTGAAGCTGGTGGGGCCATCCTGACCAAGCCTTGAAAAAATTAACACTGTATTACAAAAAAAGAATTTGGTTGATTGAGTGCAATTTTATGTCCCAGTCAAGAATATTTCACTTATACCCAGATGTCTATCAATACATGAAGTGGCAGAAATTTTGACCTTTGCCGTGCACTTAGGGCAACGTGCAGGAGGTTCTTTAATGTGCCTCTTCTGCCATGATACAGAGTATTGGTTTTTAAGGTCTTTTCCAAAAGACTTTCCTTGTATTTTTCATTTGGAAATACCAAGTGGTTGTCTAAAAAATTGTTGCTTCCTATTTTTGTGCCTTGGTCAAACCCAGGCCTTGGTTTCAATGCATGACCTCTCGTATATAAAATGAGTACCGGTACTCTACCAATTGATGTATCGCTGGCCACGCCCACAATGTTCCGACACTGGCCGCCATCATGGTACCAAAGCAGCGTCATGGCAACTAATGACGTTCTAGTATCAGTGACGTCACTAAATGACACAACTCAGACCGAGTTTTGATTCTTTTTGTGTGTAATTCAAGCATGACGGGCATTTGTCGGAACATTGTTGGCGTGGCCGGCAATACGTCAATGAGCTACCATTGTGGTTTTCAAAAAAAAAAAAGGGAGGGGGGTTCAAAATTATAACAAAGAGTCTACTAGGTTATTAGAAAAAGATCAGTATTGTAAATCTGTAATTTTTACAACCACATATTACATTTTATGGAAATGATAAATGTCTCTTGTGAGTAAACACTTAAAACTATGGTATAATTATGTCAAGATTTGTGATTAAAAGTTGGGAAAAACAACATTTCTTACTTGTGATACTGGTATTTATGATACCCTAAAAACTGGAAGTCTGTTGCACAGAGGTTTTAAAGTATACTACAGTAAAACCTAGTTATAATGCCCTTCCATAACTTTGCCACCTTGCTTAGAGCCACACTATTTTGAAGTCCCAAAATCCATTTTGTTTATGTTTTTCTTTATCCGCCTCCCCCAATTTATCGCCATACCGCCTTATAACACCAAAATTTGACTGAACAAGTGGTGGGGATGGATCGAGGTTATAACACCAAAATTTGACTAAACAAGTGGTGGGGATGGATCGAGGTTATAACACCAAAATTTGACTGAACAAGTGGTGGGGATGGATCGAGGTTATAACACCAAAATTTGACTGAACAAATGGTGGTGATGAATCGAGGTTTTGCTGTATATTTATGCACTTTGAAAGTATGAGGAAAACTGATATAACTTGCAGTTCTATGGGTTCAAATCCCAGCTACAGGGAACATTAATGAATGGTGTACATGTACATGTAATTGACTTTACACACTGCTAAAGTTATGTTTCCATTCCTGGTAGCCAAAATCGCCATTGGCTACTAGTTTCTGAAAAATTCTTTCAAAAAGTAACCTATTTTAGCAAATTTGTGAAAATTTACCTTAAAAAACACTATATTTTCAAAAAATTTGGAAATTTGGCTACTAATAATTTTTGAATTGTGGAAACCTAGCTGAAGTCAGATTAAAAATAGTAAATGGTTTGTGGCAAAAAAGACTAGAAGAACAGAGTGGAGTAAGGGAGTATAATGCCTCAGTCTATGATTCTTTCACTTATATTGAAGTGGGTAGTTCAAAGATGGTAGAGGAAACTTGAGTGTCTGGTGAAAACACTGACAAACAAGCTTACAAACATTCTCACACTAGAATCTGTCTCGAGTGGGACTTGAACCTAGGCATTAAGAGGCAATGCAACTTGTAATTGCATGCTTTAGACCACTTGGTCACCAAGACCCAAGCCAAGCCAACACAAGCCATGCGAACACAAGCCAAGCCAACACAAGCCAAGACCAAGAAAGAGTTGAGTTGAGTAATGGTTTTTAACGTCCCAGTCAAGAATATTTCACTTATATTGAGACATCGCCAGCTATAGGCGAAAGTGCAGAAATTTTGCCTGTACTTTGCGCTTATGGCATTATACAGCAGGGTTCTTTAGCGTGCCAAGCCCACCGTGACATGGAACCTGGTTTATTTTAAGTTCCCGTTTGAAAGAACCGTGACTTTCATTTTGTAATGCCGAGTGCTTGGCGAAAGAACAGTCACTACCCACTTTTAAGTCTTGGGTCAGACTCGGCTGGGGTTCGAACCCACGACCTCCCAATTACGGAGCGAGCACTCTTCCAACTGAGCTACTGCAGTGGTAGAGACCAAGAAAGACTAGGGGTTTAATCTGCTGAGAAATACAGGGGGACTGATGAGGTTAATAATAAACATTAATTTTGTATTGTTATAGTATTTAAATGTGTGTTTTCATCTGAAATTTTTAAATGGAAAATTTAAACTGTTTATGTTTTGTGATTTCAGAATCCAGTTGCACATTGCTGGTCAGAACCTGGGCATTTTAAACGCAAATTTTGTAATGTTTGTCGAAAGCGTCTTGAAGACAATCTCGCCATCAGATGTGAATGTAAGTATAAATTCAAACATTCCCACTCCATTTTGAACACCTTCCCCATATTTTGTTGACATTTCCCCCGTTTAATATAGAATTCAGTATTTTGCTGTGTCCTGTATAGACATGGTTGGATACTGATATAATGATCATTTATAGCTCACCTGACCATTTGACAATGTATGTTTATATGTATTCATGTGTGTGTCATTAAAGCATATTTTCAACTATCATGTGATTTTAATGAAACTTGGTTAGAAGTTTATATGGGCCAGTGCAATTCAGATTTTTTCGTGGCTTTGACACAGCTATCAAAACTAGGGGAAGGTGACCTAGTAGCGCAAAAATCTTTTATATTCTCCGGAATCCATGAATGAAAGGAAAATCTTGGCTGATGCGATATTTGACTTCTCTAGGATGTTTGGCCTGTACTTAGTTCATTTTGTGAAACTCTGTCACACAGCCTCATGCTTATGTGTCTGATTTTGACGATTTCTTATAATTAAATAATTAATAAGTTATTCCAAAATTTAGCAAAATGTAAATTATTCTCCGAGTGTCCAGGGCCTTCATATATCTTTATACCCCCGCAAACTAGTTGGGAAGGGGGGGGGGATTTGGCTATCAAGAGACAGTTCTAATTTTGCTTGCCCTGCATTTGTATAAAATGATGCAATAATATATTTTTGCATCAAAAATGTAAATATGATGTTTACATGAAGTATCATATATATCTTTTTATTTTCAGTATGTGAATATTATGCACACATTGAGTGTCAAGATTTTGTTGTAAGTGATTGTAAGGAGACAGCCACTTATGTTCCAAACAAAGAACTGGTAAGTAGTGCCATTGTTACTTAAATATACTAAAATACTGTGAACAGGATTATTTTTTTCACAGAAATTTCACGATTTCTGAAAGCTGGCATTTCATGTGGGTGTAATTTTAGTGTAATCAATATTAGTGGGTGTATATTCTATATATTATATATGAACCTGTATGGTTGACATTTCATGTGGGTAAAATTTTGTCAGTAATTTCTTAAGTGAAATAAGAGAAAATTGCACCCACACGAAAATTTCCCGCTTTACAGTACACTTCCAGTGCTTCAGCCAGGCCGCAACCTTGCGCACTTCACGCATGATTTTTATTTTTGGCCCAATTTTCGAAATATCATGGGCCAAGATTGGTGCTTTAAAATAGCATCCTACGCAAAATTATTAAACATGTGAGCCAAAAAAAAATTTTCTGATCTCAAAATCGTACAAATCAATTATCGCATCGTTTTTGTCAAAACATATGAAAACATCTGGGAATAAGCTCAGACAACGTAATGGTAGCCATATTGGCTTCCCTAGAAACAAAGCGCTTGGTTGACTTTGATCGTGATGAATGCAATTCACTTCCGGCAATCACTGTAAAAACGAAAGTACTTGTTGAGAGGAACAATGTCCAAAAGAAAACGAATACAGCTCCCTAACGTAGCGTCGAAAAGATGATACATCTAGTGTACACCATTCCGATAGTGATGAAAATGAAGTTGAACGCGAGTCTGAGGGTGCACGTGGTAAAAATGTGACTAAACAAACGAAGTATGACCACAGCATGGAAACTTATAATTGGTTAAGATATGTAAAGGACACGAGGCAAATGTTTTGCAAAACTTCAGAACTTTCTTCGAAGAAGAACACAATGGAGTTCGCCCACATATTCAAAACTTATGCACCAACTGGCCCACATACATGGAACCCTAGCTGAAGCACTGCAAAAACGTATCCTGTGTTAAAGTTTTAGAGACTAGATATGCAGGAAGACTAGGATATTGTACCAAATGCACTTCCCTTAAAACACGTCCAAGTGATCTAAGTTGCTTACTCAGACAATGCGAAAAGTACCGGTCCGACGGTCATGACTGGTAAAATTGCCGTCGGTTCGCTAAACAATCCTAGCAATCCGGACTGAATGACTGATGAATGACCGTCTCTGGTTTTGAAATTATTGTACTGTCGATAACTTCCAGATTGCAATTTTTGCTATGGTTGGGCTTCAGTATACTCCTGGGGCAATCCCAGGAAAGCTTATTAAAAGAAAAGTAAGACCAGAGAATAGAACAAAAACATAAATATGAGTCCTTGAATCCGAAATGGCAAAAAGGGCGACCCTGGTTGTTGTTTGACTACGACCCTGATAAAATGAAATGTTTCGTTTGTATATTTATGGGTTTTCCGAAATATTCGGTCTGGTAAAATGTCAGTCGGTCTGGTAAAATGTGCTGGTTTACCAGACCGAATGTCATGTAATGCATTTTTTTCTTTCACATTGTCTGCTTACTTACTGATCACAGCAACTTTAACCTTAAACTTGAATACCTGCTCAAACTGATCCTGATCCTAATGTGAAAAAGTTAGCTTACTGAAGGGTCTGGTTTTCTCCTGGCACTTCTGTTTTCCCCACTGCCTTGATATAAATGAAAGAATCTTGACTGGGGAGTAAAACACTGTTAATCCACTCCAATTCTAAAGGTATGCCCAATGTTAAGGTTTTTTGGGACACTTTGGGACACTTAACTGTGCATCAAGGGAGTGCTATTGTTCTGACAGCTCCTGGGATAATAATGTTGGCGTGTATGTTCATTTGTGGGATTGTCAGTTTAAGGTTGTTCAGAAGGTCACCATTGACTTTACAAATAAGAAATATTTATCCCTTCCTTATAACATTATATTTCTGTTGATTCTTTGTGCCTTTTGTTTAAGAATGTCTCCTTCAGTGGCTGGGTGGTATAAGGCTTGCACTTACAGATCACAGCGAGTGCAGCCACTCACAGTCTAGGTTTGGATCCTACCCGAGGCTGATCCTAATGCAAGAAAGTTTGTCAGTTTGCTGAATGAAGAAATTGTGGTTTTCAATAGATACTCTGGTTTCATCTACTATTCTAGAACTGATAGTCTGATAAGTGAAATAATCTGGACTTGGGTGCCAGTGGCTTAGTGGTCTAAATAGTTTCGGCCTACATATCACATCGGCTATCACCTCCTTGACATCTCTCTTGACAAGATTTTAGTGTCACAAAGATCTTTAACTGGCTTGTAAATCATTGTTTTTTCTCTTGGTAATCTGGTGCCATCACTGTATGCCTTGAGAACATTGAAATTATTTTGACTATTTTGTATTTCAGAACTTCAAATGTCAAATAGTCCGTGGATCAAATGTTCAATCTAGGATTTTTCCAAGAGGGCCATTTTCAAAATTTTTTGTCTAGAACACCACAGCATGAATATTTTTGCAATCATTTAATGTTATATATGGCCTACTAATGCCATAACAATGGGTTCATTTGGCAAAACACAGGATCAATGGCCCGATAGCCCCTTCTAGATTGAACTTTGGATTGTCGATGTTACTTTCTATACCAGTAGCTATTTGGGGCTAACAGCAATCTGTGGTGTGTAACTTCATAATATTGTAAATGTCTTTGTTTCAGTTAAATGTGGTACACTATCATCATTGGAGGGAGGGAAATCTACCAGCCAATTCCAAATGTGTTGCATGCAAGAAGACATGCTGGTCATCAGAATGTTTGGCAGGAATGAGATGTGAATGGTGTGGTGTAACAGTAAGTAAAGCATTTTACTGATACTGATGTTTTCCTGCTTGCATAAATTAGTCAGCACAATATGTTCTTGTTTGTTATTACATGAACTGTTACACAATAATACATGTAATCATTTTTGAAATTTTTGTTTTTTGAGAATTTGTACTAAAAACCATTTCCTGATATATTTTAGTAATAATTTTTGCGAATTTTTGTTTTTTGCAAATTTGTACTAAAAATCATTTTGTGATATCATATTTTAATATTTTTTTGTGAAATTTTTTCGTTTAATTTGTACTAAAAAGCATTAAGTGCTGTCAAATTATTTTGATGGTACATGTATATCCATTTTGTAATGGCCTGCCATTTAATTGGGTTTTTGTTTGGCAGTATTTATTGCATGATGGCCACCCAGTAACATTTGTGAGAAATCAAATGGAGTCTCAGAATTTGACCTTATCCCATATTTTTTCATGATTAATTTGCAATAAAATTTGTAAAAATCAAAATTACCTATATTATGATACCCTGACTTTCTTTCAAGGAGCAGGGTGATATTCAATTTGAAGTTGTTGCTCCTTCCACCTGTCTATCCAGCTATCTATCATACTCCTCTCCAAAACTATGAATTGTAATTTTACAAACCTTGGTGCAACACATGAACAGTGATATGAGATGCACATATTATTAACTGGAATTGGTTTTCTTATTTTTCCTTGGGGTTATGTCCCTTTGAAGATTTCAATGCAAAAGTTCTTGTCCAGCGCTATTTATCACTAGTTTACATACTTTACACAGTGGACAGTATCAACAGTGTTAGGAAAAGCGCAAATTCTTAACCTGAGTTTGTTTGCCAATTTTCCTTCTGACATTTTCTGTCATGTTACCTGTGCTCATGATTGGACATGTACAGTGAAAAACTCAAGAAAATATTTCTCACTATTATTTTGGGAGCACAGAGGTTGAGTGCTCTGAAGTTCCGGCTACTGATTGCACTGCCTCTCACCATCCAGGTTTGAATCCCACTTGGGGCAGATTTTTATGTTGGAAAGTTTGTTCGCTTGCAAAAGATCAAAGGTATTCTGTGGATATTCCACTTTCCTCCACCATTCCAAAACTGATCACCTCAGTATGAATAAAGAATCTTGACTGAAAAGTAAGTCATTATTACTTCACTGCCTGTTATTTCAGTAATTACCTCAAAACATTGCTACTTATTTCTGCATTTACCCATTACAAATTTCCCTGATTTCAAACATCATTTTTCAAAGAAAGAGAGGGATATTAAATTTGAGTTTCCGCCTGTCTGTCCTTCTGTCCATCCTTCCGTCCATCCTTAAATCTATCCTTCTGTCCATCAGTCTGAAATTCTTGTATTCGCAAATTCTCCAAAACTATGAAGCACTTTTTCATGAAACTTGGTGCAAAGCATCAACATTGATAGGAGATGTGCATATCAATAACCTGAGTTGATTTGCTTATTTTCCTGGAAATTAATGCCCTTTGTACACAAGTGCATATCACAAAAAATAACCTCCTGGGGGGATCCTAATTCACTGAATTTACCTGTTACAAAGAGTGATTCAGTGACTGATTAATGGAGGATATGATATAATGTAGGCTCGGAGATTGATAGAAATTTGTGTAATTTGTATTTTACATAATTTTATTTTAGATCAGATTGGACAAGGGTTTGATACCTAGAGGTGTTTTTTGATAGATCTTTTTCTGATCCAAAATGTGTTTGTATTTTATTCAAATCTCCTTTGATTAATCAAACCTTTGAAAATGTACTTGAAACAGAGAGTTATTGTATGCTGTATTGTATTCTATATTCCTATTGGCCATGCATATACATAAACTTAATTAACTGTGATCTGATTGGTCATGTTTGAATGTGTAAACTACAATCTGATTGGTCATGTTTGAATGTATAAACTCCAATCTGATTAGTCATATTTGAATGTATATAAACTGCAATGTGATTGGTCATGTATGAACCTCAGTCTCACTGGTTATGTATGAATTGTAACCTGATTGGTTATGTATGAATTGCAATCAGATTGGTCATCTGTGATCTGCAATCTGATTGGTCATGCATGAACTGCAATCTGATTGGTCATGTATGAACTGCATTCTGATAGGTCATGCATGAACTGAAATCTGATTGGTCATGTATGAACTGCAATCTGATTGGTCATATTTGAATAATATTATTTTCCTTCAAAGGAATATTACTGGTATTTATTATTTATTTCAGGAAATTGAATCAAATGAAAAGAATAAATGTGACATAAGTTTGTTGAAATTAAATTTCTACTAGTCCAACTTCAAACCATTAGTTTGTAATTGTTGACCAATATGAATCTGCAAATTTTATTTTTGAGGAAAAATGAGTTTTAGACAAAGTTTTAGATGTTGGGATTTAATAAAACATGAACAAATCAATCTATGTCGAAAACACAATCCCAAAGCAAAGACCTTGAAAACTAGCAAAGGAATTAAACATGTGAACTTCAACCAACTGGGTTCTCCAATATGAACATTCATTCTTTTTATTTTCAATTTCCTAAATTATAAAAAATGAGTACATTGTTTTGCATGTGATACATATCCGTTATAGCTTATTTCTTAGACATATGCAAAGTTACATTTCATCTTTTTCTGACAAAATCTTATTTTTCATATAAAGTCTAGATATTCTTTGGGCTGAGAGATATCACAGTGTCTCCTGCGTCTTAGGTTTTGAATTCCACTTAGTCTGATTTTAGTTTTAGAAGAAAGTTTGCTTGCTAAATGCGGGTATTTTAGTGCAAGAAAGTTTGCGTGCGAAAGGTCTGTGGTTTTCCCAGGGTAGTCTGGTTTCTTACACCATCGAGAACCGTCCACCTTTGTATATAACTAAAAGAACCTTAACTGCGGTTTAAAAATACAGTATTTCTAAAAATCCTATTGAGAGACATGGAATTTTGTAACCCTTCAAAGAAATTTCTCGCATAGCAATTGGTTAACTTGCCAGGGAAACATAAAACCATGTTCAAAATCTGGCGGGGTACATAAACATGTAATGTTTAGCGGTAAAAGGGAAGTAACTTGTACATTGCAGATGTCTAGTTATGGTAAACAAACTTGGCGACAACATATGCAAGTCACACAAAATATGAAATCGAAGTTAAAAGATTAAACTAGTACCCCTTTGAAGGTTGACAAAAACCATATACAGGGTTTTGGCAGGTTACACAGCCCCATGTACCCTGTCAAAGATGAATGTACCCTTCGTCTGCGGCTCAGGGTACATAAATCTTTGATGGGGTACATTGGGCTGTGTAACCTGCCAAAACCCTGTATAACTTATAATAGCCCATGTTTAAACAATAGAATTAGGTTGCAAGAACTCCTGAGTTTGGGGAAATGGACGTAGCCTAACATTTTTTTCTTCTTCCTTTAGTGTAAGGATTTATAGATTTATGGCTGTTTATGAATGTGAATGACACTTTTCTTCAAGTCGACTATTTAAATCAATAATCTAGCATGGAAAAAATATTGAAGCAAAAATTTTGTATAAAGCATGTTGTATATATCTAAGATTATTTGCATGATCCAAACAACAAAGCAGCTTAGAAAATTTGTTGGGAGTTGTCTCCCTTTAGGATTTTATCATGTACAGTAAAACCTGTATATTAAGATCACCAATGGGACTTATTTGACTTTAAAGACAAGTGGTCTTTATATAGAGACTAAAGACACTGGTCTTTATAAACAGGTGATCTTTATATAGAGACTGAGGGCACTGGTCTTAATTAACAGGTGGTCTTTATATAGAGGTTGTTGCTATAGTCAACATTATTGTATGTATTTTGTTTTTAGACGGTTATAGTTGAAATACATTTATGAATTTAACATAATTATTAATTTTTGAAACAAAGCATTTTATACATAGATATCAGTTAGAAATGATTTAGCTTGTGTAGGGGTTTATCTGGCCATTTTGGGAAAAGGGCCTTCGAATGAAATTGAATGAGTTGATTAAAACCACATTTTGAGAAAAATAAAAAAACCCAGATACTCCGATTTACTTGTTTTGTCTTCTTTAAGAGTACAGTCAAACCTGTCTATAAAGGCCACTCATGGGAACCAGTAAAAGTGACCTTTATGGGCAGGTGGCCTTTATATATAGGTTGAAATAGTATGATAAAAAACAATTAGGATTCAATTCTACTGGCCTTTTTGCCCTTATGTAGAGATGGCCTTTAAGGCAGGATGGACTGCACTCTTAAAAGTAGGAATTTCATCTCTTGTGCCAAATGTACATTGAATACACCTCACCATATGTGTAAATGCAAGTTATTATGAAGATATACAAGCTTGCAACATAAAGTGTTTTCTCCCTTTTCATGAGTTTCCCCCTCAATTTTTATGTAGATTCACTTTTGGAAGTTTTACCTTCAAATTTGGGAAAAGGGTACATTTATTGGCATTGGAAATGGGTCCATTAGCAGGACCCTGTTAGTGGCCAGAAAAATCTCTGTAAAAGTGTTATGCAATGATTTCAAATTAAAATTTTATTTCTTTAAATACATTTATTATTAGATTTTTATTTTCATTGTTTTATAGAAAGTTTTATTTTTAGACATTTGATAAAAGCTTTTTATCAGTTTATTTGTTTCGTTTTGAATGCAATATTAACAAAGAATTGAAGCAATTGACCAATTTGTTTTGGTTTTAAAGTTTTTTGATTTAGTGGTATAGGTGAGTATTCATGCTACACATTTTTTTCTGGCTAGATGGAAATGGTTGATCACTGGTTCTAAAGGGCTAAAACGATGACAAAATTGTTAACTTAAAAAGGATTGGGCCTAAAAAAATGTGTGTTTCTGCTAACGCTCTTAGAAAGAAAATTTAGGGTTGGTAGGTAGACAAGTTTTAAAAAAGTTTTTGTGTTACAATGACCATATGGGTTAAGGCTGCCAATTTTAAAAGTTTTTATCAAAATATTGCCTTTTTGGGAAGGCATAAAAATTTAGGATGGGTCGGGTAAGCAGAAACGCACATTCTTTTGGCCTGAAATCATCACAGATTATAGGATTATAGGATTAACAATGATACCGGTATGTAAAAACTGCCTGAAACAGACTGATAATATTTGACAGACTGAAAATATCCGACAAAGAGCTAAAAAACACCAACATTTATGTTTTTTTTACATTTTTAGGCTCATGCTGGTTGTTACAGAAGCTTGCCTGCAGAATGTAATTTTGGTACTCTGAGAGAAATCATGTTACCACCTAGTTGTTTAACTATACCAAGAATGGAGGTTTCCATGGAAACAATTCTCGGATTTAACAAAATGTGAATGTAAGTTATGAACATACATGTATGTGAATTAGAGGCTTCTTTTATCAAGTTGTCAACTTTATTAAGTCTAAGCTGATTTTACAAAACTTTGGAGAGCATAATGAGTCAGGCAGTATCGGAGCTTCAAGAGTTATGGACCTTTATGGGAAAAAGGGGTCTTCTGAAATGCTTTTTTATATCATAATTACCAAGCTACATTAAATTGTTTCAATAACGACAGTTTCTTGGTCCAAACTTTATAAAAATGTTTATTTGTCTAAAGTGAGCTGTAAGAGTTATGGGCCCTTACAGAAAAAATTAGTCTTCTAAAATATTCTCTGCTCTCCTAGCTCATAACTTACAAAACTTCAAAACATTGTTCAATAAGAACAACCTTTATGAAAAATTTATTTGAAAAGCATCTAGATCAATAATGAGCAAAATAATAATATAGCTTCAAGAGTTATGGGCCCTTATTTAGTAAAGTCTTTTACAATGTTCTCTGCTGTGTGTATCACAATTTACAAAGTTTTATGACATGTTTTATCCCCGCATTTTAAAGAAGAGGGGGGGGGGGGTATTAAATTTAATGTTCCATAATTCTTGCACCATCCAGACAATTTGTGTCCACAGTAATTCTTCAAAACTACGAAGCACTACTTTCAAAATTTGGTGCAAAGCATTGACATTGATAGGAGATATGCACATGATTAACCCCAGTCGGTCTGCTCATTTTCCTGAGAATTATTACCCTTTGAACGTAGACAGAAGTTCCTACTGGCGGGGGATCCTAATTCACTGAATTTGCTTGGTCATTAAGGAACTCGTGTTGGTCAATCTTGATCAGGAACCAGATACATCACATTTTATTACTTAATATTTATTTATTTATTTCTTGCTTCTCATGGACAGCGGCTACTCCAGGTATGTAAACGAATGTACAATGACGTTTATGTTACCTTAAAGATAATTTAAGCTGAACAACAATGAGATAGTCTAGCTTGGCAAGAAAAATAAAACTTCAATAACATTGAAAGTCTATATACTTCTTATAAATAAATGGTAGTGAGGGGCCTTGGTGGACGAATGGTCTAAATCATCTGCTAATGGATCAACATTGTTCTCGCTGACAATGTTCAAATCCCACTTGCAAACTACTTATGAATTGCATGCACTTTTGTTTAGATTAATCGGACATTAATATGGGAAAAAATTGTCTTTTGCCAATCTTTGTACTTCAAAGAGTCATACCATGAAATCTGGGATATCCATCACTAGTCTTGTCTATACTGACCTGGGGCCTTTGTACTTGTGAGAATTGCTTCATATCACAAAAACTGGAATAAACAGTGACCTGAGCCAGTAGTGAACTTGGACCTTTATCTTTATACTTGTGAAAAAAGCTTTACACCATGAAAAGTTGGTTAAACACAAGTCTGACCTTATAGTCACCAGTGACATTTGTACTCAGGGCAATAGGTTCATACCATGAAAACTGGGTTCAGCACCAATTTGAGAAATATAGCGACCTGTGACGTTTGTACAGTAGCTTCACACCATGAAAACTTGGGTTAGACACCAGTCTGAGCATATAGCGACCTGTGACCTTTGTACAGTAGCTTCACACCTTGAAAACTTGGGGAGCATATAGTGACCAGCTGTGACCTTTGTACATTAGCTGAAAACTTGAAGACACCAGTTTGAGCATATAGTGACCTGTGACCTTTGTACAGTAGCTTCACACCATGAAAACTTGGGTAGACACCAGTCTGAGCATATAGTGACCTGTGACCTTTGTACAGTAGCTTCACACCATGAAACTTGGTAAGACACCAGTCTGAGCATATAGTGACCTGTGACTTGTACAGTAGCTTCACACCATGAAAACTTGGGTAAGACACCAGTCTGAGCATATAGTGACCTGTGACCTTTGTACAGTAGCTTCACACAAGGAAAACTTGGGTTAGACACCAGTCTGAGCCTATAGTGACCTGTGACCTTTGTACAGTAACTTCACACCATGAAAATTGGGTTAGACACCAGTCTGAGCCTATAGTGACCTTTGTACAGTAACTTCACACCTAGACACCAGTCTGAGCCTATAGTGACCTGTGACCTTTGTACAATAGCTTCACACCATGAAAGCTTTGGTTAGACACCAGTCTTGAGCCTATAGTGACCTGTGACCTTTGTACAGTAGCTTCACACCATGAAAACTTGGGTTAGACACCAGTCTGAGCGTATAGTGACCTGTGACCTTTGTACAGTAGCTGAAAACTTGGATTAGACACCAGTCTGAGCATATAGTGACCTGTGACCTTTGTGCAGTAGCTTCACACCATGAAAACTTGGGTTAGATACCAGTCTGAGCATATAGTGACCTGTGACCTTTGTACAGTAGCTGAAAACTTGGGTAAGACACCAGTCTGAGCATATAGTGACCTGTGACCTTTGTACAGTAGCTTCACACCATGAAAACTTGGGTTAGATACCAGTCTGAGCATATAGTGACCTGTGACCTTTGTACAGTAGCTTCACACCTAGACACCAGTCTGAGCCTATAGTGACCTGTGACCTTTGTACAGTAGCTTCACACCATGAAAACTTGGGTAAGACACCAGTCTGAGCATATAGTGACCTGTGACCTTTGTACAGTAGCTTCACACAATGAAAACTTGGGTAAGACACCAGTCTGAGCATATAGTGACCTGTGACCTTTGTACAGTAGCTGAAAACTTGGGTAAGACACCAGTCTGAGCATATAGTGACCTGTGACCTTTGTACAGTAGCTGAAAACTTGGGTAAGACACCAGTCTGAGCATATAGTGACCTGTGACCTTTGTACAGTAGCTTCACACCTAGACACCAGTCTGAGCCTATAGTGACCTGTGACCTTTGTACAGTAGCTTCACACCATGAAAGCTTTGGTTAGACACCAGTCTGAGCCTATAGTGACCTGTGACCTTTGTACAGTAGCTTCACACCATGAAAGCTTTGGTTAGACACCAGTCTGAGCCTATAGTGACCTGTGACCTTTGTACAGTAGCTTCACACCATGAAAACTTGGATTAGACACCAGTCTGAGCGTATAGCGACCTGTGACCTTTGTACAGTAGCTGAAAACTTTGGTTAGACACCAGTCTGAGCATATAGTGACCTGTGACCTTTGTACAGTAGCTTCACACCTTGAAAACTTGGGTTAGACACCAGTCTTAGCCTATGGTCACCTGTCACCTCTGACATTTGTACAGGTACTTGGGACAATAATGCCACACAACAAAAACTAGGCTAAGCACTGGTGTGAGCCTATAGTGATTTGGGATTCTAGGGCTTTTGTAGAAATTTTTAAGACCTGTATGTATTTATATTCTACTGTAGGAAGCACTCTGTTTGTGACAGTGAAATACTCTTTATATCCATAGAAAATCAAATAAAATTGAATAAAGATTGATATTTTTCACTTACTTGTACCTAGTCATAACAGGAAATCTGTATGCGCATCCCCAATTGTTATAAAGTATGTCTTTAGAAAGAGAATTGTTTGCGTAATGGGGATTTTACATGGCAAAAATGGCGAAGCTTACATCGGAAGTGATGTCCTTGGTGACGTTTTACGCGTCATATGCCATTTGCCTAATTTTTCAACGTGTTAAATCCCCATAGCGCCAACTTTTTACCGTGTACAGATATATTCAGGGCTAATCCAGGATGTGCATACAGATTTCCTGTTACGACTAGGTACAAGTAAGTGAAAAGTATCAGTCTTTATTCAAATTTATTTGATTTTTTTATGGATATGAAGAGTATTTAGTTGTCACAAACAGAGTGGTTCCTACAGTAGTGAAAAATTATTTGTATTTATATATGTATCGTCTCAGTTTGCTAGCCTCTATTATCAAATGTTTCAGTTTGTCTAAACATTACAGATAGACCCGTTTCTGAGGAGTGGCCCTCTAGTGGCGAGTCTAAAAATGACGATGAAGAAAAAGAAAGACGATCTCCTCGTGAGAAAGAGAGCCGAGATAAAGAGAGAGACACAGAATGTAAGTATTTAGAGACCATGACAAAAATATGTTGCTAAGGAGACAGAAGTAAAATAAGGCTGACGTTTTTACCACATATTTTTTTATACCCATATTATAATTCATACATTGATTGTTTAGGATTAAATAGTCAAATTTAGAATTTAATCCAAATTTTATTAATTTTGAAATGATAAAATATTTAATTGAAGTGATATTTGTAAAAAATAACCTTCCAAAAAAATTGCTGTCTTAAATGATGGATTATCCAACCATATGGTGAAAACAATATGGCGGATCTAAAAACATATTTATGTTTTTGATCAAAATGATGTATTATTTGACCCAATATGACAAATTTTTGTTATTTATTCTTTAATTATAACTAAATTGATGTATTTAAGCCATTTATAATTTTATATAGCCCATATATATAAAAACATAATAATAAAATACGTGGCAATGACACATTTGTCTCCTGGTTTTCTTCAATACAACTTTTTTAGGGCCTCAGTTCCTGAGTGGCCTAAAATGCTGGCTTATGGATCACAGTGCCATCACAGTAGATCAGAGTGTGCAGAATTTTTTTTCAGTTTGCTTGCCTAAGATTGGTTGTTTTTTTCTCTGGGCACTCTGGTTTCCTCCACTATCCCTAAACTGACCACCTTGATATAGGTCAAAATAATTTGACTGGGGCATAGAATGCCATTACTCTAATCTACTATTGCAGATCTGACCACCTCATGCACTAAAAATTGACTCTTCTGTTAGTCTATCATGGACCTCTCTAGAGGGAACTGTTCTAATATAGTGTCGCCTGGAGAGGTATAGTACCCGAGTCGATAGGAGAGGGACTATATTTGGATGTTGGGAAACTATAGGTATAGTACTGTTGCTATGGGTTGTCAAGGACAGATCATTTCTATATAAAATAGTATTGATGCAGTTATCCAATGATTATTCATCAAATTTACATGTAATATACTAATGAGAGATATGAGTCCTCAGATATGTAATGATTCTGTTGACACATAGATGTTGTGAATGAAATACCTTTAGTTACTCATGCCTCATGATTCCCTGGGGATCAAACGGCTGCAAATGCAATACCACACAATCAATTGACGTATTGCTGACCACACCCACAATGTTCCGACACTGACCGCCATCACGATACCAAAGGAGTGTTACGGCAACTAATGACTTACTAGTGTCAGTGACGTCATTAAATGGCACTATTCAGGCCGAGTTTTCACTCTTTTTGCGTGTAAATCAAGTATCCGGTCATTTGACGGAACATTGTGGGCGTGGCCGGCGATACGTCAATTTATGTTACATAACTTGTGTTGGTTTATTAATTTCTTTTTACTGTATTATTTTACAGCTGAAATCATACGTGTATTTGATGGTAATGCTTCTATGAAGAAAAAGCTGTATCGGACTATTTCTGTTCCTAAAAATGCTCCTGCTCAAGCTATTCTGGTAAGTTTTACCCAGTTACATTTACATGCACTATGGTAGCCCAGTGGGTAGAGTGCTCGCTTTGTATGTGAGAGGTCATTTGTTCAAACTTGGGTCAGAATCTGACCAAGGCTTGAAAATAAGTAGTGACTATTCATTCATGAAGCACTCGGGAAGCACTCAGAATTTAGAAAAGAAAGTGACAGGTATGTGGGAGGTCATGTGTTTGAACCCCTGCTACCAAGACTTGAAAATAGGTAGTGACTGTTCTCAGCATTTAAAAATGAAAGTCATGGTGTCCTTTGAAAGAGACCTCAAAAACAGATGCCCCATGTCACAGCAGGCATGGCACATTAAAGAACCCTTTCTGCACACTGCCTTCAGCACACTGCAATGGTAAAAATTTCTGCCAAAATTCACCTATAGCTGGTGATGTCTCAATATAAGTGAAATAGACTTGACTGGGACATAACACCCATTCAATCAATCAATCAAATTACATGCAGTGAAACTTCAATAACTTAAAACGCAGTAGTGATCAATTTTGACATCAAAGTTATTTTAGACTCTTAATGTCATGTTGGCTTTACTATTTAGTTGGTGAAAATTTGTATCTTTTATTTTAAATTTCGGTTCAAAATATCAGTCATACAATATGCCATTATGAAAATAAATTATTTTATTCAAAAACTATGTTTTCGCTTTGAATTATACAAATCTTAACCTAACATTACTTAATTAATTTTATCTGAAATTTATGGCAGTGTAGACTTAGGTTTTAATGATAAAAATGATTTATTTTTGTCTTAAACAGGAAGCAGCTTTAAAGACATTCCACATATCAGATGATCCCAAGAACTATTACGTAGCTGAAGCTTGGGAAATGGGTGAAAGGGAGCTGGAAGAAAATAGTCCGATAAGACAACAACTGAAAACCCCAGACGGGAAACGATTGTCGTTATTTTTACGTTACAAGGAACGGGATCCAGATAGAGGTCATATAAAAGTGTATCCCGGTGGTCTAAGGTAAGAGTTATCTCCCTTTGTGAATTATGTATAACCTACAACTTACATCCTGATGGTCTAATTTAGAATTATCTCCCTCTGAATTTTTCTTAATACATATCCTTGTGGTTTAAGTTAAGAATTATCTCCCTTTGTGAGTTTTCTTAAACTTGCATCCTTTTGGTCTAAGGTAAGAATTATCTCCCCTTCTGAATTCTTTAAAAACCTAGATTTGTGTTAAAAAAAAAAAACATGGGAGGTAAAGATCAAGATAAATTTCGAACTCTGTTCGAACTCTGGATAAACAAAATGCATGAGATGAATTCAATTTCTTTATAGTGGTCTCATTGGCAGAGTGGGCACACGCTTACAGGTCAGGTCAGGTCAGATCAGGTCCCCATCTATTCAGGTGATATTTTTCAGTCCTAGTCAGTTACCCCTGGTGATATTTTCAGTCCGAGCCTATTGACATTTTCAGTCCTTTTCAAGGTGATATTTTTCAGTCCTATACAGCTATTTTCAGTCTGTTTTAGTATTTCATCATTATTCACACATTTTATTTAATATTTTCAGGGTTACCAGTGGATACAAGAATATAGAAGTGACCAGTGATATGACTACTGAAGATGTTATCAAAACAGCACTTAGGAAATTTGGCAGTCAGGTAGGATAATCACGTAGCGGAACAGTGTTCATTCTAGGATTTTTCAGAAGGGGTCATTTTCAAAAGCTTTCTATTAAAACACCATAACATCAATTAATCAGTAGAATGGTCAATCTTTTATGTTGCTACTAGAACAGTCACATGTTCTGTAAGGGGCACCTAAGGGGACCAGTGTCCTCCCATTGTCTCCAGCATTTATTGTAATTTCCAGGATCAAGATTTTTGGGTGTGGTTGTGAATCATGTTGCATGACCTCATAATGTTTAAAAATAAAATTTCAAATTTCCATTGTTTTACTAACAAAATATTAAATTTTTGATTGATTGATTGATTGATTGAATGAATGTGGTTTTATGTCCCATTCAACAATATTTCACTTATATTAAGACATCACCAGCTATATGTCAAGTTGCAGACATATTTTCCATTGTGTTTGCATGCAATTATTAATATTTCTATAATATTTACAAACTTGTATTTGATTTTTTCAGGATCCCCATCCAGAGAGATTTTGCTTGATAGAAGTTTTATTAGATAAGGGAGTTTCGGAGCGAGTTTTAGAGAAGTCAGATCATCCCTGGAAACTTCAACAACAAAGCCGAAAAGTGAGTACAGTGAAAAAAACTAATGTTCATACAGGATTAAATTTACCCTTTATCGTGGGTTAGTACACATCACAGAATTTAATGTCGGCTAAAATGTATACTTATGAAAGCCCAAAATGAGATTTATTTTCACACAACAACTCTAGGTTTGTTTTGTTTTGGTTCTCTTTTTTTTTAATTATAAAACCGAAATTTAAGCTCATAAATATATTATAGATTCAACAATAAAATATTTTCTTACAGAAAATCTGTTGTATTATCACTAGATAAGAGTTAAATAGATGTGCCATTGGCTGATGCTGTTTGTATTATGATCATTGAGAAACACAGGGATTTCATATTTGGAGTTGAGCTGAGTAATGGTGTTTAACGTCCCAGTCAAGAATATTTCACTTATATTGAGATGTTGCCAGTTAAAGGCGAAGATGCAGAAATTTTGCCTGTGCGTTATGTTGATTACATTATATAGCAGGATTCTTTAGCGTGTAAAGCCCACTGTGACATGGGACCTCGTTTATTTTAAGTTCTCATTTCGAAAGAATTGTGACGTTCATTTCATAATGCCGAGTGCTTGGCGAAAGAACAGTCATTACCCACTTAGCCCAGACCCAGACCGGGATTGATCCCACAACCCCCCACTTTAGTGTGAACATTCTACCAACTGAGCCACTGCAGTGGTGATTTCATATTTGGGGGACACTTTTCAAATGGCATCCTATTTCAGTTATAACTTGATTTGATTTCAGGATTGGTTTACAGTACATTTACAGTTTTAGACATCAGTACTTTCAGTACTTTGATTCATATTTGACTTTGATTTCAGGATTCATTACGTCAGAACAGGATGACTAGATACTACTTGCAACAAAGAGAAGACCCACATGGACCTAGTATATCTTTATTTGTTGGTAATTTACCAACTGGTCTGTCACAACGACAGTATGAAAAAATACTTATAGATATTATAGGAAAAGGTAAGTCAGCCTTAGTATGAAATGCAAAATATTAAAGTATAAAACAGTTAAAGTATAAAATATACCCTTCAACGATTACAATCACAAACACAAACATACCAACCCATGTACGAATCTCAATCGTCCTAAAATCCATTTTGTTTATGTTTTTCTTTATCCGTCTCCTCAATTTATGGCCATACCCCTTTATAACACCAAAATTTAACTGAACAAATGTTGGTGATAAATCGAGGTTTTACTGAAGAAAGTTTGAAAAATAAGTTGAAGACCTGAATTTCCACCAGGAAAATGAGGCCAAGTGCTCAAAGGCAAGCACCTCCTGTCTAGCTAGCTAGCTACACCTGCCACGTATATAATCTAAATTGAGAATGAAAGAAACATTAGACTGGGGTATGTCAAATACAGAGACATCTTTTTATTCTACATTTTGATTATGACCCTAAAATAAAACTTTTTGAGGCTTTTGATAAGCCGAGGATCGCAATGTCCTTGAGGTAACAATTTATTTGTAAGCAGCTTGCTCAATTAAGTCTTTCAGTTCTTTCAGTACTTTGATTAATTTTTGTTCTGCAATCTATTTTCAGCTGATAAATGGCAGAAGTTTGATGTTATATACTACGAGTATGGAGCACTGGTATTGGTATATACTACATCAGAAAAAGCAACTAGGGTTTTCAACAGACTAAGTAATTCGTCTTTTGATGAAAAGTCACTTCTGGTTTTACTACTTCCGAACATTCAGGTACGATATAAAAAAGTTGATCTTGTTAAGTAGACATTGACTGATGATTGAATAGGGATTTTAAGTATCAGTGAAAAATATTTCACTTAACTTGAGACATCACCAGCTATAGATTAATTAAGTGAACATATGTTTTGTTAAGTGAACATTTATTGATAATTGAATGAGGTTTTACATCCAGTCTGAACATGTTTCACTTATATCGAGACTTCACCATTAAGGTTAAGTGGCAGAAATTTTTACCTCTGCAGTGCACTCTGGGCAATGTGCAGAGAGTGTTCTTTTCATGTATATATATATATTGCTTTTATTGAGAACTCACCAATAGATGGTGAAGATGGATTACCTTCTGTTCAAAATGTTTGCAAGGCTAGAGGGCATGTCTACTTGTTGAGGAATTTGAGTCAGAAACAGCTGTCTATTGCTTCAAATTTGAAAAGTAATAATTACTATAAAAAAAACGTAGTATGACTTTGATGGTTTCATAATGATCAATTAGATGAAAATTTCAGTTGGTAAAATTTTTAGAATTCTTAATATTTAATGTTCAATGTGCTGCATTTTGTGAACTTTTATATTTCAATGTTTGAATATTTATTTTTAGACGCACATTGATACAAGAAACTGTGGTACCATAATGTCCATTTAATCATTAAGCTTTTTGTGAATTTTTTCATTTCAATATTGGAATATTTATTTTTAGACACACATGATACAAGAGACTGCGGTACCATTGCTCGTTTGTGTTAATGTAAAGAGTGGAGGATGTCAGGGACTAGAACTCATTACATCCTTCCGTAAATTGTTAAATCCACACCAAGTCTTCAATTTAGAGAATGGTGGTCCACTTCCTGGGTAAGTTATGAATTAAATTCAAACATACCTGACCCATGTCAAACTCAGGATCACAAAGGCAAAGTAAAAATTTTGAAAACTTAAAATTATTAATCAAGCTCGAAAAATACCAGTATATGTCCAACTCATGATTACAAAATCAAAATACAGTCCAACTTGTCTTAAAGGCCACCTCTATATAAGGGTCACCTGCTTTTAAAGGCCAGTAGGATTGTATCCCAATTGTTCTTTATTCATATTATTTCATATTATTTGAACCTGTATATAAAGGCCACCTGTCCATAAAGTCCACTTTTACTTGTTCCCATGGGTGGCCTTTATAGACAGGTTTGACTGTAAAACATTTGCAAAATGGCAAATTAAGTGAAACACATAAACTGCCACCAGGGAATCGAGACCGGGTGCCTGTCTGGCTAGCTACACCTGTCACACACTTATGATCTACATGAGTAACCCTTGAACATTGTTGATTTGTTGTCATTTGAATTAAATATTAAGATCGGTTGTTGATTTGTTGTCATTTGAATTAAATATGAAGATCGGTTGCAATTCTTAATGAGCTTCATCATTGCTCAACTTGATACTGTAAACTCTTTAGTCAAAATTAGAAACATAAAAAGCATGTACATTGAATATTTTATAAATTTTAAATAATGAATGAACATTTCATCTTTAATTTCTGTTTCTTATCATTTTAGGCTGTATGTATTTAGAAATATCCCGTACTACAGAATTCTTGTCTGTGGTGGGGACGGAACGGTTGGATGGGTTTTATCCTGTTTAGACAATGTGGGACAGGATGCTGTCTGTGAATCACCACCTCTAGCTATAGTTCCTCTAGGTACAGGTAAGTGTAACTTGTATTGAGCAGAATGCTGTCTGATTCATCACCTGTTGCTTTAGTTCCTCTAGGTACAGGTGAGTGTAACCTGTGTTGGGCAGGATGCTGTCTGTGAACCACCATCTCTAGCTATAGTTCCTCTAGGTACAGGTAAGTGTAACTTGTATTGGGCAGGATGCTGTCTGAATCACCATGTGTAGCCATGGCTCCTACAGGTACACATGAGTCACACTTGTTTAAACAATTTTTATTGCCAGAAGCTTTTAAATTTAAGACCTGTAGACTTAATTTTATTTTATCCTTTATAATACATAAACTGCAGTGCTAGAGGTTGTCTATTCACTTGTGATGGAGGGTTACAACATAGTTGACTGGATGAACACCTCAAATCAAACTGGAGAATAGAGCTTTTATATCACATTCTCTAAGCACATTGTTACATAATCTAAGCTCTTTTTGTAGAACCATTTCTTTATTTTCTGTTTTTCTAGGTAATGATTTAGCTAGAGTGTTGAGATGGGTACCAGGCTTTAGTGGTGGAGAATATCCACTTAATCTTTTTGGAAGATTTTATTATAACTGACTAGATCAGCATCTCTATTCACATCAGGCTTTGATCAGTGTTTTTTGTGGCACATTTTTCTTACGTCATCTTTCAGAACCATTTCTTTATTTTATCTAGGTAATGATTTAGCTAGAGTGTTGAGATGGGGACCAGGTTATAGCGGTGGAGAAGATCCACTGAATCTTTTACGTGATGTGATAGATGCTGAGGAAATTAAGCTTGATAGGTAAGTGTTACAAATCAACTGATAATTAATATAATTAATTGACTAATTAATTAATTGAGTCCTTATACGCATACAGGTGTATTAAAATGCATGGACCTGTTATAAACCATGTTTATGTAGGTCAAAGGTCAAGGTCATGTGGTCAAATCTACTTTTAACCTTTGAAATTGATATAATTTTAAATCTGGAAATGTTCAAATAAACATTGGATAAAAACAATAAACATTTATACCCGATGCAATCGGGTATAGGCAAACAACTTTGATAGTTGTAAACTTGTATACAAAGATATGTCATTGTTCATTCTAGAAGGGGCCATGGGGTCATTGATCCCTTATGTTTCCAAATGACTCAATTATTAAGGTTCTAACATTATGTGAATGCTGAAAGATTGATGTTATAGTGTGTTAGAGAAAAGTTTTGAAAATGACCCTTTCTGAAAAAAAACCCTAGTTTGACTACTGATGCATCATAATCATGTAGAATTGGAATAGATTTAACAAATTTTTAGCTCACCTGAGCCAAAGGCTCAGATGAGCTATTGCAATCTATCACCGTCCGTCGTCCGTCGTGCGTCGTCCGTCGTGTATAAACTTTACATTTTAATCTTCTCCTCCAAAACTACTGGGCCATATTTAATGAAACTTAGTAATAGTGATTATCATGCCTAGGTAACAGCCTTTCAAAATTGTGTTCGGGGTTTGGCCATGCCCAACAAGATGGCCGCTGTTACTAAAAATAGCAAAAAGACAAAAAAATCTTCTTCTCTGAAACCAAAAGGTGCAGGCAAATTTTGATTGGATATTTGGATTCAGCATACCTGGGAACATTAAAATTGTGTTTTTCATGAAAATTGAACGAAAAATAGGTTACGCGTTTTTTGCGTAAAGTTACGTAATTTTTAAAATGAGACATTTATTGTTATAACTTCATAACGGCTGAAGATAATTGTATGGAGTTTTCACTGTTGATCTTGTCTTGCAATTTTCTTCCAATTGATGTCAAGGTCGAAGGTCAAGGTCATGTCCCAGTTTTTGACCTTTGATAAACAATGCTATTTTTTTAACATTTCCTTGTGATAATGGCGTAGAATTTTCAGTTATTTGTAGGTATTGACATGACGATCATTTTGATACATAGATCAAGGTCATGGGTTCAAAGGTCATGGTCGCAGATGTCCAAGAATACCAAAATAGTTAATTATCTGCAAAACTTTGAATTTTTTGTATAGGCATGTATATCAGAATATTGTAGGTAATGGCACAATGGTCATTTTAATATATGAATAAAGGTCATGGGTTCAAAGGTCAAGGTCACAGATGTAAACAAGTACTGAAATGGTTAATTATCTCAAAAAGTATAAACTTTTTGTATAGGCATGTATATTGGAATATTGTAGGTATTGGCCTAATGATTATTTTGATATATGAATGAAGGTCATAGTTTCAAAGGTAAAGGTCATAGAATTGAACGAATACTTAAATGGTTAATTATCTCAAAAACTATAAACTTTTTGTATAGGCATGTATATTGGAATATTGTAGGTATTGGCCTAACGATCATTTTGATATATGAATAAAGGTCATAGGTTCAAAGGTCAAGGTCAAAGACGCGAACGAATACTTAAATGGTTAATTATCTAAAAAACTATAAACTTTTTGTATAGGCATGTATATTGGAATATTGTAGGTATTGGCCTAACGATCATTTTGATATATGAATAAAGGTCATAGGTTCAAAGGTCAAGGTCATAGCTTCGAACGAATATTTAAATGGTGAATTATCTCAAAAACTATAAACTTTTTGTATTGGCATGTATATTGGAATATTGTAGGTATTGGCCTAATGCACATTTTAATATACAGATGTTTTAGCTGTTTATAAATAATATATTGTAGCCTGACTTTAAATATGTTATATATAGCATACTTATATAATAATTATAATTAATTTGCAAAAATACTTGCATATTATTGGCCCTTACTGCTAAAAATTTTAATATTCTCTTTTATTAATGTCATTGACCATTGAACCTCTGCATAAGATATGTACTCTTCCTCAGGTGAGCGTTAAGGCCCATGGGCCTCTTGTTTTAATTTTCAGGTGGACTGTAATTTTTCACCCAAATGAGAAAGAACAAGATGAAACAAAAGTGGCCATAGCTAATGAGACGAACACATCAAACACTAATGAAGATACAACAACAATATTTGTGATGAATAATTACTTTGGTATCGGTATAGATGCTGATTTGTGTCAGGAATTCCACAAAGCAAGGGAAGAAAAACCTGATAAGTTTAATAGTAGGTGAGTATTGTAAACGTTATGATACCTTGATTAATTAAAGAAGAGTTAGAATCGAGAGATGCTGATTTGTGTCAGGAATTCCACAAAGCAAGGGAAGAAAAACCTGATAAGTTTAATAGTAGGTGAGATTCTTTGTTCTAAAAAATTTTAATGTTCTAATTTTTGTCAATTTTCAGGTTACATAACAAGAGAGTTTACGTTACAATTGGATTGAAGAAGATGGTGAACAGGAAGGCCTTTAAAGACCTACATCGTAACATACGGGTAGAAGTCGACGGAAAATTGATTGATTTACCTCCGATAGAGGGAATCATTATCCTTAATATTCTCAGGTAAGCCATGATGATGTAGTAGAGGGAATCGTTCTTGTTTTTGACGGGGTTTGAACTTCATACCCCTGATATGCCAACCCAGTATGCTACCCATCATATATACATTGAAATTGCTAAAATTAATTTCAAAACTTAAAAAAATTAATTTGTATAAAGTGTGAGCTTATTGATCATAGTAGTTTTTGCAGCCTTGGTTCAAATCTCACTAGATGTAGATCTTAGTGTGAGAAATGTTTGTCAGTTCGCTTGGCAAAACATCAGTGGTCATCTTCAGGTACTCTGGTTTCTGTCATCATCCAAGAACTGACTGCCTCTGTGAAAGTGAAAAAACCTTAACTGGGGCGTAAAACATCATTACTCCATTTACTCCACCATAGATTGAATTGAGCCAGCACACAGCAATAATAAGGTGTATTATTACCTTAATCTGTACAGTCAAACCTGCCTTAAAGACCACCTCTATATAAGGGTCACCTGCTTTTAAAGGCCAGTAGAATTGTATCCCAATTACTCTCTATTCATTTATTTTGAACCTGTTTATAAAGACCACCTGCCCATAAAGGCCACTTTTACTGGTTCCCTTGGGTGGCCTTTATAGACAGATTTGACTGTATATGAATTGATACTTATTGTTTCTATATTAACAGCTGGGGGTCTGGTGCCAATCCATGGGGACCAGAAAGGGAAGACCAATTTTCCAAACCAACTCATCATGACGGTATGCTTGAGGTAGTGGGAGTGACTGGTGTTGTACACATGGGACAGATACAAAGCGGTCTGCGCACGGGCATAAGAATTGCACAAGGAGGTCATGTAAGTCATCATTGTTTTACTCATTGTTGTGTCAAGTTTAACTTTGGTCGCTTGAACTTTGATTACTTGAATATCCCAGATAGTTCAAAGTCCTCTGCTGGTCCTGACCATATCTGCAAAGCCTAAATCATAACTGTTTTGTTTGCAATGTATTTTCATGTTTGGCATCAAATTAGGAAAACCTGGGGAGATCATCTGAATCTGAATTATTTGATATACCTATAAAACAAAACTTTGAGAGGAATTAGGTGAGAGATAAGCATTGTGGGCCTCTTTGGTTGTATATCATGACAAAAATATTAGGGGGTGGGGTGGTGTTGGGTTAATATGTTTTGAGACCCAAAATAGGTCCAATTCTCGAATATTTTCATGAATTTTCCCAATTTGAATAAATTTGGTATAAAATTGTAACTTTTACATTTCTGCAATGTATGTAGATGTATATTTTTATCCATCAATTCTGGAGTTATTAGCCTTATTTCATCAAAATCTTCAGCCTAAATAAACATGGGTAAAGTTTGAACCTGCGATTCTAGTAAAGTTATTGGCTGTGAATTCAACAAAAACCCACAGCATGTTATTTTGCATGCTAAGATATGGTTTTTTTTTAACCTAAGTGAATTTTATTTTTGTGTTTTCAGTTACGAATCACCTTATTAGCTGATATACCAGTACAAGTTGACGGTGAACCATGGCTACAACGTGCCGGACAAGTTGTAGTTCTAAGATCAGCATTAAAGGTATTTGTCATCATCATTATCAATCATCAATCATCATCATTGTCATCATCATCATCATCATCATCAACATCATCATCATCGTCGTTGTCGTCGTCGTCCTCCTCATCATCATTATCTCATCATTTCATCATCATCATTATCATCATCATCATTATCTTCTTCATCATCATCATTATTTTCATCATCATCATCATCATCATCATCATCATCATCATCATCATCATCATCATCATTCCCCTCATCACCATTCCCCTCATCACCACCATCATCATCATCATCATCATCATCATTTCCATCATCACCACCACCACCATCATCATCATCATCATCATCATCAATCATCATCATCCTAATCATTTCCATCATCATCATCACTACCACCACCACCACTATCATCATCATCACAGACATCATCATCATCATCATCATCATTATACCCCCCGCTTAAAAAGTGGGGGGTATATAGTGATAGGGGTGTCCGTCCGTGTGTCAATCCGTCCTTCTGTTACACCTTAGGGTACCTATCTCTTATCCGTAACTCCTCCTAAACCCTTCAATGGATTTTCATGAAACTTTCACACAATCTTTGTGATATAATGTAGATGTGCACCTCTTATTTAAAAATTTGATCCAATGGATTTTTTTTATGTGGGGGGAGTGGGGGGGGTATTTTTTGTGAGCTTTAGACTCACAGTTTTTCTAGTTATCATCAAATTACAAGCCTGTAACCTAAACATATTCACAATATTAGATGATGATAGAATACAGAGATGGGATGATCAGAGGATCACTTCAACAGATGTATGGCTAAAGTAACTAGGAAAAACATTTTCAAGCTGTCTGTCTATGGTGCCTAGTTTACTTAAACTTAGAACTACATACTGTAGATAAAAGTTTTCAAGCTTTTTGTCTTTTGTGCTTATTAGGCAAAAAGAATATAAAAGAAATGGATTTAGAGATATCAAAGTAGTATGGCAATAAATGAAATTATCAAGGGGCATTTTAACAATTTTTAATATACATAATTTTCTCACTATCAGACAAGGGTTTCTGCCAATAACTGCGATAATAAATTATTCCTGTGTTTTATTTCAGGCAACAATGTTAAAAAAGAGCAAAAACAAAATAAAACGACGTAACACGGAGCCTAGTATATTTTTTCCAGACAATGAACAATTACGACTACAGTCTCCAACTGAGGAATCGGAACCTCTCTAACAGTGTAAGTATAGGTCAAAGTTCAGAATAATATAAAGGTCAAAATTTAGAAAAATTTAGGGTTAAAGTTCAGAATAATATAAAGGTCAAAGTTTAGAAAAATTTAAGGGTCAAATATAAAGGTCAAAGTTTAGAAAATTATAAGGGTCAAAGTTCAGAATAATATAAAGGTCAAAGTTTAGACAAATTTAAGGGTCATAATTCAGAATAATATAAAGGTCAAAGTTTAGACAAATTTAAGGGTCATAATTCAGAATAATATAAAGGTCAAAGTTCATCTATTTGTCAGGTTTAAAGTTGTTCAGAAAATTATGCCTACTGTGACATGTCATCATACTTACTCTGTTACATGGGACCATCATTAGTACTGTGTAGATTTTCCGTAGCGGTAACGGAAACTGGAGTCTCGGAGAAAATCATGACCTTCAGGTAGAAGGTCGCAAACTTTTTTACACTAGAATCTGTCCCAATTGGTATTTGAAACTAAGCAGTGAGAAATTGTGATTTGTAGCCTAGGCAGTGAGAGGCACTATGATCTGGCCCCGGTTTCACAATCATTCCTTAGCTAAGATTTTTCTTAACTTAAATCTGGCAAAATTTCAGGTCTTTATAATTTTGTTAATTTTCAAGGTATTCAGGAATTTAAGATGTCATTTTAAAGATCACTTATAGATTGAAACATTTGCATTTAGTTTCGAGAGAAATTATTTTTAGTAGTTTCAAAAATTGATTACTAAAATTTGTTAAATTTAAGTTAAGGAAAATCTTAGCTAAGGAATGATTGTGAAACTGGGGCCTGATCTTTAAAACACTGTTTTCGACCACTCAACCAGTGAGGCTCGAAATAGTCCCTGTACACACGGACAATGCTTTGACTTATCTTTATTTTTGATTAATTACAGGTCTGTTTCTTGTTTGTAATCTTAATGCATGGAGAAGTAGTTGTATAATATATAGATGTCAGTCACCACGCTCTGGACCCCACGACGAGGAGGAGGACAGTGGATAACTACCACCCACAATTCTAGTGGACATTTTGTTTTAAACCACAAACTTTGCCATTGTGTGTGATGACCAAATAGGCAGGAGTGGACGTCATGCATGAATGGATTGTAGTGGACGGAGCACTGATGCAGAACCATTGTGTAGACAAGACGTAGTCTGTAGTGATGAGTGTGTGTTTTACGTGTGTGTGCGTGCGTGTGTGGTATAATGACCGCATTTATTTACAGTGTGTCAGATGTGTGTGAATGCACTAAAATTTAATTAATGGCAATCTAGTCATGTGATAGTGTCATGTGATAATGTCATATGTCATTGACATGTGATGATACCATGTGACTTGTCCTCAATGTGTAAAAGAACAAGTCATGTGATAGTGTCTCGTATCATTATGTGATGCTGTCATGTGACTTGTACTCAGTATGAGGAAGACAAAGTCATGTGATAGTGTCATATGCCATTATGTGATGTTGTCATGTGACTTGTCCTCAATATGGGAAAAAGACAAAGTCATGTGATAGTGTCATATGATAATGTCATGTGACTGTTCATTTCATATTTCTGTTAAATCATTTAGTTTTTTGTTAACATTATTTAAACAGAAACTGAAAATAAACTCTAGTCTTCAGGTTTTTTGCCAGTTTGACTGGATTCAGTGATACTCATGTAATATTCTGTGTGATATCAATCATGTGCTTGTGTCACATGGAGTTATCTTTTCCTGTGTCACATGGAGTTATCTTTTCCTGTCTCTACTCTACCTGTGTTTTATAGGCCCTACCTTCACAATCAGCAATTCCGTCACTAAGATTTTCCTTAACTTTAATTTAGCAAATTTTGGCAATCCTTTTTTGAAAATACAAATAAATATTTTGTGACAAAACGTACTACAGACCAATATTATAAACATGAAGTGATTTTCAAATGACATGTTAAATTTCTGAATATGTTAAAAATTAACAGAATTATTTAAAAATTTTAATTTCAGAATATCTTAAAAATTTACAAATTATTCAAATTTCAAATTTAGCCCGATTTAAGTTCAGGAAAATCTTAGTTAAGGAATGATTGTAAAACTGGGGCCAGAACTAAAACACTAACTTATTTTAATAATTAGTGGTGTATAAATCAGTAAGTCAGAGTTGTTGTTGAAATAAAAACTGTTTTGATAATTACGATTATAGTCATATTTAAAAGTAATGTAATATGCTGTCATGAAAATTATTAATGTTCAGAATAGAGTAATATTTCGTCATATTTACCAGACACTTTTAGAAGGCCCAGAGTATGATGTTCAGGACATGCTAATAAAACTCTTTAAACAAAAATATTTGGTTTGAAATTTCACATATTATTGCAGGGTTGATGCAGAAATTTAAAATCAAATCCGATCTGAAAATTTTTTGAAGAAACAAATTAAAAGCCTTTGACGTGAGATAATTTGACAGTACCTTTACATGTTTCAGAGGTTGTATTCCATAAAACCGAACCATTTTACTGTAAAGGACTTGACTCGGAATATCGTGAACATCCAATTGTTTTTACTTCCATGCATATAATTTATTGTGACAAAGATTTGTTACAAAGTGTTGGTGTAAATCAAGTTCTCTTAAAGACTCCATTTGGTTGGCATTGGATCCGCCAAATTATGACCTACCATGTGTAACCCACTATATGTCTTAAACTGTCTTATCAATTAAAATTATTAGCTCACCTGAACCAAACGTGTATCCTCAGGTGAGCATAAAGGCCCATTGGCCTCTTGTTGTAGTTGAAGGATTGAAATTTAAAGTGACAAATTACCAAGCTAGCTCTTTGAATTTTGAAATTTAAAATACTTGTACATGTATTTAGAAACAGGGACTTTTATTATCTACATTAATCTGTGTATTTGTTTCTATGGCAACATAATATGAAGATATTAGCAAATCGTTAATTATCATGATGACAATATTTAGTAATAAATGAATATACAGAACAGCCCTGTCAAAAGTTTTAATGCTGAAGTAACAAAAAGGATTTGAAGCTTGGCTGCCGATATATTTATGGCCAGTGGCTGAAAAGCTGCCAAGAAATAAATGACAGACGCTGAAAATATGTCAAGATGTGGCTAACACGAGAGATCGACACGAACTGCAGAAATCCAACAGAATTGTTAGCATAGTGTCAAATTTTGGACAGGTCTGTACTGTAAATAACATGTTTACAAAAAAATTAATTAAATTCTAAAAAAAATTGAGGTTACAATTATGATAATACAATAGTAAATTTAACGGTTTTATATAATATAATATATATGTGTACATAGAAGTAGAAGTGTTTATTTTACGGTAATTGTTATAAAACTTAATCATGATTGTGAGTTTTTAATTTTTCCTTATAAATAAAATCTTAATACAATATTTTTGGCAATTTATAAAAAAAAAATATTGAATATATATCTTATATTTATTTTATTTTGTATTTTTAGGAATATATTTTATATTTAAGCATTTAAAAATTTGTTAAAATCAGCCAATTTAAGTTTATTTTCTTTCCTTTAATTTACAAAGATCTTTTTATGTTTTGTTTTTATTTTTATTTCAGTATTATTTTTGAGATTTTTTTTTTGCTTTAATATTTATATTTTTGTTTTTGTTTTTAGTTTTATAGCTGGGTTCCTCCGTCTCATAAATGAAATCTTATGACTCAGACTAATATCATGCTGTTGTTTTGCTAGATGTTCCGCACATGGTCGGAACACCATTTGTTGCTTGTTAAATTTAGGCTCAAGTTTATACCAGTCTTAATTAATGTATTTTAATTTGATCTCAATTTTATTTGTATTCTAAGATTACTCTTTGTTTATTAAAAATAATACATTGCCATCCATAAATAACTATACAAAATTATATTTGCCAATGGTTTATACATGTATTACAATTTTCATCTCAAAGGTCATCATAAAATTGAAATTTTGAAGTTTTTGCGGTATTTGAAAGCGATTTCTTAACTTTATGATCTAAAGGTATGAAGCAAAATTGATTTTCTTGAAAAACTGTTTTCTTGGAAATTTTTAAAACTTTGTGGAAAAATATGTAAAAATTTGAGAAAAATATATTTTTCAAAATAAAACACCATCTTGGCTAAATAACACTCAGCTTTAGTAAAACAATGTTTTCCATAATTCAATTTTGTTAGATTTTCAGTCTGTGATATGACCAAATTTTAACATTTATAGATGGCAGTGTACATTGTATTACATTACATTACACAAAACATTTTAGCTTGTCAACATAATAATGAAGAGCCTATTTTATACACAAGGTGTGAAGAAATGCATCTACTCTTAAATTTTTATACCAAAAAAACAAAGTTTTGTTGGGTATATATGAATCACCCTATACTTCTGGTTGTCCGTCCCATATTTCATATCTGCTCCATATCCCCCATGTCTTTTGATGGATTTTGATTAAACTTGGAACAAATGTAAACCAACATTAGTCCATGTGTCTCGTAGCAAATTCAATTGCATAAGTCAGGGTTAAATTTGGGAAAAGAGGGATATTTGTCTCTCAAAAGACTGCTGTGTTTGACTTAATAAATAAACTTGTGATTTAAGGGTTGTTGGTTCAAGCCCCCATTCAGCCTAATGGTATAGCATGTTTGTGGGAGACATACATGTAGAACTATAATTCTATTCTTGGTTGCCAAAGTCTCCATTGGCTACTATCTGTTTATATTTCAGAAATTCTTTCAAGAAGTAACCGATTTTAGCATGTTTGTGGAAAAACACTTTAAAAATTACTATAATATCACAATTTTCAGACATTTTGGCTACCGTAATAATAATTTTGAAATTATAGAAACTTAGCAAATGGGTCTGAGAGTCCTGTGTGAAATCATTGACTTTATACCCAGAGAGGAATATGTCTCCCTGCAATATGAGCTTTGAGAACATGTGTTGCTGTTGGATACATTGAATAATCAATTGTCTAATGACATCATTTTATGCAGTTTCTAATCAAGCCAATTGACATATCACCGGCCACACCCTCAATGTTCCGACAAATGGCCGGATGCTTGATTTACACGCAAAAAGAATGAAAACTTGGCCTGAATTGTGCCATTTAATGACATCACAAGCACTAGTACGTCATTAGTTGCCGTGATGTTTTAGATCTGCTGATGAGATTAGCTATGGCTTTCTTTGTTTAGTTTTTGTTTACTTTTTGATTTCAACTTTTGTTAGTTACTATTCAGGTTCAAAATTTATTTATAGATACAGGTCAAGGTCATGTGTCTAAGACTCAAAATATTTGGTATGCTATCACTTCATTCAGTTTCGGCACCAGTTGGGCAATATATTTCACATTCATAAGTATAGCTTGAGGTCATGTGTCTAGGAACCAAGTTATTTGGTTTACTGTAACTTCAGCCAGTTTGAGATCAGGTTGGCATCATATCTTTAGGTCACGTCACGGTCATGTATCTAGGAACTTGGTTATTTACAGCAATCTTCAACTCATTGTCTGCTAGACTTTGGGATAGGGACCAACTTACATTAAATTGATATTAATTGATTAATACAATGTATTGATATTATTTGATGATACTGTGAGTTGGTATTGATATTAATAGAATGGGGTTCGCCGCTGTACCACGTGATACCCTCTAACTTTTGTGCGAAACACTTATTTCCACTGGATATGGAATCGCATGAAATGACGTTTTCCCTCGAAAACGACGTCATTATGGAAATATGTGACTTTAACGTTTTCCAAAACGTTCCGCACAAATGTTAAGAGGTATTGATCACGTGGTACAGCGGCGAACACCATTGGGTAATTGATACATTAAAAAGGTATCATTTTCAATACAGTGTATTTATATTCTTTAATATGTGGTAATCAAAAAATTGATACAATACAGTGTTTGCAGGAAGAACCATCCCATTATGAATGTACAAGTGATATCATTTCATAAATTTTTGATGCCAGAAAATATTTTCAGAAATTTTCAGAACAAATTCAGAATTTTTGTTTTATGGTTATTAGTTTGAACCATGCAGTTATTGAATTTCTGTATTTTTGATTAACATTTTCCTATTAGACTGCCAAATTTATTAGTCTAAAAGTTGTAAATATTGGTGTGTATGTATTTGTAGTTCAACTCCGTCTATACAAGGGACATAACTCTTGTATATTACTCTTGGTTCACAGGGGACATAACCCTTGGTGTATACAAGGGACATTACTCTTGGTGCATACAAGGGACATTACTCTTAATGCACAAGAGACAACAAATTTGTGATACTTATTGTGTTGAAGATTTTATTCAGGTTAGGTTTTCTGTGATGTTAACAAGGGGCATAACTCTTGTCAACCAAAAGAAATGCTATTTGTAAAAAATAAGATGGTCTCTAAATAAACACTCATATTTATATCAGATATGGAGATTTTTGCTTTATAAAAGTATTCTTGAATTACTAAGGAAATAATCACAAAATTTTGAGAATTAATCATTACCCGGTATTTTGAATGTTTTTGAATTTTGTACGAAATAGTAAATTGAATCACAACTAAATAGTTAATTGAATGTCTTGAATCTGCAAAATAACGAATTGAATTCCAGTTGAATTATATTTGAATTAGCACTAATCTCTGAATAGTTCATTAAATATCGTTTAAATTGGTGGAAAAGTTCATTGAATTCCATTTAAATTATACTTGAATTTGAATCAAGTCATACTTCGTTACTTTTTATGCATAGTGGATTGCAACTTGAGTGTGAATAGAATTTGAAACTTTATCTCAAGCTGATTGTAAATTGAATACAATTTGAATTATTGAATGAATTTTGATGCTGATTTCAGTTGAATTGTCAGATGCATTGTGATCTAAAAAAAATTAAAATTTGTTTGAATATTGAATCTCAAATTGTACATTGAATCTCAATTGAATACAGTTTGGATTGTAGACTTGCAAAAATCTGTATTTTTCCATTTAAAACTTCAGTTTCTATAATTTCAAATTTGATATTTTTGACATTTTATGTATTAAATTTTTCACTGCTGCTCAGTGTGTAAAGTAATTACTTAGTAGGTCACAGGTTTCATTCCTGGATAGGATTGAAAGATCTTAAAAGGTGAAGTTATGCTGAGTTTGAATGGACCAATATTAGTAGTATTCAATTTAGCTTAATTTATGTCCTCCAAACAAAGAGAGACATATAATGTTTGCTTCATTTCTCAAAGCCATTTTGACTGCCACTTTTCTCGAAAACAATAAGCGAGCTTGTTAAACATCGGAGGTGGAAATGGATTGTACACATATTAAGACAGAAGCCAGATGAACATCCAAGGATTGCTCTGCAATGGACACCAGCAGAAGGAAAGAGAAGAAGGGGGTGGCCGAAGGAGACCTGGCGCAGGACTGTTGAAAGGAAAATATCAGATCTTGGACTTAGGACATGGAGTGAAGCTGCTAAAATAGCTGCCAACAGAGATTCTCGGAGGAGAAAGATATCTGGCTCAATTCTCCACAAGGAGAGATGGACATAAGTCAGTAAGTCAATTTTCTCGAAAACTATTTAACTTTATAAAACTTAACAAGAACAATCTTTGGGCAGAGTAGATGTGCCATTTGCTATTTGTATTTTTATCATATACATGGTTAGGATAACATGGACGTCCCAGTTGGAGTTCGTTTTGGGGAAAGTATTGAAATGGTACAGTGGCGGATTTAAAAGAGAGAAAGAGAGAGAGCTATTGACTGATGTGACCCCCATATGTTAATATAACAACCCATCGGGACTCTGCCCTAGACCCCTCGTCTCTGGAAGCTCACGCCTTCGGGGCTCGCACCTAGCATTGATATAATTCTCAACTCCCTCTTTCAAAAAATCCTGGATCTGCCCCTGATGGTATCTCATTTCAGCTATTGTGTTAGTTGACTTTTCACCTTAATGAACTTTATAAAACTCAAATATTTTCTCAAATATTGTGGATAACTAAAAACCCCTATTTGGTCTAGCTAGTTGTTTTTGTTGTCTATTCAAATGATTAAATTTGATAACATGTGAAAAAAATTTTGAAGTAATGACTGATTTCACTGTACAATAGGCTAATCTTCATTACATGTGAAACATTAGGAAGTAATGACTCCGATATCACTGTACTTGTAGGCTGATTTATGCAGTGAGCAACCTCATATCTATATTTCAAGTGTTGTGCAAACATAATTTTATTTATTTTTATTTTTGAAATTATTTATTTACATTTAGTTGTTTATTTTTTAGTTGATTTAGTTTTAAAAAAATAACATGATTTTCTTTGTATTACATATAGTCCAAGGGATATTATTTTTTGGGGAAAATGCCAATTGGGCTACCCGGAGACAATACTTTGACCCTCGATAAAAATTAACGGTTATTCCAAAAGGGCACTGCCATGACTTTTTCTTAAATTAACAGGGTATTACCATGACTACCTTAATTATAAACATTATAAACATATACAAATCTAGATGAAATAATAATAAAAGCCGAAAGGATAATTTTACGTATAACTTATTTCGTCCAAAAGGATATTTTTAACGAAAACTCCTTTTTTTAAAACGATATTTTGATGGAAAATTCTTTTGTGTAAAAGGATATTTTTATGAAAACTCCTTTTATCTGAAAGGATATTTGTATGGAAAAGTCCTTTTGTGTGAAAGAATATTTTATGGAAAAAGTCCTTTTGTTGTGAAAGGATATTTTGATAGAAAATTCCTTTTGTGTGAAAGGATATTTTTACGGAAAATTTCTGTATTTTGACGGAAAACTCCTTTTGTTTCCAGAAATATCTAGCCCTAGAGATATCTCCAATGAAATATCTTTGTTGATAGTCTCAAGTATGTTTTCATGGAAAAAACTGTTTATCTATCTTACCAGAACTCCTTAGAACGACAGTTTTAGTGTATTTGCATTAAGGAGTTATTTCAAATTTTCCATGTAAAAATTCAGTTAATGGAATATGTCTATAGGAAAGGTTACTGTTATATTTTAAGTTGTTTATGAAATTTTTATCAGTTGTTAATGAAAAATGTAACGACTAAAATTATCGGAATCTTTTTGGTAGAACTATAACAAATTTAGTTATTTCAGCTAATGGAATATATATATGAGAAAGTTGTTGTGATATTTTTAGTTGTTTATAAAAAAATATGACTACTAAAGTTATCGAAATCTTGTTGGTAGAATATTAAAGGGATTTAGTTATTTCAACTAATAGAATGTGTCTATATGATAAATTTATTGTTCAATTTTTTAGTTGTTTATGATAAAGTGATTACCTACTAAAATTATCAGAATCTCTGTTGGAATTGACGTATTGCCGGCCACACACATAATGTTCCGACAAAAGTCCGAGATGATTGAATTAGACGCAAAAAGAATGAAAACTAAGCCTGAATTGTGCCGTTTAAATGACGTCACGGACACTAGTACATCATTAGTTGCCTTTACGATGATGGCGACCAGTGTCGGAACATTGTGGGCGTGGTCGGCGAAACGTCAATTACGAAGAAATGACACAAGTATTGTTTAATCATATAAACATTTGTTGATAATATTATATTACATGATGTTTTAGTTAATGAATTACAGTTATAGGCAAACAACATTGACCTGTCAGCTTGACCTTTCATTATGAAGGATCTACCCAATATATAGATAGTGTTAGGATTCACAGGTTATATAGATTCATTAATGAACGTTGAATTTTGAAACTTGTGTTTTTCATGATGTACATGAAATAATTACTTTCGATTCCAAAAGATAAATTGACTTGTCCATAATAAATATTTGAATTAAAGGTCAAATGGACAAGTAATATTGTTTGCCTATAACTGTGTATATTGACCATAAAAATAGAAGTTTTTGCTATGAATTTCGTCTGATCGTAAAAGCAAATACTTGCTTCTCATTTTAATTTTAGATTTTAATTTTAGAAAAATTTGTAAGAAGCAAAATAAAAAAAAAACAATAATACAAAAATGTAATGAAATTTGTTTTTAAGAATTTGTAACAAAAAATGAAATTAAAAACTGCACAAGATTTCAATAAAAAGGAAATGATGTGCGTCATTATGTGTCGTTGCAGAGAATTTCTAGAGAACATGGAATGTTTAGTTATAAAAAACGTGATTGTGTCCCTGCACACAGTTTCAGGGGAAAATGGAACAATGTGCATTATTAAATAAATGAATAAATAAATAAATATATGTCATTTCTTATGTTAAGTCAGAGTAAAATGATGATAATTATCTGATGTGAACATTTTTGTGATTTACAGTTCTTGAATATTTGATTCTTAATTATTCATAATTAATTAATTAATAACTAATGTTTAGATATTTAAATAAATAATGTCCTTTGATGTCCAATGTTAATTAAACATAACTATTCTTATGTAGTACAATAGTGGTGACCAATAATGAGAACTTAATTTTTGAGTACGTACGTCTGCCTATTGATATGTTATGAGAAATATTTAAAAACTGATTTGACCTTTGTGTACCGAGTTGAGTGTATCGATAGTTGGACAAGATAATTTAGAACAAATATGGATGTTTATGTTATAAGGTGGTGTATGTCAGGGTTGTGCATTCATTTCTTTTCTTTTTATATTTTATTGTTATGTTAATTATTTCATTAGAGAAATGTGTCTATACTTTCTATATATATATATAGATCCATCAATCTTTTCATACATGTCATGCTGTGTTAAAGGTCAAGGTCAAAGATTTTCATTAAACAACATTTCAATAAATATACACATAGTCGTCTTATTTTTTTGTTTGTACTTCAGAATCTTGGGGGCAATGCCATATTGAAAATGCGGGTTCAAAATTCTAAAAGTCTAAGATCCACTATACAGTAAAACCTCATTATAATGTCCCTCGATAACTTTGCCACTTCACTTACCCCCACACTATTTTGAAGTCCATTTTGTTTTTGTTTTTCTTAATCCGCCTCCTTCAATTTATCGCCAAACCCCTTTATAACGCCAAAATTTGACTGAACAAATGGTGGCAATGAATCAAGGTTTTACTGTATTTAAACTGTAAATTTCTGATGGACCTCATCGGCAAGGTAGTGTTTTAATGAAAAAACAAAACAAAAACTTAAAAAACTTGCAAATTAAGTCAAATGTGTGAATTCCTACCAGGGCTGAACCTTGGTGTGGTCTGTCTAGGTATCTACACCTACCACATGTAAATTTGAGAAAGAAAGGAAGATGAAACAACCATGGATACAGAGGTTCATTCCCACTTAGCCAACATTTTGAAATTTTGTACCTATAGGTAAGATTTTAAATGTTGGCTAAGGTTCTTTCCCACTTAGCCAACATTTTCAAATGTTTATTCATTTCAAATACATGTATTTATTTATTTATTTCAAATATTTATTTTTTATTTATTTCAAATATCTTTTTTATTTATTTCAAATATTTATTTATTTATTTATTTATTTTCATTGTTAACATTAATTTTGTAATAAAATATTTAATTTTGAACTAATTGTAGAATGATATTCTACTTAAAATATTCAGCACCACAAAACAAAACAATTATGCTGAAAAAGACTATAGCAAAAACTTTCCAGGTGAAATCTTAAATGTTTATTTATCCATGTTGGCTAAGTGGGAATAGGAAATTTTAAAATGTTGGCTGAGTGGGAAGACACCGATACAGAGACACTATACTTAACAGTATTGTGATGAGGGTCATGATAAGCTTAGGCTTGCAATGTCTCTGGGTTAACAATGTATTTGCAAGCAACTTGCTTCGTTGTATAAAGTTCCAATAGTGGTCAGTGTGATCTGCATACAATTACAGTAAAACCTCATTATAATGCCCCTCGATAACATTGCCACCTCGCTTATCGCCACACTATTTTGAAGTCCAAAAATCCATTTTGTTTATGTTTTTCTTTATCTGCCTCCCCTGATTTATCGCCAAACTCCTTTATAACGCCAAAATTTGACTGAACAAATGGTGGAGATGAATCGAGGTTTTACTGTATATTGTAATCATGAGCACACTATGTACAACAGAGATGGAATTTTCACTGATGGATTTAATCACAATATTGCCATCCTAGTCGCACCATCAATCACATTGCAAACTTTTATTCAGGCAATTATTTTGTGAAATAAAAGGACGGGTGGTTGAAATGGTGCTTAATAATGTTCGCTTGTCAGGATTATTTTACTCCTATGAAGTGATTAATTGAAGGCTGTTTTATGTCCCATACAGGAATATTTCACTTATATCAAGATGTCACCAGCTATAGGTGAAGTACTTTTGCATTGCATATTTCATGGAGCGTTCATTTGGTTGCCATGCCTACCCTGAAGGCTAATTGGGAAATTGATTTTAAGGTCTCTACCTTCTTCCCATTAAAGGCAGTCAATACAGGGATGGTGGAGGTAACTTAGTACCTGGACTAATCCAAGAACAATTTGCATGCTAAGTACCGGTACATGGATCTACCCAAGTTAGGACTTGAACTTGTGTTGTGAGATCAATATAATCCACCAGCTTTGGGTTTTAACCTCTTGACCACAAAGGTCTGTAATACAAAGGAGTGGAGTAATGGTGCCTTATGCCCCAGTCAAGATCCACTTGTATTGAGATCGAATCTGGGATGGTGAAGGAAATGTGATCAACTGGAAAAATCTGACGACCATTGGCAAGCAAACTACATGGATTTACCTGAGTTAGGGTTTGAACTTCGTGTCGTGAGCACAATATAATCCATCAGCTTGGGCTTTAAACCACTTGGCCACTAAAGTCTGTAATGTAAAGGATTGGAATAAGGTAATGGGTCTTGTACCCCATTCAAGACTCGCTCATCTTGAGGTTGTCAGTCCTGGTGAAGGAAACTGGACTTACTGGAGAAAATCTACAAACTTTGCCAAACATAACTGACAAAGTTTATTACTCCCAGAGTTGGGATTCAAACCCAGATGGGAGGCACTGCAATCCATAAGCTTGGTCTTTAAATCACTTGGTAACTAAGGGCCATAAGGTAAAGGAGTGGGATGGAGTAATGGGCCTTATGCCCCATTCAAGACTTGCTCATCTTGAGGTTGTCAGTCCTGGAGGAAACTGGACTTACTGGAGAAAATCAACAAACTTAACTGATAAAGTTTATTACTCCCAAAGTTGGGATTCAAATCCAGATGGGAGCCACTGCAATCCATAAGCTAGGGCTTTAAATCACTTGGTAACTAAGGTCCATAATATAAAAGAGTAGAATGGAATAATGGGTCTTACGCCCTAGTCAAGAACCGCTCATATTAGGTTGTCTGTTCTGGTGAAGGCAACAAAACCAAGTTTGTCAAACAAACTGACAAACTTAATTACTCTTAGGATCTGCCAAGTTGGGATTCAAACTTAGATGGGAGGCACTGCAATCCATAAGCTTGGTCTTTCAGCCACTTGGTCACCAAGGTCTCAATTTCCACTCTATACGGAGTTCAGTAGTTGAATAATGATGTTTTACACCCCAGTCAAGAATTTTTTCACTTATACCGAGACAGTCCGTATTGAATGGTGAAGGAAATTAGAGGACTCGGAGAAAAACATCGGCCTTTAGCAAAGCAAACCGACAAACTTTTTCACACTAGTATTTGTCAAATGGGATTTGAGCCTAGGCAATGTGATTCATAAGCATGAGGTTTAGTCTACTCTGCCTGGAATGTGTTCCTGTGTACTCATTGATGTGGGAAACACACAAGAATACCAGTTCCCAGTTTTCCAAACTTTATCAATAACAAAAGAATAAAAACATTCGTTTTGTATTCATTATTATTATTTATGAAAATAAATATCAAAATATACAATTACTGTTACAAAAACTACAACAAACTAACTAACAAAGTACATTTGTATTACATATATGATTCCTATCAATCATATATAATATGAAAGAAAGGGAGTTTGTAGAAAGAAGTTGCTGTTTTCTTCTGTTTAAAATGCAATTCCTTCACTGTTTTCTTTGCGAAAACATTTTAGGTTTATGCTCCATATTGACATTCCATATCTTAAAAGATAGTCAGTTTGACAATGACATCTCTATACAAACAATATGAAGATATTGTGATATACTGACAAAATCATTTGGGAGAAAACTTTCAACACAACTGAAAGTTTTTCATTCTTAAATAAATAAGAAAGGAATTTGAGGAAGAGCAGTTCTTAAAACTAGAAAAACTGTGAGCCACAAGCTCACAAAAAATACCCCCCGCTCCCCCCACATAAAAAAAAATCCATCGGATCAAATGTTTAAATAGGAGGTGCACATCTACATTATATCACAAAGATTGTGTGAAAGTTTCATGAAAATCCATTGAAGGGTTTGCGGATAAGAGATAGGTACCCTAAGGTGTAACGGAAGGACACACGGACGGACACCCCTAATACTATATACCCCCCACTTTTTAAGCGGGGGGTATAAAAAAAAATCTGAGTAGTTGGTGAAGATTTGTTAATGAAATCCAAGCCATTGAGACATTCTTATAATTTTCACCAAAAAGGTTGTGATATATATTCTTAACACAACTACAGTCAGAGAATTAAAGATGTCAGGAAGTCACTGTAGTGTAGCTCACCTGTATTTACATCAAGTCCAGCAAAAAACTTCAACCTAACATTGGATACCAATGTTGACACTGACCAGTGATTTTGTTACATTTTTTAAAAACTACCCTCTGCCTTTTAAATATGGAAAATTTGAAATACAGCAACCTCTTAGGATCCTCTTTGCAAAGATGTTATATTGTGACAATATTTACCATTTTGTTGGTAAGGACAACTAGACTTAAGTTGCTGGTGTATCACTGTTATTTAGGGTATCTAAGTGATCAAATTTGGAAAATTTTGTCAATTTTCTCTTGAAATTACCTTCATTCGGTTGTAATTTTAGGTAAACAACATCACTGCTGACACTGGGTTATGGATAGGCTCTTCTGTATGGAGCAAATGCAAGCTTAATTCAAGCAAAGATCTTTTATGTTAATAATGTCTATTCCATTTCACTTATGGAATTTTCAATAACTTTTCTGCATTTTCATTCTCGATCAAATCAACTAAACTACCTAAAGGGAGACAACTCCTAAATCTCTGTAGAAACAGTTCAATTTATAATCAAAGACAAAGTTAATACTTTATTACAATGAATATATAGACTTTCAGAGATTTTCAGGTTCTGGACCACTGTAGTTTTGTTCCCAACCAGTCATTGAAAAAGTTATCGGTTCAAAGCCTAGTAATTCAAAGTTGAATCAAGGCTTTTTAAAATCCTATTAAACACAACTATAGTGATATAGGCCTCCAATCTTTGTGAGCCGCCCAGATTAAGGTTTGACAACAAATGCTGTTATGATGATCTAAGCCTCCATTTTATTTATCCTTTGTAATAATCATTAAAATTAAGACGTAGTAGTAATTCCTGAAGATGTGGCTGGTATCCTCTGATGGCAAGCTTGTTTACAACTGAAAATAAACAAAATAAAACAAACATAAACAAAATATACAAATGTCATGTTTAAACAAGCAAATTCAGCGAATTAGGACCCCCTGTAGTAGGTACTTTTTGTGATTAGCAGGTATGTTCAAAGGGCCATAACTCCCATGAATGTTAACAAACCAACTACGGTTAATGCTCTGTGCATCTCCTATCAATGGTAATGCTTTGCATCAAGTTTCGCATTAAAGTGCTAAATACATGTAGTGATAATAAACACATGTGATGTTTAAAAATAGCAGCACAACTCTCACTTGATGTTTTAACAAGGAACACTTAAAACCAGGCCCCCACAAATCGCCAAAATCGGCTAAAAATCACCGAATTGGCCGGTAAAAAGCCGAATTGAAAATTGGTCATTCGGTTTTTTTTTTTTTGATCGTCAATATAAAGTTATTTCACGATTGAGTGCTCTGGATGAAGCCACATCTCTTAATATTGTCCCGCAGGTGTTAAATCGATGTATAAGTAATCATAATACCTGTCTTATATCAATACCAGAGTTAATCCTTTAATCACTTAATTATCGATATCACGCGGTGTTCAACAAACCGTTACGGCAGATAGCAGATCAAAGCAGTAAGGTTCAAGGTCGGTAATGAAACTGAGACCACCAGAGGTACCTAAAGGATCAATGTACTTCTATAAACAGCTACGGTTGATAAAACTTTAAATATTCGCGTAAAAACCTGTAACACCGACAAAAAAATACAATTGTCTTAAATAAACAGTACTCACCCGACAAAAAATAAAAATTGAATTTTAAAAAACATAAAGTTAGATTTTTTTCCTCAGACATGATTGTTGTATAAACAAATAGCACAATTTAGAGTGCCGATAGTTTTTATAAATATTGCTTTCTTAATATTTCAAAAATGTATATTTTCGTTATAATTATAAATCAAAGGGAATTGCTGTTTTAAATAAAAAACACAATCATGAAAATTTTATAAAAATCGTAGCTGGATCAAAAAAATAATTCATAACGATTTAGACGACTTAAGATGGTTAAACGCAAAAACGATTTTGTGGAACCGGACCCAAAAGTACAGAAGACTGAAAATGGTTTTGTCAAGAAATGGCTCGTTGATTTCAAATGGTTACAATATGACGAAGAGAAAAATAAGATGTTTTGCATGTGGTGCAAACGCCATAATGTACCAAATAAATTTGCTACTGTTGGGTCTTCCAATTTTAAAAGATCAACTCTGAATGACCACATGAAGTCAGAAGATCACAGAACTGCAGTAAATTCGAACGCCACGGCAGAAAAGAAACTACTAACAAATATATTTAGAAATGCCAAACAAGACACTGCCATGTGTCATTTGATCAATACCGCATACACTGTCGCAAAAGAGAATATGCCAATTGCAAAATATGAGTCATTGTGCAAGATGCAGATTAAGAATGGTGCAACATTAACATCCTCGATGTATCAAGATACAGAAAGTTGTTTCAGATTTATAGACATTATAAGTGACTTGATAGAAGAAGAAGTATTGAATGACATCAAAAACAGTCCGACATTGGGAATCATGATAGATGAGTCCACAGATCTTTCAACAGAAAAACACCTGATACTGTATATGAGTTACATAAAAGACTGTCAACTACAAGTCAAATACGTGAAGCTTCTTCATCTTAGTTCATGTGACGCATCTACGATAACTGCGAACCTTATAGCATTTTTTAATATACATGGAATTGCCACAGAAAAGATATTCGGTTTTGGTTCCAATGGTGCTTCCGTAATGTTAGGCCGCGAAGGTGGTGCTACATTGGTGAAGGAAAACTGTCCACATCTTACAGAAACTCACTGTGCCGCTCATAGACTAGCATTAGCTTGTGTGAACATTGCCGACGTTATCCGCGAAATCCGTTATTTTGAATCCATCATCAGTGCATTGTACAGCTATTTTAAGAGATCACCTACTAATATGGCCATCTTACAAATGTTTCAAGAACTTTTAGATGATCCAAAGTTGAAGCCAAAGGCGATTCATAAAGTCCGTTGGTTGTCCATGTCAGAGTCAATTAACACAGTTCGTTGATCATACAAGTCTTTAGTACATGTTACTGCAGACAATAGTGACGGTGATATCATTGCCAGTTCTCTTCATTCGAATTTAACAACATACAAGTTTGTTTTTTTGCTGCATTTGTTTAGTGACATTTTCGGATCAGTTGCCATTCTTTCCAGGACTTTACAAAAATCGGGAATTTCATATTCTACCGTCCAGACTGCAATTTCGTCATTCAAATCAAATCTAGAAGCATCGTATCTTTCTGACAACGTAAATTATGGACCACATCTAGATCAGTTTTTGGAATCTACCAGTGATACAGCCACATTTCAGGGGATCGACTTAAAATCCGATATTAATGATGACAAACTAAAGGAATGTGCCACCAAGACCGCTAAAGTCCTACTTGAGAATATAGAACAACGATTCCCAGATATGGATCTTTTGAGTGGATTTCAAATCTTAGACCCCACAAATTTTCCCGATAAAACTTTGAGGACTTAAATTCTTATGGCAGAAAAGAACTGAGCGTGTTGTGCACAAAATACGAAAGTGTTTTAGATACAGACGAGATCATCAGTGAATTCCATTCATACAAAACTTTTGTTTCTGACAATTATGGGTCAATTTCGGCCGAGAACATTTTGAAAATCTTGAAGGAATCTGATGGTTATCCAAACATCGTAAAACTACTAGAAATAAGTTTAGTCTTGCCAGTTTCCAGTGTAGATTGTGAAAGAGGATTTTCCGTACAGAATCAGATTAAGACCAGGACCAGATGTTCCATATCGGTAGCACATTTGGACCAACTGATGAGGATAATGATTTTAGGCCCATCCATTGAGACTTATGATCCGACACCAGCCTTGACACGATGGAGAAAGGCTGGTGACCGACATATTTACAGTAAAAATGGACAGTCAAGAATTGTTAACCTTTGAATGTGACACTGTATTGTACTGAAAGTGAACTCCGTGTTTGGATTATACTGTGAACGGCTTCATTTTCACGTTTGAAATTTATTGTAATTTCGCGTTTGAAATTTATTGTAATTACGCGTTTGAAATTTATTGTAATTTCGCGTTTGAAATTTATTTGTATATATTTTATATTTATTTATTTAAAACAAGAAAAGAAAAAAAGGAAAGATTAGTGATCTAAAAGAAAAGAATAATAGATTATGTATATATATATATATAAAAAAAAAACCAAACCCCCCCCCCCCCAAAAAGAAAAAAAAAAAAACACACATGTCGCGGGGATACCTGTAGTATAGGCAATATTTTGCTTACCCTACCACCGCCTGATGAGACCTACTGAGGGGTCGAAACAGTGTTTTTTTTTAAAAAAATATGCATTCTTATACAAAATCCCGTAGGAGGCCTCAGTGTTATTTAGCGCCTCGTTTAATGTTTTATGTCGCGATATTCATGTTTAAAATATGTACACATAAGTTTACTATTATTTTTTTAACTTAAATTCTTATTTAATTCATAATTTAAAAAATATATTCTGTGTGATTATTTGTAATTATACATATTCATCTAGAAGTTTGGTTCTAGAATATCGTCGTCAAGCACGCTACTTCCGGTGGAAGTTCCGGTCCATATAGAAATGGTTTCTAGTAATGCACATGTAATAATATAGTAATATTAGTTCATATATTACATGTCTGAAATGATTTCCAATTCAAACGGTGAGGTGAATCTCATTAAAGATTAAAGACGACGACCACCGGGGGGGGGGGGGGGGGTTTGCAGGCCGCATGTGTACATATATCCAGCTGTATGAATTACCGCCGAATGACCTCGTCGGCGTTTGTGGGGCCCTGCTTATAACCTACTGTAAGAACCACTCTGTGACATATTTCCTGTTACGACTAGGTACAAGTAACTGAAAAATATCAATCTTTATTCAAATTTATTTGATTTTCTATGGAAAAAAGCATAACTTCACTGTCATAAACAGTATGGTTCCTACCAACTGTGATCTAGTTTGTGAAAACTATTGAGACATGCTATAATTTTGTAAAATTTTATGCCCCTGTCAACACTCTTTTTACATTATCAGGAGCCAACTGGGACATATGAAAAGAAATTGTCATGATTCAACTATGAAAATTGTCAAGAGAAATCTGTGATTTACTTTGTAAAATTATCAAACATGTTGTAATATACATGTAGTAAGTTTTATGCCCCCATCAACATTCGTTTTATATTGAGGCAGCCATTCCAGGTTTGGTGGGGGAAACTGGAGTGCCCAGAATAAAAAAAAACAGATTGCGCAAGCAAACTGACAATATTTTTATCACACAAGGATTTGCCCCAAGTAAGTTTCCAACCTAGAAGGAGAGAGGCACTGTGATCCATAAGCCAGCATTTTAGACCAACCACTTGGCCACTGGAAGCGCGTGGCCTAGTGGTTAAGGCGTTGGACTCATGATTCGAAGGTCGTAGGTTCGATCCCTGGACCGGGCGATGTGTTGTGTCCTTGAGCAAGACACTTAATTTCACGTTGTTCCAGTTCACTCAGCTGAAAAATAAATGAGTACCAGCAAAATCTTGTACTCTCAGTCGCTTAACGCCACGGAAACTGGGATAAGCTCCGGCCTGATGGGCCTAATGGCTCGGGACAGACTTTAACTTTTAACTTGGCCACTGAGGCCCCCAACAGTATTTTATAAATACAAACCTTTAAACAAGAAGCAGGAGTACTCTCTGAAGGCTTTGTATGATGAATGAAGATTACCGAAAGCTGAATTAGTCATTTCTCCGGAATCCCCATTCTGCAACCAGGTGGCATTGATAAGTTGTGTTCGGAATTTTAATATCAAACAAAATATGTCCTGTATTATTTTCATCAAAGGAGCTGCTTTTTTGTTTAACAAACATCTGAAAAAAAAAGAATGACTGTAAGCCTCTACAGAGATATGACAGAAAAAAAATGATATACAAGTATGACTTCCTATGATAGTAAACCAATGGAGTTCGGCTTTGTATCACATGGTCAATACCCCTTAACGTTTGTGCGGAGCATTTTTTGAAAAACGTTTATGTCGAAATTTCCCAGGGTAAGATAATTTTTAGGGCAAAATGTTAACTGAAGCAATTCCATCTCCAAATATTACGAGTATTAAGTGCTATATTGGCGAACCCCACTGAGAATGTTGGAAGAATAGAGTACAGTAAAACCTCGTTATAATGCCCCTCGATAACTTTGCCACCTCGCTTATCGCCACACTATTTTGAAGTCCCAAAATCCATTTGTTTATGTTTTCCTTTATCCGTCTCCCTCAACTTATCATCAAACCCCTTTATAACGCCAAAATTTGACTGAACAAATGGTGGCGATGAATCGAGGTTTTACTGTATTGGTTTTTCCTACACAACATAAGGGTATTTAACTTATGGTGGTCAGTTCTAAGGTGGTGGAGGAAACTTGAGTGTCAAGAGAAAACCACTGACCTAAGCACTGTACATGTATAGCTTATTTGTTTAACAAATATCTGAAAAATATAGAATCACGATAAAGTAATGTCTCCATTGAGCTGCACCATACAAAAACACACTGTACTGATATGCATGTATGACTTTACATTTGGAAACCAGTTGGTTCAGATGTCTCAATAAACTGAATCATGAGTGGAGCAACAGGGTTTTCTTACTACAGTGATAAGTATTTCACTTACATTTACATGTCGGTTGTGGGATAGTGGAGAAAACTGGAATACCAAGAGAAATCCACGTTTACTTTTAAACAGACATTCTGTTTGGTAATATCAGTTGAATGCATCTACCTCTGAACAGAAATTTTGAACATATTACCTTCTATGCAATATACAAAATTTCACTAACCAAGAGGTTAGGCTAGAGAAACTTTGAACAACCCTGCCTTGGTCCAAAAGAAAAATATCTAATACATAGATCTCCTCTTATTCAGTTTCGCTAAAGCCTTACCTGAATATAGCTCTATCGAGATAATCTGTGTGTACTCGGTGTAAATCATCTAAGTTTTTCACGTCGTTTGCTAGTGCCTCCTGAAGTTCCTGCCAGGCTACATGTATGATCTGGTTAGTAATATAACCCTGCATTACTTTTACAAAATGCTGCATTTCCTGCCTACAATAGAAAAACATCATTTACAGTTCAGAGATTGAGAAAATGTTTTTACGATGATATGTTCTGTTTAATATCTCTACGGTAGCTAATTGGTGCTTGCTTCATATGTCGGAGATACAAGTTTAAACCTAGGCCAGGGTATTGCCAAAACTTGAAAATACGTAGTGACTATTCTTTCACCAAGCACTCTGGTTTTCTCCACCATATTAGAACTGATAACCTCTATATACTAGTAATTGAATGGAAAGAATCTTGTATTGGGTGTAAAACATCAGGTCTCCACTTATGTATTTTATATTTATTGCCAACAAAGAGAGAGAGAGAGAGAAAGAGAGATTCTATCCATTATATTCTGCTCCCACAAGCCTCCAGTAGTCCAAATATTTAAATTCAGTTTAAATACATGTAATTCTAAATGAGGGAAAGAGAGAGACCCAACATGTTTAATACATGTCTACATACCTATAAAGCTGCAGCTGTCTAAACTGAGATGAACTTCCAACTTTATGTACCAGTGCTGAATTAATGAAGACACAATAATACGTAAATAAATAGAGCATTATAATAACTTGATGTATATACAGTAAAACCTCGATTCATTGCCACCATTTGTTCAGTCAAAGTTTGGCGTTATAAAGGGGTTTGGCGATAAATCGGGGGAGGCAAATAAAGAAAAACATAAACAAAATGGATTTTGGGACTTCAAAATAGTGTGGCAATAAGCGAGGTGGCAAAGTAATCGAGGGGCATTATAACGAGGTTTTACTGTATTAATTTTTTATGTAATATATGACAATTTTTTAAAACCAATTCAGGATTCCTCAACAAGCTTTTTGCCATCTCTATGCATCGAAATAAAACCAATTGATTAATTATAATACATGTAGTTTAAAATAACATTGTACAACTTGCACTCCCTTTAAAAAAGTAGCTATCACAATTTATTCCCACCTATCAGTAACTGCTACAACCAGTAACTATTACAATTGACTCCCTCTGATCAGTAACTATTACAACTGACACCCTCTAATCAGAAACTAATATAATTGACTCCCTCAAATCAGTAACAATTAGAACTGACTCCCTCCAATCAGTAACTGTTATAATTGACTCCCACTTAACACTATTACAATTGACCCCCAGTAACTTTTAAAATTGAAAATATTCAGGTCAGACAAAATTTGAATTTAAACTAACAAAACCAACTTACCATCCCTCTTTAGTTTATGCCAGACATCTTTGAGAACCCAGACAACACGCTTTAGTTGTAACATAAATGAGAAGACTTTGCTATATTTAGTAATACATTTATCAGTTATGATGATGTTAATGGGCCATTTCACCTGTAACATAAAACAACACATCATATATTATACATGTAGGATATGAAATGTACTTGGAACAGCATTTAAGAGAAACAAGAGGCCATTGGGCCTTAACAATTACCTGAGATTATGCTCCTGCAGAAGTCTAATAGTCAATTACATTGACTGTTTTTGTTACATCTTTCAAAACTACCCTCTGCCTTTTAAATTTGGAAAATTTGAAGTTCTGAAATGCAGCAATCTGCATTATAATATGCTGCAATCCTCATTACAAAGATGTAAGATGTTTACATTGTTGCAATATCTGAAATTGAGTGGGTAAGGACAACTATGTTTAATTTTCTAGAGTATCACTGTAGTTTTGGTAATTGTAGTGGTCAAATTGGAATTTTTATTCATTTTTCCCCAAGGAGAAATTACCTTTATTCTGTAGTAATTTTTGGCAAACAAAATCACTGTACAGGGACCATAAAAATTCACTCAGTTTGGCCCAAGAATTGTAAATTAATAATACTTACAATAGTAACGAAAGTATATGATATGATAAAACTATCAAAGTATAACAACATCCATTTGATCTTGAGTATAGCTCTACCATTTGTCGAGGCCGCAGTGGCCTAATGGATAAGACGTCAGTCTTCAAATCCAGGGTCTCTCACCGCTGTGAGTTCGAGTCCCGCTCGGACCACATGTGGGAAAGTGAATTTTCCTTGTAAAAGTGAATTTTCCTTGCCCTTGGCCTTTACTGATTCACCTGGTATCAGTATAATGGACTGGGGGAGTGGTATGCTTGTCTGCGGCGTACTGACTCTGTGAGCTAGCATGTTAAAGTCGCCCTGAGTGCGCGCTAGTACAAGGCAGACCATACAACACATTCGCACTTCACATGCATACACAAAATTGTTCATAGATTAATCCATAGAGATTAATAAAATAGTTCTCGTCGCAAATAGCTGAAAAAATGCTGATGCGACGTTAAGCAACATTCTACCAACCAACCAATCTACCATTTGTCAATATTGCCAATCTATTGGTAATTTGTATAATTTTTGACTCCAAAAAAAGCTTTTGGCTTATATTTTTGCTCCAATTTTTTTTTAAATTTCGTTATGAGGAAGATAAAAATCACTGATTTCTTCATTTATTTTTTCACAATTGTATGAAACAGTAAAACAAGTTTTACAAATTGTTGATAATCAAGAAAATCTATAAAGCATATAAGAAAAACTCAATTAGTCATTTCTGTTGGTTCCTAAATTTTAAAATTGACTTAAAGTTTTGGCTACAACTATTTTTGAAAGCCAGAGCTTGCCTTGAGGATGAAAGTACAGAAAAGCTTGTTTCATAATACATGTCACAGTCTGGGTATAATTAAATTTCAGTTCAATAGTTGAGTAGTAATGTCAAATTTTGTTACATTGACAAAAAATGGGAGCTGTGAATAATAAATAAAGATAATCTTACCTTATATCTCAGCTCCAGACAATCCAATGTATCATGTACTGAAAATATAAACAAAAAAATTACATGTATAGTGAAACAATTGAGGGATCGCAGGCCACGCCCACAATGTTCTAACGAAGGGCGAAAACCTGGTTTGAATTGTGTTGTTTAATGACATCACTGACACTAATATGTCATTAGTTGCCGTGACACTGCTTTGGTACTGTGATGGCGGTGTCAGAACATAATAGGCATGGCCGACAATACTTCAATTATAGTGGGACTAAGCTAGTTGCGGTGTTGTTGTGTCAGATATAATACAGTAATTTACTGCCAGACTTTCTGGTCCAGATCTTTAAACCTTTTTAACACGTAGAATGCTTGCTTTTCACCCATAAGGACCGATTTCATTCCTAAGCCCAGGCACTCGGCGAGGAAGTGAATTTTTCAGATTTTTAAATCCTCCTGTTACACAACATTGACCTCTTCCCTTAATTAGGAATATTTATATTGGGGATCCATCCAATATATGGGTAGTGTTAGGAGTCAAAGTTTATACATACGTAATACAGGTGTTTACTCTTGAAATAGTAAAGGTGTTTTATGCACCTTTGTTCCATATACATAAATGTATTTGTCCATAGCCAACATTTAAAATAAAGATCAAGCGGACAGATGACAATTTTGTTTGCCAGAAAAAAAATATTATAAGAGCAAAACATAAGCAGGCGTAAACACAGCAATAAACAAAACTGCAATACCTGGCATTTATGTTCATCCTGTCACTGAAGCTCAGTGGCCTGGGTGGCCAAGTGGTCGCTCAGTAAGTGGGAGGCCATGGATTCCCGGCTGGGTCTAACCCAAGACTTGAAAGTGGGTAGTGACTTTTCTTTTGCCAAGTCACTGTTCTTTCGGATGGGAACTTAAAATAAACGAGGTCCCGTGTCATGTTGGGCTTGGCAAGATAAAGAATCCTGCTGTATAATGCCATCAGTGCAACGCACAGGCAAAATTTTCGCACCTTCGCTTATAGATGGCAATGTCTCAATATAAGTGAAATATTCTTGACTGGGACGTTAAACACCATTACTCAACTCAACTAAGTGGCCAAGTGGTTAAAAGTGTGTGCTTATGGAACAGAGTGCTAATGTGAGAAAGTTTGTCAGTTCATTTGCTGAAAGTCTGTGGTTATTTCTGGCACTCCAGTTTCCTCCACCATCCAAGATGTCAAATATTTAACAGCAAAAATGAAATTGTCGTGTCGGCATACTGGTCATCTGTGAAAAATACACACAGACATCAGAATTACAAATTACACCCCACCAAACTACTGCTGGCAGGGGAGATAACTACTTACCATTTTGATGTAGTACTTTAGGGATATATCTGACAGCAAAACTAAGATTATCAGCATACTGATCATCTGTGAAAAATACACACAACCATCAGAATTACAAATTACACCCTGCCAAACTACTGCTGGCAGGGGAGATAACTACTTACCATTTTGATGTAGTACTTTAGGGATATATCTGACAGCAAAACTAAGATTATCAGCATACTGATCATCTGTGCGCATGGACAGCTGTAGTGCCTTGGTTAGTGCTCCATTCAGAAATACTGGATTTAAAAGCTCCTGAATTTTGGGATTGCTTGCAAGCTGCAAAATGAAAAAGTCTTAATCAAAGACAAACATACCAGTTCAGGTCAAAATCAAAATCCCAAAAAGCAAAGCGAAAACAAGCAAATTAAGGCCAAGTGGTACAAATGGGCACTATCCTACAAGTTTCTGATTTTTTCCATATATGTAAAACTTTTTGAAGCGCATCTGAAAATGTCAAAAAATGTAGGGGTCACCTTTTTACTTTTTTTTAGCTATAAAGCGTCAAAAATGTCAAAAATGGCGGGATTTTAACATAGGATTAATGGGAAATTGCATTTTTTCAGGCTCTGAGAAATTGGGAAAAGTGTAGAAAAATAACAGATTGTCCTACAAGTTTTTGAAAAACTAACATAATGTAGTTTTGAATTTAAATTTTCTGAAAATGTAAAGAAATACATATGTCACCTTGCTTGATTTCTCGGTATAAAACTTTAAAGATGAAATTTGATGCAAAAATATGACCAAAATTAACAATAACGTCATGATTTTTGACGATATTGCTAAAGGTGCAAAATTTAACGTTATCGTGTCGTAAACTAGGAGTGTTGTGTGCTTCTCGCTGTTATAGTAAATATATTAATTTTATTATTTGTATACAAATTACTTCATCAATCAGAATATTTTATATTCCCAGTCACTATGGAATAATAATTATGATAGAAATAATCATATTCAGAAACATTATTACTTCAAATAGCAGAAGAACAAGGCCTTATCATCCGAAATAAGAGTCAATGATGATACTTTGAAAATGCAAAAACAAGGGCCATTCAGAGTCAAGGAAATATTATCAATAGCTCATTTGAAACATGAAAAAGATATTGAACTATTGAGACAAAATCTTGACTAGAGTGAAGAAAACATTATAATTCAAATCATTTTACTTGGCCAAATTGAATTACTGTTCAAAAACCAGCGAGCTCGAAAATACGTCACTCAGAAACTCCGTACGCAATTCTGCAGATACACCCCGTATTTTGGTAAAAATTTTCATGACGTCATTGCAAAAAAATTTTAAAAGTCATATGGTATGAAAAATATGAAAATCATTAATTTTTAAAATCTGAAAGAATTTTGAAAATCGAAGATATATTAAAAAAGATATCATCAATTAAATTTTGTGAAAAAAAGTCTTTATCAATTGAAGGTATAAAAAGGCAAATCTTCAGTGAATCACTGGTATCTAGATCTGTTGAATTTATCCGTGTATCGTATTTATGATACTTTCTTGTATATTTTCATTGATATTTTTAATCAATAGATATTATGTATTTTATTCCCTGCAAGATATTTATCAAAATTATTACAGTCCCTTTAAGTTAGGACTTAGAATAATACCATCAAAGTGCATAGATTTGTACACGCCGTGCGTAACGTCAGCATCCATTTGTACCACCTGGCCTTAAGTAACACTTGTGGATTTGTTTAACACATAAACTTCCACCAGAGACTTGAGGTTGGGTGCTCTGGAAGAGTAAAATTAAATAAAACTTGTGGATTTGTTTAACATATAGACGTTCACCAGGGGCTTAAGGTTTGGTGCTCTGGAAGAGTAAGCACCTCCTGTCTGGCTAGTTACAGCATTTAAAATATCTGGTTTAACTACAAATTTATTGGGCTTCACCAACAGTTTTTTTAAAATGAAATAATGTTATATGTTGTCTCTGTTGTCTATTCTTCGATCTGGATTGATTTGATCACTGACAAATTTACATGTTTTCTATTAAGTTATCGAGGTATGAGTTAAGTTGAGTAATGGTGTTTAACCTTCCAGTCAAGAATATTTCACTTATATCGAGATGTTGCCAGTTAGGCAAAGGTGCAGAAATTTTGCCTGTGTGCTGCGCTGATGGCATTAAACAGCAGGGTTATTTATCATGCCAAGCCCGCCCTGACACTAAACCTCATTTATTTTAAGTTCCTATTTAAAAGAACTGTGACTTTCATTTCGTAATGCCGAGTTCTTGGTGAAAGAACAGTCACTACCCACTTTCAAGTCTTAGGTCAGACCCTGTTGGGGTTTGAACCCACGACCTCCCACTTACGGAACAAACACTGAGCTACCACAGTCGTTATATTGAGGTAAGATTAATCAAGTTAGTTATCAAGTAGTTATGTTTACCTTCTCTAACAGTATGTCGCCTAATATCTGAGCGAAGTCCCCATCAGCCATAAAGAGATAGCGATGTAACGCCAAGAAATGTTGATCAATCTGCATCTCCGTTGTCATGTAATTAATTACACAATCATTAACCAATGATATTCTACAAAAATAAACAAATATCCAATCAGAAATGGTGTCATGTCATTAATTACACAATTATTAACCAATGAAAAAATACAATAAACAAACATCAAATCAGAAATGTTGTCATTAACGAATGAAGCAGAATTTGTCATGTACTATAACATAGATTTATCTTCCCTATTTTACAGAGTTATCTCCCCTGTCATACTTTACAGAGTTATCTACCCTGTCACACTTAATTTGCCAGCAATGATGTGGTAATGAAATGTTTTGGTAGAGCTATGTAGATATCAAAAACATGAAAGCCTTGAACTATAACAGAATTATTGCCCCTATTTACTAAGTTATCTCCCCTGTTTTACTGTGCCATCAATGATGTAAATGTAATTAATTTTGCATGTATTATTTTTATAATTTTTGCTCTGTATTAATTTTTGCAGAAAGGAAACAACCGCGAAATAAGCAAAAATTAGAACACCACAAAAATTAATATATGTTTACAGTATACTTTACAGAGTTAACTCTCTGTTATACTTTATAATTATCTACCCTGTTATACTAACTGTGCCATCAATGGTGTGGTAATGGAATGTTTAAGTAGAGCTGGCAAAGGTATATATCTATAGAGATCAAAATCATGTAAACTTAAACTGTAACATAGAATTATCGCCTCTATTTTACAGTTATATCCTGTTATACTTTACAGAGTTATCTCCCCTGATATCATTTACAGGGTTATCTCCCCTGTTATACTTACTGTGCCATCAATGGTGTGGTAATGAAATATTTAAGTAGAGCTGGCTAAGGTATATGTATCTATAGAGATCAAAGGCATGAAAGCCTTGAACTGTAACATAGAATTATTTCCCCTATTTTCTACAGAGTTATCTACTTTAAAACTGTTATCGACCCCGTTAAACTTTACAATTATCTCCCCTGTTATACTTACTGTGCCATCAATGGTGTGGTTATGGAATGTTACAGTAGAACTGGTAGTGATATATATCTGTAGAGATCTACACCACTTTAACTAGAGCTTAAACAGAGTTATCTCCCCTGTCATACTTTAGTTATCTACCTTGTTATACAGAGTCATCTCCCTTGTCATACTACAGAGTTATCTCCCCCGTTATACTTATTGTGCAATCAATGGTAAGGTAATGGAATGTTTCAGTAGAGCTGCCAGTGGTATATATTTGAAGAGATCAAAATCATGTAAACTTAAACTGTAGCATAGAATTATTATTATTTTAGTTATCTTCGCTGTTATACTTTACTGAGTTTTCTACCCTGTTATACTTTAGAGTTATCTCCCCTGTTATACTTACTGAGCCATCAATGGCGTGGTAATGGAATGTTTCAGTAGAGCTGGCAGTGGTATATATTTGTATAGATCTACATCACTGTTTAAACTTATACCATAATCTCCAAGACTTCCGTAGGCCATGTACATCCTTGATGCCAATAAATCTGTCATTGGCTTTTCATCTAAAACATAAATTTAGTTAAATGAATATAGGTCAAGGTCAACCAGCTCCAGCAAGTTAATCTTCCTGCCTTGATGATATATATAATGTTTTAAACTTATAGACCTTTTGGTTCATGAAATCTACCTACCTATCACCTTCATTCCATTTGGAGCATAAGGTCAACACAAGACTTTGCCACTGAATGTAGATCAAGGTCAATCAGCTACACAAACTTGGTAAAACTTCATTTGTTTAACTTAATTGCCAGTTTTCAAAGTTTTTACTTTGATTTGGACATGGACTGATAAATTTGTTTTTGATTTCAATCCCACTCTGGACAGATACTAGTGTGAGAAAGTTTGTCAGTATGCTCGTCATAGGTTAGTTGTTTTCTCTGTACACCCTATTTTCTTCCACTATCACAGATCTAATAGCCTTGATACAAGTGAAAGAATTTTGATTGGGGCTTTAAACACCATTACTCCACTCTCACCACCTTGGTATAGGTTCTACTTGAGACAGATTCATGTATCAGGAAATTTGTAAGTTTTTCTAAGTACTGTGGTTTCCTCAACTATCGCAAAACTGACAGTCTAGATACAAGTGAAAGAATTTTGACTTGGGCTAAACACACCCTTCATTTCACTCTCACCACCTTCGTTCTACTTGAGTTTGTTTCTCTAAGTACTCTGGTTTTCTCCACTATACATACCTAGGACTTTGAAGTCATCCTGGTAAGGTTCGACATTGTCCTCTTCGTCCAACCAAAAATGTACAAAGTCATCTATTTGTGTGGCAGCTGCCTCTTCATCTGAGATTTAAATTTAAAATTTAAACACAATCATTGCACATATATCACAACAAAAATAAATAAAGCAAGAAAATTCAGTGAATTAGCACCCTCCATATAGGTACTTTTTGCACTTATGTTCAAAGGGCCATAACTCCCAGGAAAATGAAGAAACCAACTTGGACTAATAATATATATGCACATCTTCTATCAATGTTGATACTTTGGAATAAGTTTTATGAAATAGTGCTTCATAGTTTTAGAGATTTATTTTTGACAAGAATTGCATGGATGAATAGAAGGACAAAACTTTGAAAGGTGGGGGAAAATAAAATTAGATAGATAGCAAGGTAGACATACACAAATGGAGACAGACGAACAGATATTTGCATAGCACAAAGTATAGCAGGTCCCAGTTTCACAATCATTAGTTAAGATTTTTCTTCACTTAACTCACTCAAATTTGAAAGCTGAAGAATTTTGTCAGTTTTCAAGATACTCATAAATTTAAGGTGTCCTTTTGAAGATCACTCTGAGCTTATTTCACCTGTAACACAATTTTGTTGAATTTGTTTACCTGATGACCTTTGACCTACACCTACACACCTAAAAATATAAAAGATAGTACAACCTACCTGATTTCTTTTGGTAATACACCTCATCAACTTCTCCACCATATAGAAGTTTCTGAACGGTGGAATCAGAGGCATGTCCATACAAGTTTATCTTTCTAAACTTTTGTCTACGAATCTCATCCATGTCAACGTAATCAGATTCCAAAGTTGACGACCGATTATCCAACATCTTGAGATGAGGTTTCTGAGGAAGAGCTGGATCCGACATGACATTAGCGTGTCTGTTTTTATTAATTCGAATTTTCGGACGGATACCAAAATCATGCAGGTCTGATTCTTCTAAAGCAAATAATTTCTCGGGTCTTTTCAATCTTGGCGCAGAAATTGTAAATTCCATATTTGACAACTGAGACACATGACCAAAAACACTAGCTTTTTTGATTTTCCATTCCAAAGGCTCACTTTCTTTTAACGAGTCCATTTCACCTGATCGCTTCATCTTTGGAAAGTTAACCTCTTTTTCCTCTGTAGACTGTTTTGTAGCGTGCATGTCACCACTAGATTTAATATGAGGTTTAACTACGATATCTGATGATTCCGTTTCCTTGGAAATATGCACATTTCCTACCGATTTAATGATTGGCTTACTACTACTCTCCTCGGTTGTTTCCATGGAAACATGTTTTTCATTCAAGATTTTAATTTGAGGTTTATCTTCTGGCACTGCTTCACTTTCTTTGAAAGTTTCACCCTTTACCTGAATACCTGGTCGCCATGGTGATGCCTCAGACTGTGCTGTGGCAGACATTTTGTCACTTAGTTTTAAGCCAGTTTTTATGTTTGGGGTTGGAGGACGTTTAATAAGATCAGATGACGATCTTCCAGCTGGTACTAAATCTTGATCAGGCTCGCTCAGATCAATGTCACCGGTGGATTTAGATTTTAAATTTTGTTTCGTGACACCATTAAAAACTTCATCATCCTCCCCATCATCTTTTTCTCCGTCAACTACTACTGTTTCTGTACTACCATCAGAGCTGAAAAATGATTTATAAAGACAGTTGAGTGGAGTAATGATGTTTTATGCCCTCCTCAAGATTATTCTTTCCCTTACAGTCCAACCTGCCTTAAAGACCACCTCTATATAAGGGCAACCTGCTTATAAAGGCCAGTAGAATTGTATCCCAATTGTTCTTTATTCATATTATTTGAACATGTATATAAAGGCTACCTGTCCATAAAGGCCACTTTTACTGGTTCCCTTGGGTGGCCTTTATAGACAGGTTTGACTGTACATGTATCTTTAGAGATGGACAGTTCAGGGAATAGGAAAGACTGGAAAAAACCACCAACCTTCAGCAAATTAACTGACAAACTTTCTCAGACTAGGATCTTTCCAAGTTGGATTTAAACCTAGTCTGTGAGAGGTACTGTGATCCGTAAGACCACTTGGCCGCTTAATGGTATGTACTGATTAATAAAAGGTTTCTATGTTTCAGGTTGAATCTTTTTGTACCGGGTTTGAAAATGTTCCCTACAATTTGACATCAGAAAACATTACAGGCCGCAAATTCAGTAAATTAGGAGCCTCTGTCAGCAGGTTCTTTTTTTGTGATTTGCACTTATGTTCAAAGGACATTAACTCCCAAGAAAATTAGCAAACCAACTTGGGTTAACACACATCTCCTATCAATGTTGATACTTTGTACCAAGCTTAGTGAAATAGTGCTTCATAGTTTTAGAGAATTAGGGCAGACAAGAATTTTGGATGGGCAGAAGGAAGGATAGAGAATAATATAAATTATAGCATTATTGTTATAAAACTCTGAAATACACAGATGAAAACATGTATAAAGAAGTTTAAAAAAATTCTTATATACATGTATATTTCTATTTTTTTCCCTAAGTAATTTTTACATGAATTGATTTTTATTTTCATTTAACAATTTCCTGATCAATTTTTTTTTAAATTGTAAAAATCAGCTTAGTATTTCTGAAAAAGACATATGATTTAAATTCTGAAAGGGCACAATGATGGCCGTTCTGTTATCAGTTACCATTGTTACATTAAAAAGTAATTTTTAGAATTTTATGAGTGGGTGTACAAAAGGAAAGTCTGACCTGAAAAATGTGAGCAAGCAAATTAAACCTACCTAAGTAAAACTTTTTTGGCCCAATTTGGCATCTGAACATTTGAGGCTTGATCATCATCAGTAACGACTGTTGTTGGTCCTGTAGATGAGAGTCCTTTCTGAGCCCAATTTGGCAGGTCTGTTTCCTCTGTAACGATCATGGGTTCTGTACTATCTCCCGTTCTTTGGACCCAAGATGGCAGATCCTCCTTTCCCTGAATTATTATAGTCGATGATTAGACATAAGACAACTAAAGTTTTAATTAAATGTGAAATATACTCTCTAAAACTATCACCTTATCACAGGTAAGTAGTTGTCAAAATCGTATGAGCTTTCTGCCACTTTGCTGGTGACATCACCATATAAGTGAAATATTCTTGACTGGGATGTAATCTATATTCAATCAATCAATCAATCAGTGCTAAGTCCTTTTTTTTTTTTTTACTGTATTCTGAGTTTATTCACATCTCTAAAATAACTGACCTGATGGCTCACGACAAACTTTGATTCTAATGTGATCAATGATTAACACTTCCCTCTGAGATTTCTTGAAACTTTTCCATTTCTGGTTTCCATAAATTTTCATTTAAGGGTATCATGTGACATAAGGATGACTGATTGATTGAATGGTGTTTAATGTCCCATTCAAGAAATGTTACTTTTATCAAAACATCACCAGGTATAGGTGAAGTGGCAGAAATTTTTACCTTTTCATGCGCTCAGGGCAATGTGCAGAAACGGTTTTTAATGTGCCATGCCTGCCATGATACCAGGCATCTACTTCTAAGGTTTCATCTGAAGGACTCCGTGATTTTCTTTTCTTAATGTCGAGTGCTTGACGAAAGAACCGCCATTACCTAATATCAAGTCTTGGTTGGACCCCCTCTGGGGTTTGAACCCATGAACACCCACATATGGAACAAGCACTCTACCAACTGAGCTACCACAGTGGTTTCAACGACTAACACTTACCTCTGAGATTTCTTGAAACTTTTCCATTTCAGCTTTCCATAAATTTTCATTGTCTTCTAAAAACTGTAGCCTGGCTTCTCTTAACTGTGCTCTTCGTACTTTCCACAGAGCTTTTTGTTCCCTGTAGGTAGCTTCCTCTGTAAGCTTACTGTAGTACTCTATCATCTCCTCTCTACAATGGAATAAAAGGTCAAAGGTCAGTTAATAAAAGGCTAAAGGTCAGTTAAAATAAAAGTTTAAAGGGCAGAGAGCTTTCTGTTCCCTGTAGGTAGCTTCCTAGTACTCTATCATCAAATAAAAAGTCAAAGGTCAGTTAAATAGAAAGTTAAAGGTCAGGTATCTAAAAGATCAGGTATCTTAAAGGTTAAAGGTCATTTAAATAAACCAATGAACATTAAATAAAACAATAATAAATTGACGAATAAAGGTGGTGTCTGAACAATAAAAAATGACACCACCTCGTCAAAAATGCCCGCGTGAACAAAAATAAATCACAAGTTTATCATACATAAGTGTTGGTAAAAATGTACTAAAACACTGTACGATTATCATACAACATAAACCAATGAACATTAAATAAATTGACGAATAAAAGTGGTGTCTGAACAATAAAAAAAGACACCACTTCGTCAAAAATGCCCTTGGTAAAAATGTACTAAAACACTGTACGATTATCATACAACATAAACCAATGAACAGTAAATAAAACAATAATAAATTGACAAATAAAAGTGGTGTCTGAAAAAAATAAAAAGTGACACCACTTCGTCAAAAATCCCCATTATGTCGGGTGGGAGGGTGGTAATAAAAATTAAATGTCACACCTTGCTCTTTTCTCTAGTTCAAGTTCTTTCTCATCCATGGCTTCTTCCTGTCTCGTTGCCTTGGCAATGTATTCTTTATCTTCTTTTTTCTGGGCTTCTTTCTGAGATGCTCTTCTCTAAAAATACATCACACACATCTATAATATATATATACTGGTATATAATTTTTTTACAATACTTCTAACAGAGTCGGTGTGTTTGTAAAAGTAAATTACACTTTATTTCCAAAGAAAATCAAATTAACTTGAATAAAGATTGATATTTTTCACTTACTTGTACCTAGTCGTAACAGGAAATCTGATTGGGACATGGATTGGTATGTTTGTTTTTACTTTGCTTTGGGATTGTGATTTAGACATGGATTGGTATGTTTGTTTTTACTTTGCTTTGGGATTGTGATTTGGACATGGATTGCTATGTTTGTTTTTACTTTGCTTTTGGATTGTGATTTGGACATGGATTGGTATGTTTGTTTTTACTTTGCTTTGGGATTGTGATTTGGACATGGATTGGTATGTTTGTTTTTACTTTGCTTTTGGATTGTGATTTGGACATGGGTTAATATTTTGTTTTTTACATTACCTCTTTGTCTGTCTCCATTTGTTCTTTCAGAAATTTAAATTCTTTTCTTTTCTTTTCATCTTGGGCTTTTCTATTTTTTAGTATTTGTTCTATGAATAATAATACAAAAAATACAGTTACAGCATTCTGATGATACTGATTAGAAAATATATCAACATGTGTTTTATAGCCTACTGTTAAGGTTCATCATCACTGTCATAACTCAGTTGGTAGAGTGCTCATTCCATAACTGGGAGGTTATGGGTTTGAATCCAAGCCTTAAAAGTGGGTAGTGACTGGGTTTTTTGCCAAGCACTCGGCATTATGAAATGCAAATCACAGTTCTTTCAGATGGGAACTTAAAATAGATGAGGTCCTGTGTCATGGTAGGCTTGGCATGGTAAAGAACCCTGCTGTATAATGCCATCAGTGCAACGCACAGGCAAAATTTATGCACCTTCATCTATAGCGGGTGATGTCTTAATATAAGTGAAATATTCTTGATTAGGACCTTAAACACCAATTTACAGGGTTTTTATCATGCCATGCCTACTGTGATTTTCTTCAACCAAGTCAAAATCCACTGAAATGAATATTACCACACAATCACATCATAAAATAACATTGGTGTCAATTTGAGCTAATGAGACAGTGGAACAGCCACCCATTATCCTTGAATAAAACATGGTTTGGTTTTCACTTTTACAGAAAGAAAAACAATTTTTTTTTACTCTGTTTCTTGACTAGCTGCTTGACTTACCTAGTAATTTTTCATTGGCATTATTGGGAGTAGATAAAAAGTGAAACAGTTGCACATTATCCTAAAATAAAACAGGGTTTGGTTTCCACTTCTTTCACGTAAAGAAAAACAAAATTTTTGACCCTGTTACATGACTAACTGACTTACCTTGTAATTTTTCAATTTGTTGCGTGGCTATCTGTTTGTCTTACCTTGTAATTTTTCAATTTGTTGCGTGGCTATCTGTTTGTCTTACCTTGTAATTTTTCAATTTGTTGTGTGGCTATCTGTTTGACTTACCTTGTAATTTTTCAATTTGTTGGGTGGCTATCTGCTTTGCTCTCTGTAACAGGTATACTTTAGCTGCTTTTGCTCTTTCCTGCATTTGTTTTCTGTATCACAAAAAATAAACAATATAAAGCATGCATACATAAACCTTACTAACACCTTGCATATTTCATTTTTAACAATAACTCTATCAGAAGAAACATAGGTGGTAGGAAACTTTTGCAGTTCTAATCTTCTTAACTATTTCGCGGCAAGAAATTTTCACTGCTCCAGCTGAGAAAATAAAATTATGCAGTACAAGAGTCACTGAATATCACATATTTTTTCACCATGAATCTTTCTCCTCCATCAGTATTGAAATGATAGACAAGGGCCTCAGTGGCCTCAGTTCTTTTGATGAATTGATGAAAGAGCGAATAATAAATTCTGAAACCAGCTGTTGGAAACATACATATATAAGAGTAAATGTATCATTATATCATTCTGAATGCGTATAAATGATAAAATAAATTAAAAATTTGTGTGAATTATGAATTATTTATAATAATAATGTAATCAAGAGAGAGTTGAGTTGAGTTGAGTTGAGTAATGGTGTTTAACGTCCCAGTCAAGAATATTTCACTTATATCGAGATGTCGCCAGCTATAGGCGAAGATGCAGATATTTTGCCTGTGTGTTGCGCTGATGGCATTATACAGCATGGTTCTTTAACGTGCCAAGCCCACCGTGACACGAGACCTTGTTTATTTCGTAATGCCGAGTGCTTGGCGAAAGAACAGTCACTACCCACTTTCAAGTCTTGGGTCAGACCCGGCCGGGGATTGAACCCACGACCTCCCACATACGGAGCGAGCACTCTACCAACTGAGCTACCGCAGTGGTAGTAATCAAGAGAGTGCACATCCAAATCACAAGGAGATTCTGTCATTTTTACATTTTTTCAGTTGAGGTTAAAAATTTTAGTGGCAGGTACTAATGGCAGACTTTCCGAAATTTGACATTCTGGTCTGTTGGAATTGCGACATTTAATATTATTTACCTAGTAACTACAATCTGTCTGGCAATCTGCTGCATCTTACTAACATAAATCTGACAATTCTTGTTCAAACTGGTTAGTTCCATCTCGGAATATGTGATGGAGATATGCGGAATGTCATAGTCGTTCACGTTACATAGAAAATGCTGAAAAAACACAAATGTCAATAATAAATGAGTGAGTGAGTGAGTAATGGTGTTTAACGTCCCAGTCAAGAATATTTCACTTATATCGAGACGTCGCCAGCTATAGGCGAAGGTGCAGAAATTTTGCCTGTGCGTTGCGCTCATAGCATTATACAGCAGGGTTCTTTAGCGTGCCAAGCTCAGCGTGACACGGGACCTCGTTTATTTTAAGTTCCCATCCGAAAGAACCGTGACTTTCATTTCGTAATGCCGAGTGCTTGGCGAAAGAACAGTCACTACCCACTTTCAAGTCTTGGGTCAGACCCGGCCGGGGTTCGAACCCACGACCTTCCACTTACGGAGCGAGCACTCTACCAACTGAGCTACCGCAGTGGTTCAATCAATAATTAATGAGGTACATTAGTTAATACTATAAATCTTAGAAAATTGATTGAATGAATGGGGTTTTTCCAGTCAAGAATATTTCATATATATTGGGACCTCATCTGATATAGGTGACATGCAAGAAATTGTTACCTTTGTCGTGTGCTCAAGTCAATGTGAAGGGAGGGTTATTTATCATTCAATGTCTACTGTGACAGGGGAATCTTTTTTTAAAGGTACTTTCATTAATTTCCGTTCATTAAATGTCTTAAATTTCTACAAATAAAAACTGCAGTGCTTAGCAAAAGAATAGTCAGTGTCTATTTTCAAGTCTTGGTTAGACCCGCCAAGTGTTCGAACCCCGACCTCCAACAAACAAGAAAAGCACTGTATTGAAGTTTGATTTTGACTTTCATAGTCTTGGGTGGTCAAAAAGTTACATTTGTAAATCTGATGGAACCACAAAGACAATCTGTTCTGACTAAATTATGATTTAAAATTATCAAAGGTATATTGGGAATAATGATGATTTATACCCAGCCAAGAGTATTTCATTTACATTATGGCAGTCAGTTTTGGAACAGAAGAGAAACAGAAATTGACATAATTTAGCCATTATTTATCAGGATGAATTTATTGATGACAGGCTATTATTATTGTGCTCTTACTCAAAATAACAAATCATTTACCTGAGGACAACATGCTTTGAGTAAATTTAATGATTTTCCACAAACAAAGATATCTTCTGCCAAGTCCGTCAAAAACAAGGGGACACAATCTCTTGTTTCTGCAGCTGTTAATGTATAGCCTTTACTCCAGTAATTTTTATCTTCAATTAAAAATAAATCATGAATTATTAAAATTGAAAAAAAAGGAGATACAATTTTCTGTTATTCAGGATATGTACAGCCTTTAAAATCACAAAAAAATTAGTACTGGCATATGAATGAATGAATGAATCACACATTTGAGTGTGGGTGAATGAATGAATGAATGAATGAATGAATGAATGAATGAATGAATAAATGAATGAATGAATGATGAATGAATGATGAATGAATGAATGAATGAATGAAAAGTTGTGAGCTTATGGTGATAAACAGCGAAGAAGCTTTTGTCTAGGCATGCATATGGCAACATAGGTCATTAGTTGTTTACGTCACATCTGACAGACCAGGTTCCCTTGACTTAAACTTTCATCTACTGCAATACTGGACATGACTGGAGCAGTCGCTAAGAGACAAATTAGTTACCAGGTTAGTCTTTATGCCTAAATGACCACATTTGTTTTATTAATTCATATTTTAACATCTTATCATACCATTATAATGTATCATGTGTAACGGTCTGGGTAGCTCAGTGGTAGAGCACTCGCCTATAGTGCGGGAGGTCCCAGGTTCAATCCCCTGTCCAACCCTGCATTTTTCTCTTTCCTAATACATTTGGGGGCTCGTCTGACCCCGAGAAGTGGCCAACCAACAGGTTGGTCCCAGGGTGGAACTTGGTGGTTTCGATTCAAGAGAGCTGAATCGAAAAAAGAAGGGAGGAATGTAGTGGTCTGGGTAGCTCAGTGGTAGAGCACTCGCCTATAGTGTGGGGGTCCCGGGTTCGATCACCGGTCTGACCCTGCATTTTTCTCTTTTCTGTTATACATGAAACTTCACAAAATATTATTTTTAGGAGATTAAAATGTCTGTTATGGGTATGGCCTAAAAGGGCTGAATAAATATCTACATGTATTTATTATTTTCTGTACCTCTGAATTCTAAGTAATCCTGGTGAACCTCAATGAGAAACTCTCCGTATATATCTCTATGGATACCATGAAATACCCAATCTTGAACAAACCTAAAAATCAAGAAAAAATAGTGAAAACAAAATTTTACTAGAGCAGTCACTAAGAGACAAATACATGTACCTCCTGTTCCAATGACCAGATGGACAAACGGACTAAATTTGGTATGTAACACATAGTCATATGTTGGTATACATTTTTGTCAAGTTTGATCAAAATCCATCCATAGGCATGGAAGATGGAGGGGGGGGGGGGGGGGGGGGGGGAAGAAAGACACAATACTGGGACTGACAGTTGGACAGATGGAGAAACAGACAGGGGTTTTCCTACATAAGCAGTTATACTGTATTAGAAAAAACATTCATGAGAAAGAAATATTTGCAATTTTCACAGCGACACTTGTACCGCAAATATATTTTCTCAGCGAAAATTGTTTATTCATTATTTATTTCCCTTTGTTCACTTTCCCAGTCAAGAAAAGAGAAAGACACAATACTGGGACTGACAGTTGGACAGATGGAGAAACAGACAGGGGTTTCCTACATAAGCAGTTATACTGTATTAGAAAAAACATTCATGAGAAAGAAATATTTGCAATTTTCACAGCGACACTTGTACCGCAAATATATTTTCTCAGCGAAAATTGTTTATTCATTATTTATTTCCCTTTGTTCACTTTCCCAGTCAAAACCGTAAAATTTTACCATGAAATAGTTAGGAAGATCACAACACAAAGTTTCCTACCGCTTATGTTTCTTTTTATAAAGTATAATAAACTTTGTCACCCTTCAAAGAAATTTCTCACATAGTGATTGGTTAACTTGTCGGGGTACATAGAACTATGTTCTGAAATCTGCCTTTGGTACATAAACACAGGCAACGTTTAAGGTAAAAGGGAAGTAACTCCTATATCGCGAAAGTCTAGCTACAGTAAACATACATGGCCGCTAGTATGAAAGTCAAAGAATATGAAATCGAAATAAAGAAAACAAATCTTGTACCGCTTTGAAGGGTGACAAAAATGTTATATAGGGTTTTGGCAAGTTTATACGTCCCAATGAACCCTGTCAAAGATTTATGTACCCTGAGCCGCAGCCCTGAGCTATATAACTTATATTGTTTGCTGAGGGTATAATGAAGAGTAACATCCATTTTAAATTTTTTCCTATACCAGAAAAAGAAAAGTCACTATTACAGAAATAAAATCAATTTTTCACTTTGCTATGAAGTTTGAGAAAAGTTTATATATACACCCTTCCGATAAATCGCGACACCTGGCGGGAGTGCCATGATTGATAGTAGAATGTGACGTCACACAGGGAGTTAGGAAATGGAAATACTAGCATTTCGTATTTTCCCTCAATATAATATTGTTTTAAAATTAAATATTTAATTTCAATTTTAATTACATATCGCTGGTATTTTATTCCATGACTTCTTGAAAAATAATTTGAAATTAATATATTTTTCATTAAAAATTTTCAAAATTCATTTCAATTGTTACATAATTGTTCCATGACATATTTGTTATTGTAATACCTAGTCATGGGCAGTCATTCGGAACTAATTAGGGCACTGATTTTGATTACCTGATTTACAGGATAGAAAATGCTTCGGTCCAACCTAAGGACAATTTGCTTATGCATGAATGAATCCAGGTGTGTCAGAAATAGCCTAAGCTTTTCGTTAATCTCGGAAGATTCTCAGTCGGTAGAATAATTTAAACGAGAGAGAGAGAGAGAGAGAGAGCTACAAACATTGCATTTTAAGTATTCTGTAACTCAGTGAATAATTATATAAACGAACAAATTATCTATCCGAAAAATTTATAACGAGTCATGGGATAATTATTTATCCGACATTTTGAAACTTAACATATTTGTGTTATAGTTTAAAGATGATAAATATTGATAAACATCGCATAATTAGTATTAAAAGTTATTTACTTATTTATTTTCATTTTTATACTTATTAATTTTTTGACAAATAAGTATAATATAGCCAAAGCAGTGATACGACACTACATGAGAATAAATCAGATATTTATCACTGTGTATTATAATCAGGTGTTGCCTTGTTCATCTCGTAATCAGATAATCTAGAGAGGTAAGCGTACTTGTATTTTCTTGTTAATTGCAAATTGGATTAATGAAACCAATTAAAAGTCCTATTTTTAAGTCAGCATAGGTAAGGATCATTTCTACTTAGAATCAGTTGTTATTTATATAAATTTGACCGAAATTTTAACCATACAACCAAAATTTCAATGTTGTTGTTTGTTGTTGTTGTTTTTTTTTAAATATTTTTATTAATAATTTTGAAAATAAATTTTCAGAACCTTTAACATTTTTAGCAATAACGGATCTTTCTTTAATTAAAGTTTAATCCGTTGAACAATGATTTTTAAATACAACTTTAAGATGTCGCTAATTCGTAATCACAGGAAAATTTAAGTTTTCAAATTATTTTGACTATCAATTATGTATCTGAATTGTTTAATTTGTATCAATATTTTGTAACTAAGTTTTATGAAAATTCCGATTTTATAAAATAAATAAAAATAAATAATAAAAAAGTGGAAGGTGTACGTTTGTAGTAATTTGATTATAAAATTAAAATATTTCCAGTCGGATAAAAATATGAATTTCAAATGTCCTTGAGGGTAATTAAATGGTGCAAGATATTAATAAATATACGTACATGTATTTTATATTTTTCAAATTTGAACATTTACAAATTGCAATTTTCTAGTAAAAATAAAACTTGTTATTTTGTTGAAGAAATTACAACAAATTATACACAATTCTTTACAATGTTAAGTGTCTTTTCGGATGATCATCTTTGTGTTTAAAATTTGTTTAACTAGCCCATTCATAATTTGTAATTTATTTAAAGTAATATTCGCTTTGTCGGTTTATCATCTCACCTGTAGCTTACACATGACACATAACAGATACTCGAACTGAGTGAATATACTGTACATGATGATGGGATCGATAGATAGCCTTCCCGGTGTGACGTCATATCAAGAGCGATAACCAGTTTCCGGCTATTTCTGGAAGGGTGTATAGCTCAATTTTAAAATACATGTAATGTAACCTATGTAACAGAGGTTTTTAATAGTTTGAACTGGAGAAGGGCAGAAGTGTGGGGTAACACAAGGTGGCAGTTATCAAACAGTATTATGACGAGTGGCAATGTGGTAATAAGCTAGGTTGCAAATTTACAGACGCGGCATTATAAGGGTTGGTATAGTGGCAATACTGTAAAGGGGATATTTTTCTGAGGTGTAAATTTCGCAATTTCTGAAATCTGACAGTTCGTGTGGGTGGAATTTTCACGTAACAAATATAAGTGGGTGTATATTCTATGATATATTAACCTGGGTAAAATTTTTTATGATAAATTTTTTAGTGCGAAATAGGCGAAAATTTTACCTACGCGAAAAACTTCTCCTATACAGTATTATAAGCACATGAACTTACATTATGTAAGGGGCACAGGTAGCTTGAAGAAGTGACAACATCATAGGGTAGTGATCTGTACTTATAACTTACATTATGTAAGGGGCACAGGTAGCCTGAAGAAGTGACAACATCATAGGGTAGTGATCTGTACTGGCACACTCTAATGTTTCTCTGTATAAATAGCTTAGTAGCTGTATACCCTGAAAAATAATATTGTTTACACATAAAATTCACCCTAATTTTCCGTGAGATAAATACTGACTTCATACATAAGCCTCAACGCAATATGTAACGTTGCAGGGGTCTCAGTCTTCAGGACTCGGTGACTGTGTTGCAACCCCCAGAACTGACGTGCCTCAACATAAGTGAAAGAATCTTGAGGGATTTGAAATCACTTTAATCCAATCCACTCTCTCCTGCATGTAAAAAATATGACTAGAATAAAAATGCAAAAAAAGGAGGTATTCTCTGATACAGAAAATCTTATTGAGAATATGACACTGTAAACTTAAGTAAATCTTTAAAATTACGATTAAATGGGGTTTGCCGCTGTGATCAATACCTTTTAACGTTTGTGCAGAACGTTTTGGAAAATGTCAACATCAAAAATTCTCTGAATGGCGTCATTTTTACTTATGTGGTTCCATATCCACTGGAAACAAGTGTTCTGCACAAACATTAAAGGGTATTACATGGTACAGCGGCGAACCCCATTATAAATCATAAATTATAATTACAGTATTTTATTTTATAGTGTTTTATGATTACAAAGTATAAATTGGGTAAATTCACATTAACTTGAAATAGTATAAATCTCATGTGAATTGATCGCAACTAATTTGGCAGTAGATTTAAATTAGCGTTATCGTATCATCATGAAAATCACTAAAATGAGTACACCACTAAAATATACTGCTAAAATGAATACATTTCAGTGTTTTGGTTTACTCACTAAAATTGATATACAGTCAAACCTGTCTATAAAGGCCACCAAAGGGAACCAGTAAAAGTGGCATTTATAGACAGTTGGCCCTTATATACTGGTTCAAAATATATGAATAAAGAGCCATTGGGATAAAATTTTACTGGCCTTTATAAGCAGGTGATCCTTTTACAAAGTTGACCTTTAACACAGTTTTGACTGTACTGCTAGAATTAATACATTTTACAGTAATTTGATCTACTCACAGTTGGAAATAAATCTTGGTCTTCAATTGTACATTTACAAATTGCTGAAAGGAATCTGAAATAAAGTACAAAATACAGAATACAGCGAATTCACCACTGAACATGAAAACTTCATTGACAGGGTTATCATTGAATTGATTATAAAAGTTAACTAAGTGAGTATCAACAACCTTCATGTTACAAAGCTTCACCAAATTACCTTTAACTGACAAATTTTAGCAACAGTTTCATTTTGACGCATTATGCGGTCTGACTTTTCAACTAAAATCAAACTGCAATTAAATCACATATAAGCCATTCTGTGTACATAAAAAGTTGGTATGCTAAAACAAAACTGGGCCTATTTCTTTTGAATTCAGATGGCTAAGGCATGTCTTTAGAACGGAAGGAAGTAGCATCACCAAAGCTACCCTTAGATGGACACCATCGTGAAAAAGACCAAAGGACAGGCGAAAAACAACTTACGACAGAAAAATTGAAGAAGAACTGAAAGATCTGAACCTGGCATGGAGAGAGGCAGAGGCAAAAGCCAAGAACAGAGCCAAGTGGCCAAGTCTTGCATTGACCTTATGCTCCATCGAGAGCAAAGGGGATAGGTAGGTAGGTATTTCTTTTGTAAAGTCAAATCGCTTCAATAAATATGTGCCAAAAACAAGACGTTATAGCATTACAGTTCATTACCTTATTTGAAAGAATATTTTATGGCAGATGACCTTTAACCTCATTAATGTCGTCTCTGGTGGAATAGACAAAATGGTGGCCCGATGGTGCTGAAGGACTTTACGTACAGCTCCTTTAAAGGCCTGAAATATCAGTCCCGCAGAATAAAATGAGTCTATTTCTGGAGGTAGTGAAAACTGTTCCAGTCGGTAGTAATGGCCGCCACATTCCAAGAAGTCCTGTACGACATGCTGCAACATTTCTGGTGTTATTCCTGATACATAAATCCCTTCCTTCATCTTAAACAAGCCATGTTCCTGTAACACAATAATAAACACATTTTAGTGGAACTGAGATAGCCATAATGTTGTTTATAGTAGATATAACAGAGTGACGTACTGCCAGACTTTCTGGTCTGGATCTTTTAGCCTTGTTGTAGAACGCTCGCTTTTCATTCCAAAGGACCGGGCACTCAATGAAGAAGTGGATTTTTTCAGGTGTCTTCTTCCACCTGTTACAAACAATATTAACATGCACACATTGAGGCTAACTTAACCCCCCCCCCCCCACCCCATGTTTTGTCATTGATTAATGTCAAGTTAGGATAATTCCACAAAATAAATATGATCAAACTAATAATATCAGCTGTATGGGTTCTTATAACAAGTAACATTAGTGCAAAATTTCAGAAAGAAAATGGATCGTGCATAGCTGAATAAACAACAGGGTCTAAAAATCACAAAATAAATCTGATCAAACTAATAATACTAAGAGTTGCAATTAGATGGACACCACCTGGTAAAAGAAGCAGAGAACGACCGAGGGAGACTTGGAGAAGATCAGTCGAAAAGGAAATGAAAGAATAAGGATGGGCACGGGGCACGATACAGAATATGTCAGCAGACAGGCAGAGATGGAAGTCTTCGGTCAAGGCCTTATGTGCTCCCAGCATGAAGAGAACTAAGTAAAGTAGTAAAGTGATTTCATTATACTTCCTTACTTCAATGCTGGGGTATAACAAGGTTTTTAGTTTAGACAGGTATACTGTATCAATAATTCTCACACCTGTGACATGGAAATCATGCGTTTTTACCCATGTGGGATTTCCTTGTCTCACCCTAGGGTTGAGACAGGCTACACGCTGAATTTCCCGCGTAGTTATACCTGCTCTAGATTTATCGTTTGGAGGACTTAAAGTTCCGAAGTCAACCAACAATATTTTCAACGTCACAATCACTTACACATGCTTAATTGATGACGTCATAATCATTTTACGTGAGAACGTCAACAAATTTTTTTAGCAGGTATGGATGGTGACATGAAAACTGAACATTTGATGCAATATTTTGTTTACAAATCATGTTTTATGTTGCAAATGTGTGAGAAAAAGAATCATACACCAGTGACAGGGTAAGACAGCGATATCTCAAACTCGGATGAATATTTTCAATGTCCAGAACTCGCTAAAGCTTGTTCTGGACAAGAAAATATTCATCCTCGTTTGAGATATCTCTGTCTTACCCTGTTACCGGTGTAAGATTCTATTAATACAACTATTACCTTTGACAGTTGATAAGTTGTAGAGGGAACAGCTATCAGTAGGTTTATAGTATTCTGTATTAATTCTTCATAGGAAATCTCAACTAACTCGGGTAACACAACATGAGGACACATCACAGTTATCTCCCTTTGTTTCACTCTATACCATTCATCTAGTCCTTTATTCCCAGCTTCTGTGATGTAAGGCTTTTCTGTTGGCCCAGGTACCCTAAAATGAAACAAAAACTTGCTTATAATCAAACACAAACATACCGGTCCATGTCCATATTGCAATCCCAAAAGCAAAGTAAACTTCAAAACTGGCTAATAGAGCTGTAATCATGAGACAAAAAGACATCTGTGATATCGCTGAACGTTTGACGATATCATTACGATAATATCGCGATATTTCCAGATGAATATGCCCAATATGAAATTGCAGTTAGCTAATATATTTATTACGTCAGCTGTCAGTAGTGATTTGTTTGTGGTTCACAACAAAACCGCAATAATAATCTGCTTAATCATGATCACTACACAAGTGATGCAATGATTTTAAAGAATTGTTTTGTAAGTAATTGGGTTTCTGTGATATCATGATGTAAGCTTTATTCCACGATATCGCCATCGGCAAATCCTTGGCAACGATAATCACGATGACGATATATAATAACAGCACTACTGGCTAATGAAGTCAAACATATGAACTTCCACCAAGGAAGTGAGTCTGCATGCTATGAAAAACTAAGCACCTACACAATATACAGGAAGGCTTCCTTAGCATGCCATGGCTAGTCTCTTCTGACTTTCAAAATTGGGAGTGTAAAGCTACTATATGGGCCACCTCTATAAAGAGACCTCTTGTCTTTGATGTCCATATTTCTTACACAGACAAATTTTTTTCGAACCTTTCAATCAAATAACTAGAGAAAAGAAACTTAATTAGGTAAACAGATGATTTATTTTGCACCATTGTCCTGGACAACATCTTGGACTCAGATTCATGCATGTTCTAGTATGCTTATACAAATGTGAGAAAAAATTGACAACTGTACAGGGTTGGTACAGACATTTGTACTCTAAATTTAAGGACTTTTTAGGGTCCTTTCAGGGTCTTATTTGCAAAATTTAAGGCCTAATCAGAGGGACAATTTTAGTAAAAAAAAAACCTAAACAAAACAATTACTATTATCCATAGTAACGACACTGAAAGTGGAGATTGAAGATGGGCGTTTGGTTGGGCCAGGTACCTTTAAATCGCTCATTTCAACATAACTTATTAATTATTGAATTTTTTTTATCAATTTGCAGCATTTAATATCAAAATACAGACACCCAACTAGCCAAATTCAAGGGCTTTTTAGGGCCTTTGGGATAAACTCAAGAGCTTTTTAGGATCAGACTTGTTTTTAGGGTCTTTTAAAGGCAGACCTCAAAATTTAAGGACTTTTCCAGGCCTGTACGAACCCTGCTGTAAGACTGGTTATATTAGCACTGAAGCAAACAATAAATAATTTATTCCTACTCACTGTCCTCGACTTTCCCAGGTATAATGTTTGCTAGGTACGTAGGACAGAGCTTCTTCCCAGATGTCCACCTCTATAGCTGAATCTGTCTCTGTAAACACAGTACTGGTGGATTCTGTTAGCTGTGTCTCTAAAAATCCCTCGTCTTCCGATATCTGTAACAATAAGAAAGTCATAATGAGTCAGGGATTTATCAAGGGCCTATTTAGGGCCGAAATTCAGCCCCATTCCCAATGGAAAAACATCAATTTTTTCCCAAAATGGGCTGAGAAAATTCCCAATTAGGAAATTGTACCAGATACATAGCTGAAGTCTGGTCATAAATGTGGCTGCTTTTCTCAATCTTCAATCAACTCAATACACTAAAAGCATTAGATTTAACAATTAATGGCACCAAAAATGATGTCAAAGTTTTCCCAAAATGAGCAAAAAGTTGATAGTTTTCCCAATTTTTAGTTTAGGGCCTTTTCCCAAAAGACCCTGATAAATCCCTGTGAGTGTGGAGTGGAGTGAAGAAATGGTATTTAAAACACTGAAACAGGTAGATGTTAGAGAAAATCAGAGTACCCAGAGAAAACAAGTATAACTATTACTAGAGATGGGATACCACAGAAAAAAATGACCACGGTATACCAAGGTATTTCACCAAATACCACGGTATACCACACATCCATTAATGTAAGATTCGAAATACATGTAGTATATCTATTCCTATCAAAAATAACAGCTAAGGAATTTGGGCATTGGAAATTTTGAGAATATCAAGGATGCTAACACACAATAAAATTCACAGAATCGTCTGAATTTCAACCGAGTTTATTCAAAACTTGAAATCTAAATTTCATAAGATTATTGTCAAACAAAGATTTTTACAAAATTCAAATTAACACATCAAAATTCAAACTGTTATTTCAACAATGTTAAAATACTGGTATTGTAGAGACTTTACTAGGGTATTACCAGTACCTGTCAGTACCACGGTAAACTGGTATACCGGTACTACCGCACACCACTAACTATTACATAATTCAAATTTTTTTTCAGTATATTAAACACAGGGTAGCATACTATGAAATCATTTATTTTCAGTGTCAAATTTTCATGGATCTAAGAAAAACTAGAACCGTCTCTTGAGAGCCAAATACCCCTGCCCCCCAACATCTACAAGGGTTAAATGTTTTCCACGACCTTGATCTTTTTGATGACCTTGATTTAGGTCATGACACACCTTTGAACAATGAAGATTATACATGTTAACTTTTATGACAATCGCCCAAAGCAGCTATGAGATATGGCCTGGACACAATATTACATTGACATACAGACAGATGGATAGACGGACAGACAGACATGGTGATTCCTATATACATAAATATCATTTCATGGGTTGATTTAAGTTCCCATCTGAAAGAACCGTGACTTAAATAAACGAGGTCCCATGTCACGGTGGGCTTGGCACGCTAAAGAACCCTGCTGTATAATGCCATCAGTACAACGCACAGGCAAAATTTCTGCACATTCGCCTATAGCTGGCGATGTCTCGCTATAAGTGAAAAATTCTTGACTGGAACGTTAAACACCATTACTCAACTCAACTCATGGGTTGATAAGTTTGCAGTTTGTGGTTACTGTTTAAGGTATGTTTGTAATCTATACTATTTGTTGACATGTAAATTCATTGGCCAGTGTGACCATGAAAAGAATGAAAATTTGGATGTCACCAAAATTAATGACTTTACAGTATGCAAATGAATTTATGGGCAGTAACAAAATAATGTCAAACTTTATTCAAGTTTATTGAATTTTCTATGAAAATTTTACAAAATTCACTGTCAGAAATACAGTAAGACAGACTTTATCATCTTAATCAATTTTCATACCCTACCTGGCTTATTTCAGATGGAACCTTAGGAATTCTACACTCCATCAGTCTACAAAATAATAAAAAGTTATAACTGAAATGGGATAACATTTCAAAAGTGTATTCAATACAAACTTCAACTAGTAAATTCCAAACCATGAGCATCATCAAAATACAAATAGCCAATGGCACATCTACTGCATAAAAGATTGTCCCTGTGAAGTATATCCATTTCTGCATGACAATTAATGGTATGTGCATTTTACCTTATGCCACCTGCTTAGAATATAATTGACTATATTCAATTTATAAATGACATTTATAATTATCTTAATTTAATTTGAGTGTAAAATTCAGATGTGGATTTCCGATAAGTAAGTGTAGCAATACTGAATTCCAAGATAGAAGTTGTGCATATTGATAACATCAGATTTTCATTTTCCAAGTATATAGAAATCAAATAAGAATGGTTTTCGCTTGACACAGTTTTAGTCCAAATAAAACTCACTTCATATCCGTCTCCTCTGGCAAGTCTGGTAGATCCAGCTTTAATTCAAGGGAGGTAAATCTGCCTTGTACCAATGCTCCAAATAAAGTTCCTCTGGTGAATTTTTCATGTGCATCATTAAGATAGCCCTAAGATTGAACAGTAAAAGACAAATTAAATATGATTGATTAATTGAATGGGTTTATTGTATGTTGTGTTTACATCAAAATGGTATGTTTTCCAAATCAATTTCTAAACCTTCATATATCGCAGACACAGCTAGAAAATTCTGTAAATAAATTCAGAGGCATGAAAGATAGACAAATGGAATTTTTATTTGCATTTAATTATATTTCATGACCAGTAACAGTCTGAAAGTAATATTTTTGCCCCTGTTGAACTTTCCCAAAAAGGAGTTAAACGCCACTTATTTTCCAATTTCCAAGGGCCTTGGCCCTATACCCAAAATGGGGTGAAAGACCCCTGTAATCACTCACTTGCAATAATGAAAATAGACATTGTATTCCATAAGCACACTTGAAATTCATCAAGAAAATAATTGTCTGTTTTAGCTATATCAATCTCAGAAGAGAATTAAATTAAATCTGTATTATGAAGTGTAGACTGATAACTCTTTGTCCCCAAGTGCTATCCAAACTTAATGTCATTTTGGAATGGAGGGGAGTATAGTGTTTTATGTCCCATTCAAGATTCTTTCTCTAATATTGAGGTGGTCAGCACGGTCAGAGTAATGATGTTTAACGTCCCAGTCAAGAATATTCCACTTATATCAAGACATCGCCAGCTATAGGCGAAGGTGCAGAAATTTTGCCTGTGCATTGCGCCGATGGCATTATACAGCAGGGTTCCTTAGCGTGCCAAGCCCACCATGACACGGGACCTCGTTTATTTTAAGTTCCCATTCGAAAGAACCGTGACTTTCATTTCGTAATGCCGAGTGCTTGGCGAAAGAACAGTCACTACCCACTTTCAAGTCAGACCCGGTCGGGGATCGAACCCACGACCTCCCACTTACGGAGCGAGCACTCTCAAACTGAGCTACCACAGTGGTTGGTCAGCACGGTCAGTTCAGGGATGATGGAGAAACAGATATGCCCCGAGAAAACCACTGACCTTCAGCAAGCCAACAGACAAACTTTCTCGCTCTAAGAAGGGATTCGAACCTAGATGGTGAGAGGTGCTGTGATCAGTAAGTAAGTACTCTAGACCACAACAAGTTTTTGAAATTCTACACTTGTGCAGCCTGGAGAAAATGGCTTCCATGCTAAATTTTATTTATTTATACAGGTACTTACTGTGACATTAAACAGCCCAATCCCATCTAAGTCAAAGCCTGGGGTGACTTCAAATAGCTAAAACAAAAATTAATAAACATGTAATCATGAAACATATACACAGAAAATAATGAAAAAAGGGTGTGGTTTATGTATTTATTTAGGTGTAACTAGCTAGAAAGGCAGGAGATGATTATACTTCCAGACCACCCAGCCTCACTTTTCTGATAGAAGTTCACATTTTAAACTTAATTTGTACCAAAATATACAAATTTAATTTAGAAATAAACCTATCTTTAAAACAATGAACCAACAATTTGGCAACAATGTTGTCTATACAAAATTTTCATAACATATTTCTGTTTTTGTCCATACACTACTGGAAATATCATTTTATAGAAAAAATAAAAAAATTTTAAACCATTACTTAGGCAACATTTTGATCTTGTTTAAAACTTACCTTCAAAGATTTGCTATCTTGCTTCAAAGGTTCAACTTCAAACAGGTCCCTGAAACCAAGAGAAAAATAGAAGTCAGTTGTAAATCACGTAAAACATCCCATCCTTAATTGAAATACAACATATCATTATGCTAGGTTTCCATAAATTTAAAATAATTAGTAGCCAAATTTCCAAAATTTGTGAAAATATAGTCCTTTTTAAAGTATTTTCCCACAAATTTGCTAAAATAGGTTACTTTTTGAAAGAATTCCTCAGAAATTAGTAGCCACTGGCGATTTTGGCTACCAGGAATGGAAACATACATGTAGATTATGTCTCTCACTGTCTAGATTCCACTTATACTTGGACAGACCCTAGTGTGAGAAAGATTGTCAATTCATTTGCTGAAGTTTAGTGGTAAAGTAATTCCTATGGTTTTCTCCAACATCCCAGAACTGTTCCCCTGAATATACATGTAAATAAAAGAATCTTAAAGGTCACCGGTCACCAAAAACCAAATTTTTTTTAGTACTATTTTCCGAAAGATTACATCATAAAAAGTCGATTTAGCCACAAATAACATTTTTTAATCATTTCTATCCTTTTCTACAGCGTAAATTAAAGTCCTGAAACTGTTGAAAAACTGTGTTATCTCCCTTTGGTAGTAAAAGGGCACAAAACCGGAAGTGACGCAGGTGTTATCCCAGCTATTTAGTAAATGAAGCTTGTATAGTGAACTGTATTTATTACCCAGATTTATCGGAAATAACTTCTAGTGTTTTTACATATTTATTTATTTTTTAGCATTGGGTATTTCAGTTGACTTCAGCAGAAAAAAATTAATAAAAAATAAACATAATAATAAGAAATAAATAAGGAAAAAAAACTATATTTGTGTTTGCTCTAAGTATGATATACTATTTACTAATACTTTTACAAAACATAATTTTACATTTCTTTTGATATTTATTTATTTATTTATTTAGTTATTTATATCCATTTATAAAAGAACCCCAATTTCCGTTTTTTATTTAAAATATTGTTCATATTAATTTTCATTAATATTTAATATCATTTTAATCTTTACCACAAATAATTAAACAACCCAAATTTCCGTTTTTATTTAAAGTATTGTTCACATTAATGTTCATTTATATTTAATATCATTTTATTATCTTTACATATCTCTTTGAGTTATTTATTTATTTATTTATTTATTTATTTATTTATTTATTTACTGATTTATATCTATTTATCACAACAAATAATAAAAGAACCCAAATTTCCGTTTTTTATTTAAAATATTGTTCACATTAATTCTTATTAATATTTAATATCATTTTAATTATCTTAAAATATCTCTGATTAATTAAGTAATTAAGTTATTTATTATTTATTTATTTATTTTTATCTATTTATCCTAAGGAATAATAAAAAGAACCCAATTTTTTGTTTTTTACTTTTAAAAAAATCTTTTCTTCTCTCTAGTACAGCCATATTATGACCTCAAATTGATTTTAAGTTTATATTTGTTTTAGAAAGTGTCCCATTTTTAATTTCTTTCAAGTAAGATTAAAATCAATGATTTATTATTATTATTATTTACCCATGTAATTAATCAAAAGAACACGTTTTTGGATAGAATCTAGATCCAAGACCTGCAGTTTTTTGTACAACGAAAATATCAAAATACAGGTTTAAAAAATAACTTCTTATTGTCTCTCAAATAAAATATTTCATCCCAGGATTACTTAAATATGGAAGTAATTTCAATTCAATAGCTTCTTATTCCTTATTTGCAGTAAGTTTAATAATAATAATAATAATAATAATAATGGAAATTGAAGTTTACGTCAGTGGGTAATTTTAAAAAAATATTTGTTGATATTTTCCGATGGAGTACTGATCAGAATTCTAATTTTCATTTATTTTCACTGTTTTCATGATGAAATAAAAAAAAATAATAAAAATTTTTATATAATAACTTTATTACGCTTTAATTTTAATGGGATGAAAAGAACTTTGTCAAAATGTGATACCAGTGAGATTATGCTCAACTAACTAAGAACTCAAAACTCGAGTGTAACTTTCTTTCATTTATTCACAATAAATTAATATCATTCAAAGCGTGATTTACACCCCTCAGATACCAGTAATTAAGAGATTATCAATATGCTACAGTCCATTGGGAAACATCCTGTTTAGAAGTAGACATCTACCACCTGTAATCAACAATTTACCTTACAATATGCAACATTAATTGACATGTGTGATTATCTTTATGATATACCCAGTAAATGCTATTTGTCATTTTTGATGGATTCTGAAAATCGAATAAATTAAAGTTAAATGAGATTGGTTAATTTGAACAGGGCATACAAGACTTTGTTTGAACGTGTGAACTGAATCAGGGTTCGACATTAGACCACGTCCGACAGACAATGTCTAGTAAAATCTTGGTCCGGGCGTGTGAAAATTTTGCTGACTAGCCCGACTGGTCGTGTGTTAGTCTCGGGATGAATTAATTTCACATCTTTTTTTTATATTTCTGAACAAAAACTGCCGTAAAACGGGAAGTTGAAAATAAAAACTACCGGTAATCAGATCAAGTCATTTTGGCGCTTTACTAAAATCCATTATCTACTCAAACGCCGATATGATTAAGATGCAAGCACATGGTTTTCCGTTATTTACATTAGCAACATCGTCGATGGTGATTTTACAGCAACAAATTTTGTGCCGACTTGCATATGACTTTTAATACATGAAGTGATTACAAATGCTTTAAAATGTAGTCATTTTAGAGACCTATCTACAACTTTAATGATTATGAAACCATAACACTGGTAATAATACTCACATCATGTTGAAAGACAGTTGTCAAAGTCCTCCCGTTTTAATCCAATTAAGTAAAAAGTATCTTAAAAATAATCTGGATATGTTTTTTTAAAAAGCAGACATCTTTAATTTGTCAAATAATGCATATCAGAGCAGTAAAACTAAGGTGTAGACTGTATACAGTCTACAGACAGTTTTCAAAACAAACAAAATGGCGGCTACCATGGACATGTGCTTCCTGTTTCATTAACAACCCAGGTTTATAAGAAAATTTGTAAGAAACTATCAAGTGTAATTTTTTCACTGTAAAAAGTAATTTCATAATTTATTTTTACCTATTAATAAAAAAAACAAAAACAAAAATAAAAAACTTGGTCTTTTCGGATATTCTGCATACAAGTAGAGCACCCCTATGGAGACTACTATGAGGAAACAACATCGATATAACAGTAGCTTTTCTTTTAAACTTTGTTAGCAGCAGATTCTTTCTTAAAGACATTACTGTGTATATATTTCATTATGGAAAAAGTGAGATTTAACTAATTTTCAGTTTTATTTTGAACATAATGCAAAAATAAATGAATTAAAAAAAGCAGTGGTGACAGTATTGTTACTAATCCATCATTTACATAAACTTAATTACTAGTAATGTAATGTACGATAAAATATGTTTGTTTGAAATTTATCATTTTAAGCTTGAAAAGGGGCTCTTTACAGGTCATGACCTGCATTGCATTGCAGGTTTCATTATATAGAAGAGAGCCCTGCATCGATGACGACTCTCTTCAAATTTGGTTTTACCGGTCAGGAAAGAAAAATTGTAAGTAAAGGGTAGGGAAGAAACTAAAAGAAGTATGGCAATGAAAAGAGACAGAACAATTGTTCAAATGGGTTAAAGATGACATCGACTGGATGAAAAATGATGAGATAAAACACCTTTATCATGACTATTTTGGGGCTAGTAGAATTTAGTTCAGGGCTAGTAAAAATTCTCAGAACTAGCCCGACTGGTCTAGTCTTTAAAAACATTGTGTTGAACCCTGTGAATGAATTATGAAATTAAATTAATTTTGAAAATTAAAATTGTTTAAAATCTATTTATTTGACTGAATTCATTCATAATAATTTGAATTGTCTTAAATGATTATACCACTCATATTTTCCTGACTTATCTCGTAATATTTAATCTGAATACATTCAAAACAATTAGAAAACTGCATGAAGGACTTGTGTAAATCTGGCTTTGATTTGTTCTGAAATTTGTTGAAAAAAACATGTTTATCGGTCATTGTGATTTTATTATCTCCAAACGTCACAAAACATAGCATTTTGACTTGAAATCAAACTTTAAACCCGTCAAAACGCCACACAAACCCACATGTAATATATGGATACATATATAGGTAATGTGTCTTTCCTCAGCAGCTTAACACCATGTACGTCATCAATTAGGTCGCCGGAAAGTTACGAGCGGTGTCGGAAACTACCGAGTATTAGTAGTTCGTTCAGGTAAGGTTTTAGTGTATTACAGGTAAATGTAAGGCGTGGGAAACCGTCAGACACATCAATATTGACTATTCTACCCATTGGAATGCAAAATACAAAATTGATAAATTTGGTGACCGGTGACCTTTAACTGGGGCATAAAACTATACCAACACTCTACTTCAATCCTACTTCAGGCAGTTCCTAGCTTTGCTTGCTGAAGGTAAACTCCAGTTTTCGTCCACCATTCCAGAAATGACTCTCCCAAAATTAGCAAAATAATTTTAACTGGAACAAAAAACACCATCACAACAAAATCAGACACTCAGAAAAAGTTGAGTTCGAAATCAAATTCTGATGAACAAAGAGTCATCAAAGTTTAAATGAAAAACCTTAATATCACTATACCTGCTGTAGTGCATATAAAAACTGTCATCAGGACGGATAATCTTAGTATCTCCATACCATAATGGACCTGATGGTAAAACCAGCATGTCTTCCTGTAAAAAAAAAAAAAAAATAAAAAATAAATAAATAAATAAATAATAATGGGTGAATGAAAGAATGAAGATTTTTTTTTTCAAAATCCGACTTGAATTAAAACACATACATTGTATACTGGTACATGGATTTCTAAAATGATACCAGTGTACAAGACTGTTGCCATGGTAATAAACATTTTTGCGATGCAATACAATCTGCAGCAATAACTTGATTTGAATTTTTTATTATTCTGTATAAAGAGTTAAAACCATAACCAGTCAAACAGACAACTCTTTCAAACTCTGGATAAAAAAATTACCTTGTCGTTTTCCTGTATAGGTAAAGATTTTTCTTTGTATCCCACTAGAGGTTCTTCTTCTTTTGGTCCAGTCCCGGCCAGCAACACCAGTAACTTTAACACTGAACTTATACCATCATATTTTTCTCTGCTTTCTACAATTTACAAACAAAATACACACAGTAACACCTGTCTAAATCCAACCCTGACTAAACCAAATCATGTCAGTGTGTGCCAAACTTTCAAAATGATTAATGGACATTCGGTCTGGTAAACCTAGAAACTTTACCAGACCGTAAAGTTTTTTACTGGACCAAAAATTTCCTCAATAAAAAGAAAACTGTTTAGGTTTTGTAAATATTTACTTATTTTCCCCTTTTAAATAGAAAAGCTACGGGAGGCACAAATTATGAAGAAAACTTGAAAGAAAATTTAAGAAGCATTGGATGGAGGGGCGACCATGGTTGCAATTTGACAAGGAGAAATGTGTCGGGTCAGGTCGGTCGGGAGGCGTAGCACACAATAATAATTTAAAAGGTCAGAATACATTTATTTATAGAAGTACAAATAAATGTATTCTGGCCTTTTAAATTATTATTCTGTGCTGCGCTTCCCGACCTGTAAAATTCAAAGCAGTGTGCATTTCATTACGCATTTCTCCTCGTCGAATTGTAACCATGGTCGCCCCTCCATCCAATGCTGCCTAAATTTTCTTTCACGTTTTTCTTCATATTTTGCGCCTCCCGTAGCTTTCCGTTTTATTGGTTCCCCAGGAATAGCTCCTGGAACATATGTTTGTAATAACGGAAGTCTGGTGGCAATAATAAAATTCGAATCGGATCGGAACTCTAAATCCGGATTTTTGGCACTCTCTATTTTTTGAACTGGTTACCGGACATACGGTCCGGAAAAATCTGATTTTTTATAGGACCAGCGGTAATTTTATCGGACTTGTCCGACGGTCCGACGAAGTTTGGCACACACTGTCTTAAATAGCTTTTATGCACTGATTCTGTATTTAAAGTTTAAGGCTTCTAGGCTGGGGAAATTTACCATTGAAGGTCACAGTATTTTTAAGGTCAGTTTGAATAAAGGCCAAGGTTAACAAATTTTGCATACTTGAAAGAGCTTTGATCAAGAAACATTCCTGTAAAGATACAGTATGATGGTTCACTTGTTTTGGAGAGGAAAATTTAAAAGTTAATGTTGGAATGACAAGAGAAAATAATTATAGCAAGAGGTCATAAAGGTTACCTCCTATTTCTAAAATTTGTTCGTGGATAGATAGGGAAGTAAAAATGACAATTGCTGACAGTGGCGATAGGAATTGTCACAAGCAAAAGACACATGGAAAGGCATATTTTTGGGTGGATGGCAGGAGTAAACTGAGACAATTTTTTAGCTAGTCCTGAAAATGATTAAAATCTACAAACCACTGGTGGCACCAATGTCCACAAGTTCTCCGAGCAACTTCTCCAATCGATCAGCATCATCAAATCTACGTGACAATCTTAGCTGATAAACGAATCCTAAAATCTTTATAATCTCGTCATCGTTTTCAAATTCTGGTACCTGTGACCTAAAAAAAATTAAACTTCTTGTAACTATTATGTCTACAAATCATGTTAGATATATACTAAATACAAGGGGTCCCAGTGATTGAGTGTTTTAAAGCATGCAAGACCAAGGTTGGAATACCTCTGGAGACACATCTTAGTGCAAAAAATTGGTCAATTTGCTTACAAAAGCTTGTTTGTTTTCTCAGGGCACTCTGGTTTCTTCCACCATTTGAGAACTGTTTACCTTGATATAGGTGCAATACCACAATCTTGCGGATAAATATCACAGACCACTCAGTCCATTAATATCAAAAACCTACTGAACAAACCAGTAGTGGCACACGACAAGGAAAAGGTCTTCCTCACAAGTGGTAGAAAAGATGCCTCAAGTTTGATGGTTAATGTCTTCACCACTTGACCACAGTGCCCTCCAGAAGCAGTGGGGTTTGAGCCCAAAATGCTGGACTTGGAAAAGCTAGTGATATTACCACTTTATGATGTCTGCAAGTAGCAACTCATATCAATTAAATTGATGACCTACCTCAGGGGACCTAGTAAATAACCAAACAATGCATCATAAGCCGCTGTTTTTAATCTCAGCTTCACTGAAGCTCTGGTAGATTTGGGCTGACACAGAAATGCCCGTCGGTTGTCCTTGATGTGGGCCTCACTAAGGTCAGAAAACAGCTGTATAATACTGTCAGCCATGTTGATTCTGAAAAAAAAAATACAGATTTATACCGGTAAGTGATGTCATAGAAGACTATAAATTGCCAAGGTCAGACCAATCCAAAACAGAGCAACAGCTCTGAAAAGTCATGTGTTCATTCCTGGTAGCCTAAATTGTCATTGGCTACTAATTTTTGAGAAAAATCTTTAAAAAGAAGCCTATTTTAACAAATTCATGAAAAATACTTTTAAAAAAGCATTATATTTTCAAGTTAAAAATTTTAACAACCATAATAATCATTTTAAAATTATGGAAACCTAGATATTTGTGCAAGGACAATGGTATTTTCATCAATTTTATCTTTTGATTTCATGAGTCATGACTCACCTTAATCAAATGCCAGTTTAATAGATTCATTTTTCATACAGATCTCTCACTTCTTCAATGCATCACAAAGTCCAATATTCCACAGAACAAGTACATGGTATTTCCGGTAAATTGCTGGACCCACCTACAATAGTTTGATATAAATTTTTAACAAGGCTAAATTTAGTTATAAATGCAGTACTCGCTGTTTGAGTATATCACACACTTTAACAATCAATATCCTCTCTGGGTCTTCAGGTGTTCTTTGGTCTTCCAGCTTTTCTTTTACCTTCAGGCGTCCAGGTAAGTGCTATCTTGATATTACTGTTAGTTTCTCTATGCAGGATGTGACCTATATATCTCCATCTTCGCACTTTGATCGTATGGGACTGTGGTGTGGTCTTAGTGCGAGTGTAAAGATCGATGTTTGAGATCTTCTCAGGCCAATGTATTTTCAGTATCCTATGCAGGCATTTGCAGTGGAAGGTGTCTAACACACTTTAACAATGTCATTCTAATCTCAGTCAAACCAAATATGCCTGTGACTGGTGGCGAGTTATGTACACGTCTGGATTGTAATAGTGAACAATGAGCATTCACCTTGGTTTGTCTATATACTGGGCAAGAGAAGACTGACTAATCAGCCCACTATCCCCATCTATCAATAGCCCGCCACTCGGACATATGAGTCAACTACCAACAGCCTGCCTCACAGACACATATGCAAATTTGATGGAACAGACTTGTAAGTTGCTGCTAGCTAAAAACTTAAAATTCCTCAAAAACTAGGGTATACTCTCTCATGCAAAATATTTCCTTAGCTAAGTTTGGTAAAATATATTTTGGTCTTTTGGGTAACTTTTCAACATCTTGATAAAAATTTTGGTTTCACAATTTTGGTCCAAACACTACAGATGAGGAATTGTAATCGAAACAGCCATCTAGTGCTGTAAAATTAAAACTGGTATAATATGTAATTATGAGACTAAATATGTATACAATCCTATCGCAAAGTGAACAGAAAATGCAAATGATTAGTTTTGAGAATAAAAACTACCATTAACTAATGTGTTATATGATTACAAAATGCAAAATGTTGACGTTATATTAATTTGTGAACTTCAATTTGGCACTGCCTACATTACAATGAAATACATCTTCCTGTACAGGAGTATGCCTCATCAATGAGTGTGAAAATACTCCAACCTATGGCAAGACAGCTTAAAACCTTCTTAGGCATATTTAAAATTTTAGAATACTATACATGCATCGAATGTGTTACTGGTGGAGGAAGGCTTATGGTCAACTGGTAGCCTGTCCAGCATGACCCTAAATTCTTCTGGTGAAGTTTATATGGTTGCCATTATTGGTGGAAGACAGTTCCGCTGCCGTATGGTTCCTTTGGTTGGCAATGTCAACACTTTTGAAATTTAATTTGGCAACAAGAGGGTAAATCAATCAATCAAATAAAAATCAATAACAGGGTTCACGCTGCTGTTCGCTTTTTTCGCAAAATGAGAAAAATAAATAAATTTGGCGATAAAAACTAAACATTGGCGAAAGTAATGGCGAAAAAAATGTTTACATTAATAAGGTTCACTGCGCATCGCTGACATGAGCAGAGAGTCGGTAAAGCAACTGGTTTCCGTCTCCGCGTATGTGTATATCAAACGATCAATCTAGTGAGTTCCGAATGGGTGTTTATTTGGGTCATCGAAGCCATGCTCATGATGTTGAAATAACAAAAGCCCACGTGTGAAGGTGTTAATTACAGGTGGATTAATCAGTTAACGATATTAATTAACGTTGTCAGCGAGTGATTACCAAGCCGCGACCCGCGTCTGAATAATATCCCAAGCGCATTTACAGACAAACACAGGTAATTTAGAAAGATTTATTATCGGCGATAGATCTTTGGAAGCTGGTAAAAAAACAGATGAGCGTTTTTCGATAATCAAGAAGCTTGTGTCTCATCTTTGATCAACCGATCGATAGACTTATTAATGGACATGCGAAGTCAAAGGAATCAGATTATTGGCGATTTTGGTGACACGTAAACCAACTGACGAGAAAAACACAAAAAAAAAAAAAAAAAAAACTGACGACTTGGAGAATTTGACTAAAGCTCCAAAGTTGTCACCGAATAAAAGAAATAAAACAAGAAAACTGTTGTTGTTTTTCATGTCATCAGACATGGATTGTATTAGACAATTTTATTTCTCCTAAATTTTTGCTAGAAATTACAGTTAGATCAGAAAATATCTTTGGCCCAAAAAAATTGTATTTGGCGAAAAAAAAATTAGTTCTGGCGAAAGTTTTGGAGAGAAAAATATTGAAGTCAGTGTGAACCCTGAATAATCTGAAATCATCTTGGATAAGTTTTACATCTTCCTTTTGTTTTCAATTCTGATTTTACATGTGACAGGTTTAACTAGCTAGACAGGAGGCATTTGCCCTTCTGATGCAACTGGTCTCATTTGTGGAATTTCACATGTTTAATTAACTTGCCAGTTTTTAAACTTTTAACTTTGACTTTTGGAATTGTAATTTGAACATGGACCGTGTTTGTGATTGTGAATTTATCCCACAACTGTCCCTTCAAAGCAAATGACTGTCGTTTCTGTTAATGAAACTAGCGAAAGTTCTTATTTCTCTGGATAAGATCTTCAAAATGACTGTTAATACGTGATGTATTTTACTGGATTTTGTTTTGTTTTTGCCGCGCTGTGTGAACGGACTTCAACTTGTTTCATCCCTTAAGATATGTCTATTTTGTAGTTTGTCAGAGGCTCAGCATCGATTTGAAAGCTACATATGTGTAGAAAAATCATCTGAAGAACTTACATGTTTACTTTGTTTTCACATTTTCATTATGACTATTCCAATGTTATTTACAATTTTTGAGCGAGATATCCGGAAGCTGAAATTGAAAACGGAAGTGGTTTCCTGTTTGTAGTTTCTTACTTTAACTGCCGCACCATCAGTAATCAATGAAGGTACCGGTAGTATCCTTACACATATGGGTATCAAATCAAATAGAAGAGTAGAATGGAATAAAATAGATGTAGATACTCTATCGAGTGCAGTTTAAAAAAGACTAAACATAAAAAGAACCAATGCATGACTCCAGAGACATATAAACCTATGTCTCTGATGACTCATCGGATTTCTGACTACATCAACTTGCATAAGACATGGAAACAAATGGGAAAAAATACAACTGAACTGAAAAGATGAACCAAAAAAGTTAAAATGTAAAAGCAAACAAATTTTCAATCAATCAATCAATCAATCAATCAATCAATCAATCAATCAATCAATCAATCAATCAATCAATCAATCAATCAATCAATCAATCAATCAATCAATCAATCAATCAATCAATCAATCAATCAATCAATTTCACCTTTCAACCCGGGCAAAAGAGCATCCATATAAAACGACTGTTTTAAGGTACGCTTTCCTCATATTTTAACCCAAACTTGAGAACCTCTATATAGAGACCACCTTTCAATTAAGACAAATATGTTAATGTTTCTTTTTTCATGTTTCAACCCAAAAAAATCGATCCTATATAAAGATCACCTGTCCATTAAGACCAATATTTTAAGTTTGTGTTTATTCATATTTCAGCTCTTAAGAACAAACTAAAACTGTCTCTTGAGAGCCAAATACCCCCGCCCCAACATCTACAAGGATTAAATGTTTTCCCGTGACCTTGACCTTTCCAATATGATCTTGGTTCAAGGTCATGACACACCTTTGGACCATGAAGATTATTCATGTGAAGTTTTATGACTGTCGTCCATAGCAATTATGAGATATGGCCCGGACACGATTTTAAGGGTGACGGACAGACAGACAGGTGATTCATATATAGGCTAACAACCCCCCCCCCCCCCTCAAACAAGTTTGGGGGCATAAATACTAGTACTGTAAACACATGGATGAAGAACAATTCATCTTGGATAAACAGAATATTATTGATTGTTGAGACCAATTTTAAGAAATTTGAAACTTCAGTTTGGCTTTGGTAATAATTGTGATAATTTGCAGGCTAAAGTGTATATGAAACAGTTTTTAGTTTTGAAATGGAGAAATCGTGTCGGAAAAAAGGTCTAAAGTTTTTTCTCTGTAGTTACATTGATTATTGGCATTGTCCGGGAAAATGTTTTTACATGTATGTGTAAAATTATGAAAATGTGTAACATAATGTATCTGAATTTAACTATAAAATTATTCTTTTCTCTAATAATAGAATTGTTAGTAATTTAATGGAAATTTGATGTTAGAAAATAATTATAATACATGGGTAAATAATGTTGGCTTATTTGGAAACTATAGGTTTGTTAGTACAAACAATATTTTAATCCAAGATTAATCTGGTATAACGCATTACAAATTTTACAATCTTATGTTAACCGGACTCCTTATAGAACTTGAGACTTTTTTTGTACTGTTTGATATATAGCCGTTGTGATGATTGATTGATTGATTGATTGATTGATTGATTGATTGATAGAACGTTGTGCTACGTACCGGCCACGAATGTTTCACTTATATCGATACGTCACCAGCTATAGATAAAAATACTGATACTTTGACCTTTGCAGTGCACTCGGGATGATATACAGGGAGGTGTTTTTTAAAGTGTTAAGTCTGTCGTGACACAGGACATCTGTTTTAAATCTTCCTCCGAAGGATCCCGTGACTTTCATTTTCAAAATGCCGAGTGCTTGGCGAAAGAACAGTCACTAATGGATAGTTTAACGTTTTGACGAGACCCAACCAGGCTTCGAACCCATGCTTGACCTCCCAGCAGTGACCAGTACCGTAGTGGTATTGGATGGAGTGAAGACCACACGATTTTTGCAACCAGATATTCTACTATTTATTTATTTATTTATTTATCATGTGGCATCAGCTAGATTGAACGGAGCAAAGAAAAAGAAATTAATCGTAAATATCTTGTCCATGGGCATACCCCGCAGTCTTTGGACACGAACCCCAGCTATTATTAGTTTAAAAGTCTGCGACTGTTAACCACTTGGCAATGCGTCTATGTAAGTTTCTTTATGATTCCTCTATTTCTGGAGATACTAAGGCTAAGCTTCTGAATAGTCGAGGTATGGATAAGTAGTGACCAAAAAAGCTGCCGAGAGAGAATATATGCCAAAAAACACTACTAGTAATTCATTAGTTTAGGCATGAATTGTTTAAATTAATCTTTTATTCCCGTGTTCAAGTAATCTAGTGATGCGCCTTTTCGTCGATCATCAATGCGACAAGGTCTTGATTCCGGCCGATGCGTTGTGACGGTATGCAAGAAGATATGGCAACTGCTAATCTTAATACAAATTAACATTTTTAGTATTTTATAAATCCTTCGTATTTCCCATATTAGGGGGCCTTAGTGGTTGTGTGGTCTAAAACGCACGCATATGGATCACACAGTCTCTCATCGCATAGGTTGGAATCCCATTAGGACAGATCCTAGGTTGATAAAGTTTCTCAGTTCGACGTTGTCGAAGGTCAGTGGTTTTCCCCGGGCGCTCTGGTTTACTCCGCCATTCGAGAACTGACAACCTCGATATAAGTGAAAGAATCTTGACTGGTGCGTAAAACTCCATTACTCCACTCTTGAAACCGTTTTTAAATGAAAAAATCTCTGTATTTCGGGGCACCCGGCCTCACTTTTCTGGTGGAAGTTAATGTGTTTAACTTAATCTGCCAGTTTCAACGCTTTCACTTTGCTTTGGGATTGTCATTTTGGACATGGATTAGTATGTTTCTTTTTGATTGGCTTATAAAACCTTTAGTCGGCAGTGCCGACAGTTAACCAGACTAAGATATATCTAATGCATAAATAATTTTGAATTTAACGTTTTAAATTGCTGTATAATTAATTAATTAACCCAAGATAAGTCTATGTCATCAGATAATACACTTTATAATCATAACGATCCATGAGGTACAAGGAAGGGTAGCCTCGATCATTCATGAGGTACAAGAAAGGGTTACCTCGATTAACGAGGTAAAACAAAGGGTAGCCTCGATCCACGAGGTACAACAAACGGTTAGCTCGATCCATGAGGTACAAGAAAGGGTAGCATCGATCCACAAGGTACCACAAAGGGTAACTTAGGACCTTTATAGTGCATTATATCCATGTGTTTAATGAGTGGAGTTTCAGTTTAGTTTTGTCGAATATTTTATTTGTAATACTGAAAAATATTGCCAAAATTTGTTCAATATAAGCAAAGGAAAATGTAGTCAAGAATGATCGTGAAACTGAAGTTTGATCTGGTTGCTCCAAAGTACTGTTAGCATTTAACTTGTTGGAATGGTATACACAGATTTCTCGGATGTACCTGTGTGTTGAGCTTTTATATCTAGTGTACATTGGAATGAAATAAAGTAATGGAGTTTTATACACCAGTCAAGATGTTTTCACTTACATCGAGACGGCTAGTAGAGATATGGAGTAGGAAACCAGAGTGCACTGGAAAACAACCAACCTTTGTCAAGCGAACTGGCAAACTTTCTTACACAAAATCTGCCCATAGAGGGGTTCGAACCTTCACGCGAGAAGCGCTGGGATCTGCATGTGGGCGCTTTCATGATTCCACTCTTTAACCGAAGCCCCTATATGTTAAACGAATGCCCATGTGTAATTTGCTTAATATTACTAGAATTATATGTGAAATATAAACATGACACAAAACTATTGAAAAAGTGTTCTATTTTAGAATACATATGTTATTTACACGTGGATATAACATGTGCATTTTGAAAATGTTACAATGAATCTGACCCGTGTATGCGTAAGTGATATATAATCAATGAAGCAATCATGGTTTTTGTTTGTGTTTGTCTATGCAAAAGTGATGACGAATGAATGCACACAAACAAGCCACACAAAAAAAAAAAAAAAAAAAAAAAAAAAAAAAACATGTACTTTGTTGTTTTCAATGAACCATTTATAATGTATTATTCCAATCATATTTATGATTGATATTTTAATACATTTTTATATAAATGGTGAGAGTTTTTATACACTCAATGCTTGTATTACAATTATAACTTGCTACTTGACTGATTATCATTATTGATTTTTAACAATGCGTCTGTTTAACGATTCAATACACATGAAAAGATCATATTGTCAACGTGTAACCATATACCAAAAATAAATTACGTACATGCATAAGTTCTACTTAATTCTCTGTCTACAATGGATTAAAATCAACCAAATTTAATACCCAACTTACACACCGGTCAAGGCTTAACAGTCATAATCCCGTATTAATTTAAAAATATTAATTTTAAGTTTGAAATTGAGTTGCGTTACCTCATGCGGTCATGAATATAACAAACAATGGTTGTTATGTGAAAGTGCACGTTTATTGTTACACTTAAGTGTAAATTGAATCATGTAAATATTATTGGGAAAACAATATACAACCGTGAACAAAAATCAATTTGTTTCCACTGTTTAATCAGTTACATACATCAGTACACTGTTTACGAAGGGATTTAAATTATTTTTGAAAAGACGGACTTTTAAGAAGACAGCATTACACACACGGACGTCTTAGAAGACAGCATTGCATTAATTAGATTCAGACACGGACTTCTTAGAAGACACCATTACATCATTTGGATTTAGAAACGGACCTCTTAGAAGACAGCATTACATTGTTTGGATTAAGACACGGACCTCTAAGAAGACAGCATTACATAATTTGAATTCAGACACGGACCTCCTACAAGACTTGAATCAGATACGGACCTCACAGAAGACATTAATCATACTTTGGATCGGACCACCGAGTTAACATCTGGTCAGTTCTTTTGTTTTTTATGTTTGGGTCTAGAAATTGAAAGTTGATAGAAAGAAAAATGATAAATGAATATAGTTGATGACTAGTACCTGTGCGAGTTTTAAAATAATACTTTGTATCACTGACTGTGTTCAATAACATTTTGTAAAGTACATCAGCATGGCGACGTCAGCACCAATAGCTTGGGATTCTTGTAAGCTGAACATGCATTATAAATCAGTTTTACCGATTCATACAGACACTGGGATGCAAGTTAATTTACACAGAAACGTGACAAAACGTCTTTTGCCAAGGGAAATCCGCGAAGATGTTCAAAGTTTGGAATCTGCAAAGAAAATTCTTTACAGACAACGGATGTACATGAAGTTATTTTCCGGAGGTCAAAAAATGTCATCGAAGCAAGACATTATTTCTCTGTCTCAGCGACTTTACTCCCCTAGACGATCCCCGAGGGATAAATCACAAAACAACGACCTCCGTCTACCACCAGTTTCAATGTCACTGCCGAACACCCCAAATACACGATACACAAAAGGGGATGTATTGAAAATTGTAGAAAGACTTTCTACATATGATCCAGAAAAAGTTCCCGAATCACGTGGATATCACGTGAAACTGCCTACACCAATCGTATACAAGAAAAAGTATACAGAAGATGAAATACAGGGGATTGTAAAACGATTGTCGGAATTCGATATGGAAAGAAAACCAGCGGATTCTAAACGATTAAACCCAACTGTTGTTTCTGTGTTACCAAGACAATCAATGATCAGAGTAAAAAAATGTACAGCTGAACAAGTTCACGAAATTGTAGATCGCCTATCGAAATATGACGTCACAAAATGGCCACCAGAATCACGGGCACATACGGTGTTGTAAATTTGTTTCTTTTCTTTTTTTATTGACATGTTTAAATTTCTTACCTTTTAAAAACGACTTTCACACAAAAAGCACATGAGTGGCACCCTATTTCTTCACGGATAAAAAATATTCACCCTTTTGGCTCGACAAACGGTTAAAAATAACCCGTGATTTGGTAACAAAAGTACATTAATTCATGTATGGGAATATTAGTGAGCATTATACACAGTCTGTAAAGCAAATAAAAGCTGGTATCAATTAGCATTTGTTTTTCATGAGCTACGACATTTTAACACTCTGCAAAAATTCGTCCCCGATTTTGTTTTTAGAGAAGAACTTTGAACTGCATCATACATTGTCATTATACCATCTAGTCCTGGTTTTAGAATAATTTCTTAACTAAAATTTTCCTTTACTCAAATCAGGCAAATTTAATACCGTGATAATTTTGTTAATTTTTAAGATATCCGGGAATTTAAGGTGTCATTTTAAAGATCACTTCAAGCTTTTGTTTATTGTAGCTCCAAAACATAACAATATTGCCAAAATTTGCTACATTTAAGTTAAGGAGAATCTAAGTTAAGAAATGATTTTAAATTTGGGTCCTGCAAATTTAGTTTTAGGTGGAAAATATTCATATATAGGACTCATCAGTCTGCCCATCCGTCCGTCTGTCTGTCCGTGTAAAATTTAGTCCTCAATGACTTTCACATCTATGAATGGATTTACATCAGTCTTAGTACAAGTGTATATAGCAACATGAAACTGTGTTTTCCGTACCACACTGATTTAGGTATTGGGGCAATAAGGTCAAATCTCGCTTGTGTACAAGGGTATTCGACTCTCAAGAGATTATTCTAGATTTTTGGTGTGCGTCCAAAGATTTAATACATATGACATGCGAGTTAATTTTAAATCACTTGTTCATACCGACACTGATTTCACAATCATTCTTTAACTAAGCTTTTCTTTTACCTAAATTTGGTAAAATTTAAAATCTGCGCAATTTTCTTAAATGTCAAGATATTCAGAAATTTAAGGTGTCACTTTGGAGATCACTTCTACAGCCCAACCTGTCTTAAAGGCCACCTCTATATAAGGGCCACCTGCTTATTAAGGCCAGTAAAATTGTATCCCAATTGTTCTTTATTCATATTGTTTGAACCTGTATATAAAGGCCACCTGCCCATAAAGGCCACTTTTTCTGGTTCCCGTGGGTGGTCTTTATAGGCAGGTTTGATTGTAGTTTATACCGTCTTTATATCAAAAATGTGTATAAGTAGTTCTAAAAGAGCTTGCCAAAATTGGCTAAATTACAGTTAAGGAAAATCTTAGTTAAGGAATGATTGTGAAACTGGAACCTGTTTATGACTCAGTATGCCAATGCATTAAAATTAAATAAGATTATGAGCTTTTCAACAAAACACCTGTGTGCAGTTGTTATATATATATTATCATAATGACACTTTAAGCTTCAATAAAACGATAAACTTTAATTTTGTTAACCTGTTAAATGAATAAAAAGAGTCCGTCATGAAAGTGACCATATTACAGCCACCTGTTTGTAAAAAAAACTTGCTAATTATTGGTAAAATCTGACGGGGGGGGGGGGGGGGGTGATGGTGGTTATTTCAGAATTGAAATAGTATCATGTCCAGTTTGATTAATGCAAGTGTGTGTCCAGGATCGCACTAGATATATTTAACGTCCCGTAGTTCTATTTCCTTTCACTCATCTTTCATTTCACACTGGTGGGTGTAGCTAGCTAAATAGAAGGTGCTTACCAGGTCCTTCAGGAGCACCCAGCCTCACTTTCCCGGTGGAAGTTCACGTGTTTGACCTAAATTGTCAGTTTCAAAGTTTTTACTTTGCTTCTAGATTGTGATTCAGACATGGATATGTATATTTATTTTTGACATGTAGTAACTCCACCAGTAGCTAGACGGTCCTAGCAGTAGACTGGTTTACTTTAATGAAACTTCATATGCTCATTCCTTGGTTGCTGCATTTTAATTTTGTTTCTTTAGTAACTTGTCATATGACAAAATAGGAAACGTTGATTTGCTAAAAGCAGGTATTCAAGATAGATTTGAACCATTGTACATACATTTTTGTCTTTTATACTTCACCTAATTTTCACGCTTGAGTGGTTTTGGGAATTCATGTGGGAGACATTAAGTTTAAAATTTTTATTAAGAAATTTTAGGTCATATTTTGACCATGTTACAAAATACACTAAAGACTGCAACAAGATTCTTTCACTTATTTCAATGCCGTCAGTTCAGAAATGGCAGAGAAAACAAGAGTGCCCAGAGAAATCCAGTGGACTTGGGCAGGTGGATTGACAAATTTCCTGCACTAGGATTTGTCCCTAGTGGAATTCACACCATAGAGTGATGGAGAAGCGTGGTGATACATAAAGCAGAGGGAGCAACATGGTGTGAGTGGGACTGTGGTTCTTCAAACAAGAAGAATGAAGCAGCGGTGGCCTAATATACAACATCTCCAAAATAATTTTGGTTTCATAATTTTGGTCCAAGCACTACTGATGAGGAATTGTATTCCGAAACGGCTGTCTAGTGCTGTAAAATTAAAACTGGTATAATATGTAATACAAGATGTCAGTCTACAAATCCAGGGCCTCTCACTGTTGTGAGTTCAAGAACCGCTCAGACTACATGGGAGAGTTTCCTTGCCCTTTGCATTTACTGGTTCACCTGGTGTCAGTATAATGTGGCTTGGGGAATGGTAGACTTGTCTGTGGCGTACAACTCAGTGAGCTAGCACCTTAAAGTCACTTTGAGTGTGTGCTGGTACAAGACAGTCTATAAAACACACTCGCACTTCACATGCATACAAGGACTTGCTCAAAGATTAATCTATAGAGATTACTAATGTAGTTAAACGTGAATAGTTGAAAATTGCTGATGTGACATTCAACAACAAATAGGAGAGAGACAACAAGCTATTTTCAGAATTTTGACATTTTTATTACAAAATCTCATTCAAACAAACATTAATAACTTCCCAAAAATATTATATACACAATGTAACAAATCTGATCTCCTGTGCAGATCTTATAAATTAGCTCTGAATAATTCTAATGGAGATGGCAACACAAGAAATTAAGCATTATTCAAACAAAATGAGTTCACCACTGTATCACATGTTAACCCCCTAAGGGTCACAAAATGAAAGGATTGGTTTAGAGGTCAAACCAAAACATGGGGTCAAGACAAGGTCAAAGTTCAACTTAATGTATTTGTTTCGAGGTCAAATCAAAACATAATAGCAGCAGCCTGATGGTAAGATCAAACTTGTTACATGGTATAAATACTATGAAATACAATGTACATCGTCTTAGATAATTAAGATAAATAGTGAAACACACATCAACAAATTGTTTAGTGTCAAAAGTATCTCTTAAAAGGATTAAAATAAACAATACAAAATTCTGTGTGTGTGTGTGTGTGTGAGAGAGAAACATGTTCAGTATTATAAAGCCAAAACTGCCTACCATCATATGAAAAAGAGAAGAATTAGCATGTGTCAAAAGTATCCTTTACAAAGGATTAAACCAAACAAACAAAACTGTGTGTGTGTGAAACATGTTAGGTAGAATAGACACAAAACTGCCTGTCGTCATATATATGAAAGAGAGAGGAATCTGTGTGTCAAAAGTATCCCTTACAAAGAATCAAAACAAACAATTATAAAAACTCTGTGCGTGTGTGTGTGTGTATGTGTGAAATATGTTAAGAATAAGAGATAAAACTGCCCGTCATCAAATGAAAGAGAAGAATCCACATGTGTCAAAAGTATACCTTACAAAGGATCAAAAACAAACAATTAAAACTGTGTGTGTGTATGTGTGTGTGAAACATGTTAAGTATTAAAAACTCAAACCCGCCTGCCATCATATGAAAAAGGGAACCAGCCTATGAATTTTGAAATGAATTTGCAACTTAATAACAAAGTGACTCATAAGAAAGTTTCCTACTGCAGTGTATGTATTATGCTGTTCAGTAATTCACATTTCTGCAGTCCACCTTGCTGACAAGATGAAAGTATATTGACATGGCACCATCAGTTTAAGGAATGTAGAGGAAACCAGTGTCTGGAGAATAACAACCATCAGTAAGCACAATGACAAACTTTCCTACACTAGGAGTGTGATTTTCACCTAGGCGACTATATGATTATAGGACAGATACCTCTTGGTTGCAGGGAAGGTAGAGGAAACCAGAGTGCCTGGAGAATAACAACCATCAGTTAGCACAATGACAAACTTTCATACACTAGGAGTGTGATTATCACCTAGACTGCTATGATTATATTACAGATACCTTTTGGTTGCAGGGAAGGTAGAGGAAACCAGAGTGCCTGAAAAAAACAACCATCAGTAAGCACAATGACAAACTTTCTTACACTAGGAGTGTGATTTTCACCTAGGCGACTATATGATTATAGGACAGATACCTCTTGGTTGCAGGGAAGGTAGAGGAAACCAGAGTGCCTGGAGAATAACAACCATCAGTAAACACAATGACAAACTTTTCTACATTTGGATATGCCCAGAGTGTGATTCTCACCTAGGCGGCTATATAACAGATACAGTATAGACCTGTTTGAAAGTTTAACACTTAGATAATAAATAAGTGCCGAATCGGTTGGAACACATATCGGCCCATGGTTAGATACATCTCGACAGCTGCCATCTATTGGCAGTTTATCGGTTACTCGATAGACAAACTTAAACTCTTTTTCGTAAGCTCGGTGTTAAACTTTCGGCAGGTCTGTACTGTACCTTTTGGTTGCCATGACAGACAGGATGAACTGGCATACAAAATAAACAAATGCTTGAAAATATAAACAACGCTTAATTTATCAAAATACTATATCAATATATGGCACAAAACAAACTAAATACAACATGTACTCCCAAATATGCAGCTAATCTGTTTAGACACAATATGTTGTACTTGTAAATACCAGTAAACACATTCAGGATAGGAAAAAAGTTCCAAAACAATTTGTGTTAATAAATTAACAATACACTATGTTAAAATAACATGAAATAAGCATTGCTGGTGGCTGCATCAAATCTGACCTTAACCTTTATGCTCTCCTTGCCAGAAGACGCATCAGGCAGAACAAGGTCGCACTGTGCAACAAATCTAATATTGTGAAATCATTTCATTTTCATGGTGTCAAATTTCTCTGGTCCTAAGAAACAAATACCATTTAGTGGGGTGTTAATTTTTTTTATAAATTGTGATTATTGTTTTAAATAAGTTGTATTAAATATTGTGCCACACCTACTGCGATAGGGACTGGTTTATTTTGAGTTCCAATCCTAAAGAACTGTGACTTTCATTTCATAATACCAAGTGCTTGGTGACAGAACAGTCACTACCCACTTTTAAGTCTTATTTCAGACCCAGTTGGGTTTCGAACCCACGACCTCCCACTTATGATAGTAGTATCATAAATTGTGATTATTGTTTCAGATAAGTTTGTAATATATACTATTTAGTTCATATGTAAATTTGAGGGCAAGAGTGTCCATGTAAACAAAAAAAAAGTTTTGTGACACCACAAAAATGAATGATTTCACAAAGTTAGGTTAAAAAACCAACAAAAAAAATCTATCCAGTGTTGTGCTTTAATTGTGAATTGCGAATTTGAAAATCTTAATTTAAAATCTATAGAGTATCTGTTAGTTAATTTCTAAAGAATAATGATAATTTACACACAAATATTTTGATTTTTTAACACTGTGCGTTGTATTCTTTAACCTGATTTTAATTGTAAAGATGCTAATTATTTCCATTTTAAAACTAGTGAAAGAAAAATGTAGAAAAAAACACACCCGAAGACAAAATATTTCAGGAATCATTAAAATGTGAAAACATTCTACAGTATACAAAAATTCACCATAAACTTAATAATAATAATAACCAAAACAAAAAATAATAATACATGTAATAATAATAATTAAAAAAAGAGTGTTCAACAGCATACCAGTATCAAATGTGTGTTCTGAACACTGATTTCCAGAGGATATGGAAAGGATATAATATCACATACAGTCCAACCTGTCTTAAAAGCCACCTCTATATAACCACTACCTGCTTATAGAGGCCAGTAAAATTATATCCAAATGGTTTTTTAATCATATTATTTGAGCCTGTATATAAAGGTCACCTGTCCATAAAGGCCACTTTTACTGGTTTCCTTGAGTGGCCTTTATAGACAGGTTTGACTGTATAGCCACCCAACGGAATCAGTTAAAGTGGCCTTTATGGGCAGGTGGCCTTTATATACAGGTTAAATAATATGAATTAAGAACAATTGGGATACAACTCTACTGGCCTTTATAAGCAGGTGGTCCTTATATAGAGGTGGCCTTTATAGACAGGTTTGGCTGTATATCATATTTTCTATGCTATTCCCAGAATTGTGATGTAAATGGTTTCCATATCCTTTAACATAATTATACGGTACTAATCACACGGTTATGCTGGAAAACCCCAGCTGCTTTACAAAACTAAAATGGATTTCAAATATGATTGTAACATCATACTTGTAAAATAACAAAATTAACAACACTCTAAAACAGAACAATTAAAAAATATCTTAACTAATACACTGTATGTTGCTGAACAGCTTTCACCCTTGTGCCACTTGCAAGTTGCTAATGTCCACAAGGATCTGGTTACTTGGTTGAAATGGCATTATTTTACTCCAAAGTCAAAATTTCAAAATAGTTGAGGAAACCAGAGTACCAACAAAAAACTACTGAGTTTAGTTTACTAATGTTTTATGTCTCAGTCAAGATTCTTTAACCTTTATGGAAAGTTATGATGCAATGGAGCAAACCAGAGTGTCCAAAGGTAAATCGCTGACCTTTGGTATGCAAACTTACAAACTTTTTCAAATTAGGATTTGTCCAGAATGGGTTTTGACAGTGACAGACACTATGGTTATAAAGGGCCAGAAAATTACTGAACACTTCACACTTTCTCACACTAGGGGGAGGGGGGCAAACCTAGGTATGAGAAGAACTGTGATCTATAAAAAAAAAGTCCCTTGCAAGGGCTTATTCTAAGCTAAAACTCATGAAATATTCTATTGAAAAATACAATTTCAAAATTATTTACATCACTTCCTAAAGGAATGATTTAGTTACTAAATAAATAAATATTAAGTATATTTAAGTATATTTAACTAAATAATAATACACTAGAAAAGTATAGACTGCAAAATATTAATAATAATAATAATAATAATAAATGCGAAAATTTGTAGTACAAACACTGCTACTCGTAATTGTTTGTTAACATGAACAAAAGTAAATACATGTACCAGTATATGCCAGACTTGAATAGATCGATTGGTTTTTTTACTTCACCAACTACTGTAAAATCACTAATGTTCATGGGGAATTATTATGCTATTTCCGTGAATTAGTATATACCACAAAACTAAATGCAAACAAAACAAATTTTATTATTTACCAAGGAAGGCACACTAATAGATTTATGTATTTTTACAATACACTTTTCCACAAGATCTGCAAAAAGATTTCCACAAGATCTTTTCAAATCGCAAATCCACAATTTCATATCCCCACAAATATTAATGATTTTACACTAAAAGTGAAGTTGCAGAAATTTATAACTATAGTGTACTTGTAGCAATAAAAGTTGAAGTTTGTAACGCCTACTGTGACACAAGACATTAGTACATGTAGTTCTCTAACCCTTATCCATGGGAAATTATATAAATATTACATTTCTGACAGGGTGCCAGTACATATTGTCACCTCGAGGAAGCATTGTTATCGCCGAGGCTGACAATGCTTTTCGAGAGGTGACAATATGTACTGGCACCCTGTCAGAAATGTAATATTTATTTTATTACACCGAATGTTTGTTTTATTTTACCAATACATGATGTGCATCCTTCGTCTACCAATTTTCATTCAATTTATCGACCGGGAATGCCTCAAATGCACAGTCATTTGAGCCAAGAAATTTAAGAAACGTATCCACAGCCCGCTTAATGATCCGTTTAGTTGATGCAGAGTATTTAGACTCTAACAAATTGCCAAGATAGTCATTGTCAACCTCGGCAATCATCCTCCGTTGTTGTTACAGATGAATGTAAACAATATCAATAACAATGAGACGCTTGCCGTAGACACAACTGAAAATGTTTTGTTCAAAGCGCTGACGTGATCCAGTGAAGGGAGGCGACTCGAACAAAAGTACTGTCACATAGTCACGCGCAGTGCTATGTGACATTAAAAATTTTATGTGACAGTACAAATTGTTACATACCTCTTATCCAATGAAATTGCTAGATTTTTACATAAGGTGTAATAATATAATTTGTTTCACAGTGCAACAATGGCCTCAACAAAAATCACAATTTGTTTTGAAGTCTTGATTAATTTTAGATCCGTTTCTTTCTTTTTATTCCATTGAAAATAATGTAAACAATTTTTTTAACATTTGTATTACCATGACTTATTAAAATATTAATAAAACATGGAAAAAAGTTAACTAAACCCTAAATATATCTTGAATATGTCTTTATCTTTCTCTTTTTTTTCTCATTTGAACAATTTTTTGAATATCTACAAAATAATGAGTTTTAATCAGTATTTAAATATCAATGAAAAATTTACTCAAAATTAACAAAATTTTATAAATAAAATACATGTACTACAAACATTCAAAATATCTTGATAAATTATAGATCTCTCTTTATTTTTAATCCAATTACCAGTATACATGTAATTTTATTTGAACAAATTCTTAATATCCACAAAACCATGTGTTATTTAAATATTAATGAAAAATTGAATTAGTATTAACAAATTTTTATAAAATACTACATTCACTCAGAATATCACTGATATATAAAAAATCCCATAAAATGACCTCTAAATATAAAGAAAAAACACATGTGTAAAATAGCGACTGTACGATTTGTTTGAATTCCTCGGTAATTTTCGTCATGATTTCAAATAGTTCTTCACTAACATTATAGGATACCGGTATTGTAAACATGAATATACATGTATGGATAGTACAGAGTCAAATATTGAGCCTGACCACTTCTCTATAACAATATAAGCAAGTTGATTTATAACGAAGTTAAAAATAGAGTCTCCAGTGCTTCGTTATAAATGCGTTTTACCATACAGAAATGAAGTCTATTATGTCATATTCATGACATTCTCTCATAAACAACAATTTTCCAAGGATTTTTGATGAAATGTACAACAATTTTCCAAGGATTTTTGATGAAATGTACAACAATTTTCTAAGGATTTCTGATGAAATGTACAAAAATTTTCCAAAGATTTTTGATGAAATGTACAACAATTTTCCAAAGATTTTTGATGAAAGATTTTCAAGGAAATGTACAACAATTTTCCAAAGATTTTCAAGGAAAGGTACAACAATTTTCCAAAAAAATTTCGATGAAATGTACAACAATTTTCCAAAGAGTTTTGATGAAATGTACAACAATTCTCCAAAGATTTTCAAGGAAATTTACAACAATTTTCCAAAAAAAATTTGATGAAATGTACAACAATTTTCCAAAGATTTTCGATGAAGTGTGTATGTCACATATAACAATCTTGAGTACGGTAAATATATAATTGCATAAATTACAAGTTACAACTGAAACCACTATAAAATCGAGATAAAATTATTTTTCAAGTGGTACAAATTTTCATGGAAAATATTTGACCCCGAAAGAAGCAAAAATACAGCAGATAAAACTATGCTTACAGTTATCAAATCAAATTTGACTAATCATTATTTAATCTGAAGAGACTTGCCAAGGTGTTCAGCAGGATATTAATTGACGGATCGCTGACCACGCCCACAATGTTCTGACAAAGGTCTGGCATGCTTAAATTACACGCAAAAAGAATGAAAAATCTGCCTTAATTGCGCTGTTTAGTGACATCACTGACACTAGTACGTCATTAGTTGCCGTGACGCTGCTTTTGTACGGTGATGGCGGCCTTTGTCGGAACATTGTGGGCGAGGCCGGCAATCCGTCAATTATATACCTGTGTTTATCTAATTTAAGTTTACGTTGTTAAAATTCTACAAATTCTACAAAGTCTAAAAAAGTCACAAATATCAATAACAAGTTCCCTCACTTTGTAAATTTGATAAAAAATTAAGCTGCTACGTACATGTACCTTTATAGAAATTATTCCCTGATTTACACACATGACCACAACATAATTAAAATCTTGATGAAATGGAATTCGCCATCATACCACATTTAATTCAAGGAATTTTTAATGTACAATTTTCCAAAATGTCCATGGAAACAGGTATTGATCACACAGTGCACTGGCAAACTCCATTTCATGATACCCTTTACCAAAAATATGGCATGTAATAGGACATTAAATTATACTCAACCAACTTCTCAAGCAATTAATTTATGCACATTTTTTCTTTATTTTTCTGTATCTGCATTATGTTTTTTTTAAATTTTTTTTTTAAAATTTTGAAAATACATATAAAACTGTGACAGCTTACACTGAAATGTCAACAAGCTGCCAGAACAGTGTAGCTAACCTATACACCTAGTCTATAAAATTTTTACACTAAAGCTGACTGATGCTCTCGCTATTAAACTGTCTGTACCATTCAGAAATATAATGGGCTGGATTTTTTGATTTGTGTTTTTTTTATAACATCAACAAAAGTCTGTAATTTTAAAACTGAAAACCTAACACAAATGAAGATGTAAAAAATATATATCTTAAATCTTAGTTTTCTAAATAGGAACTGTGGAATATGCCAGGTAACTTTTTCACATGGGAACAGTAGCAGGCAAAATATATCTTAATCAATCCAGCAGAACTGTGGAAAATGAGCAGTAACTGTTCACATGGGAATAGTAACAGTTAAAAAGATGTCCGAATTATTTTAATGGAGTCAAGGTAACTTTTTCACACAGGAATAGTTATCAATTATTCCAAAATAACTGTGGAAAATGTCCAGTAACTTTTCACATGGGAATAGTAACAGTTAAAAAAGAGGTCTGAATTATTTTCATGGAGTTGTGGTAACTTTTTCACATAGGAATAGTAGCAGTTAAAACATCTTAGTTATTCCAGCGGAGCTGTGGAAAATGCTGAATAGCTCTTCACACGGGAATATATCAGTGGTGGATAGTTTTTGTTGTTGAGTTCAAAATGATTGGTGTTTTCTTCAGCAGTTGACCTAAAAAAGAAAATACACACATGTAAATTTAGATTTACATTTAATTGTTCAAGTTGTAACACATAATTCTATGATTGTGGATTCAATGCCAATACCATTGCTTGGCATGTTTCTGGACAAGGTGATTGATATTGTGAAAATATGGGCCCATGCAAAAAATGGACCAATATATAAACAGCAATGTAACACAGTTCCACAGGTCAACCCGATACCTCGGGAAATAACTGACATGTTACAAAAACAGAAATAAAAATAAATGAGATTCCGTGTCATGGTAGGCTTGACACGAAAAAGAACCCTGCTGTATAATGCCATCAGTGCAATGCACAGGCAAATATCTTCACCTTCGCCTATAGTTGGTGACGTCTTGATATAAGTGAAATATTCTTGACTGGGATGTTAAAAATTATTACTCAACTCAACTTGTTACCAAAACGTGTATCTTTATAGACAGGTGGTCTTTACATAAAATCAGTTGGTATTGCAGATTTGACTGTATATGTATCAAAAACAGTCTATTCCAAGAAGCTGATTAAATAAATTTATCAAATTCATAAAAGTCCCTATGGCATTCAGCAAAGTTTATAATAAAAGTACCTGTATACGGTTGATACAAAGAAAGATTTCCAGACCAGTTTGACATGTTTTCTGTCTCCAACATTCAACATCTGCAACTCCTAGAAATAAGACAAATTATGTAAGAAAAACACTGTAGCCTTCCTTGTATAGGTAAACAACAACTGACCTGTCCATCTGACCTTTCATTAGGAATATTCATATAGGAGGGTCCATCCAAATAAATTAGTAGTGTTAAGATCCAAGTTAATACATACACAGTACACAGGTGTACTCTATTAGGTGAGTATGTGTATATCTCATTATGTATACAAAATAAAACACCTGTGTTCCCTATACATAGGTGTATAGGCAAACAACATTGACCTGTCCACTTGACCTTTCATTAGGAATATTCATATGGACGAGTCCACTTTATACATAGGTAGTGTTAGGATTTACAGTTAATACATATACTCATTGCCTATGATTAGTGTTTACATCATATAGATGAAATGTACACGCGTGATCCCTATTCTTAAAAATTACTTGTCCATAATGAATATTTAAATCATAAGTCAAGCAGACATGTCAATGTTGTTTGCCTATACTTGGGCTGTGATAAATATTTAAATGAAAGGTCAAACAGACAGGACAATGTTGTTTGCCTATACACCTATGTATAGGGAACACAGGTGTTTTATTTTGTATACATAATGAGATATACACATACTCACCTAATCTGCCTTTTAAATTGGGAAAATGTTCTGAAATGCAACAAACTACATACTCACATGCTTGCAATGGCTTAGAACCCTCATTGCAAAGATGTTATATTATGACAAGATCTAACATTTTGTGGGTAAGGGCAATTTTATTTGATTTAATTTGCTAGTATATCAATGTTGTTTTGGGAATTTAAGTGGTCAATTTGGGAAAATTTAATAACTTTTTCTCAGGGGAAACTACCGGTACCTTTATTCGGTAGTAATTTTAGGCAAACAAAATCAATGGCTTATATTAAATGACAAAGAAATTTCAAGACTTGCATAACAGAAATAATCAAAAACAAACATACTAATCCATGTCCGAATCACAATCCAGAAGCAAAGTAAAAACTTTGGAACTGACAAGTTAGGTTAGACATGTGAACTTCCACCAGGGAAGTGAGGCCGGGTGCTCCGGAAGGGTAAGCACCTCCTGTTTAGCTAGCTACATCCGCCACATGTTAAATCAAAATTGTGTGAAAGGAAAATGGAACTTTGAGACGTCAAATATATCCAGGGCAATCCTGGACACAGAAACATCAAACTTATCAACAATAGTGTGATGACGGCCATAAAACATTTTGAGGGCCTTGATAAGCCTAGGCTTGCAATATCCCTGAGTCAACAATTTATTTGCAAGCAGCTTACTTCGTTGTACAAAGTCCCTGTAGTGGGAACAAGCTCTACCATAGCATATTAATTGGGAAACAAATACACCATAAGCAGAAGAAGCAGGTATATTGCTGCATAAAAAAGGAAAATTGACAATAGAAAAATTGAAATCATCACGTTTGTCATAAAGTTTCAAATGTAGCCTTTCGTGTGCGTCATAATTCAGGTATAAGTCTAAATATAAAGCAGAACTTGAGGAATCAGTCGTGTCTTTTATTTCAAGCTCACTAGGATAGATGGCATTTACATAGTCTCCAAATTTAGGATTGTTAAGAGACAGAACATCAGCTATATATCTGTATGTTGAGTTGAACGATTTGGCGACAGTCTTCTATCCAGATTTAACAAGGTTCTGCATAAATTCTGCTTCGTAAGAATAAAGAAACAAATCAGCAAGCAATGGTGCACAGTTTGTACCCATTGGTATACCGACTGTTTGCTGAAACACTATATTATCAAACACAACAAATATGTTATTTATCAAAAACTCCAACATTTTGATAATGGTATCTTCAGTATATTTTTCTTTGGAATCCGTATGGTGCTTGACAAAATAACCAGAATCCCTGTTTAGCACAAGATATTTGTATCTTGGCTTACCGTTTTTGTAAAAGAAAGACAAGTGAATAATTTCTTTAAGACGTTCTTTCAATTTAGAATGAGGGATAGTGGTGTATAGTGTAGAAAAATCAAATGTTTTTATACTTTTTACATGAGATAAAGTATTAGAAGAAAGATGTTGAAGTAATTCTTTAGAATTTTTGAGAATCCACATTTGGTTGATTCCAGATGTAGAATATACTTTTTCTGAATAAGACTGAAGACCATCTTTGACGATTGTCAAAATTTGTGTTAGAGTTACCGATAATGATTTAGTAGTACATTTAGATGAGCCTGCTATATATCTTTCCTTGTATGGATTTTTATGGAGTTTAGGAATCCAATACAAGTAAGGAAGATCTTGAGTAAGGAAGATCAAGATCTTCCTCTTTAAGATTGATACCTAAAGACTCGAGAACTCCCCTATGGTTGGAAAGAACTTCATCTTTGGTAAAATTAGTTCTAGTATATGCAGGGTTATTTGATATACTATCTAAACCAAGCTCCTTAATAAGACATTCAAGGTAGAATCTCTTACAAATGAGAATAATGTTGTTGGAAGCCTTATCAGCTGGGACAACAACATATTTGTTGTGTATGTCTGTAAGGATTGCCTTGATTTCAGGATCCCTGAGTACTGAAGAAGGTTTAGTACTCATAGACCCTTTAAGTTTGGCAATCCTAGTTTTAACAAAAGATCTCACAACCTTTAACATAGAATACATACAACATGAAAGGTCTGTTCTGGATCATTCTGTTGCTGTTGATTACGTTTGTACCGGTAGTATGACTTAGAATTGTCATACTGTTTGGTTCTCTTCAATACTCCAGTCACCTGTAAATATTAAAACCAGAAATGCATTCGGAAAATCAAGACTGCTTATTTCTATGAGGGTCTATTTCTTTAAAATGCAAGTTTGACAGCTGTAGTCCCGTGAAAGAAAATTTTGTTGACATGGATACGCCATAGTTAAAAATGACCAAACAATAACAATACTGGAAAAATCTTTGACTTTCCTATGTAATAAAAGCAGTCCTGAATCAGGGTTCTTACATCAAGAGCAATCAAAATTAATGACTTTTCCAGGACATAATTACCATAAAAGAACAACCACTTTTCATTGATCATGCAAACCATATACCGTATAGCGGGTTATTTTGGCGGGGCTAAATTTTGGCGTTTTTGACAAAAAAAAGTCGGTTGTAAATTTTGGCGTATTTATTTTAGCGATTAAAACATTACAAGTTTTTATTTTGACGATTTTTATTACATTAGAAATCTGCTGTTAAATTCACAATGCTATCTCAAAGTTTTCAAACTTTGTTTGTAAATAAAATGTTGAACTTCGAAAGGAAATCTATCGATATGGACAGTTCATTTGAATTAAATAAAATGAAATAAAAAGTAAATAACAACAACTGATGATATAAAATAAACTTACTTTATTTTCGTTATAATACAGAGCACATGGCCGGTTATTAATAATCACCGGAACTGCCGGTAATACACATTGCCGTGCGCATTCCAATGAAATGTAAATAACAGAACATGAATATTTATGATGAGAGAAAAAGTTAATCATCTGGCGTGGACTCAGGTGTTTTACCGATCACGCACCTGGGGGTCGTAATCGGATTAAGAGATTACTGAACTGATCACGGTTCATTACTAATCTTGAGTAACACTCGATGTTCCAGACGAGTTATTTCGTTTCGCTCTAGTACTTTCGGTGAAAGCTTCAGCTTGTGTTTTGTTTACAATGACTGACCACATGTCATTCTGATAAAATTGTATTCGAGCGAAAGAAGTTCCATTTTCACCAAATTTACACCGAGAATTATTTATTGTTCGAACGAGCGGGAGTATTCGAGCGATCGAGGTTTATTTACATATGATTTAATAGGGATTTGGACGGGACCGGCAGATGACTTAGAGTTATCCGGGGTATTCAGGGCATCGTCGTTCGAGCGATCAAATTTCTACTGTATTTTCTTTGTCACAGTGTAAGGTATTGTTAAGGTAATAAATACTGACTGTTCCATTTTTGGCGATAAATATTTTGGCGATTTTAATGCCACCGCCAAAATACGCCAAAATTTACACCCCACGAAAATAACCCGCTATACGTTATTCTTCTGATACAAAGATCTTAATTTTGACTTTTTACATAAGACACATTTAAGCAGAATGCTTCTTTCAAATGTTACCAATGGGGTAGCTCAGTTGGTAGAGGTTTGATCTCCGGACCCAAGACTTAAAAGTGGGTAGTGACTGTTCTTTCACCAAGCACTTGGCATTATGAAATGAAAGTCACTTTCTTTCGGATGGGAACTTAAATTAAATGATGTCATGTGTCATGATAAAGAACTTGTTATCAGTGCAATGCAAAGGCAAAAATTTTGCAAATAGCTGGCGACGTCTCGATACACACAGTGAAATACCTGCACGTTTTTGTACCTGGATAATACTGTCTTTATGATAACATAAATTGCACATGGACCTTATATTGGACTTTCGAAAACTTTATTTGGGATCTACTAAAAATAAAGGAAAAAAGGTCCAAGACCTTCCATAACAAAATGCAATTTTGAATCCCTGATCAAAAAAACTTACTGTGTCAGTGGCTAAGCGGTAAAAACCTTTCAGCATCCCCTCGACTCTGTTGTGGGGAGATCTCAGTTTGGATATGCTAACTAAAGGATCTTCTGGGCTGGTCATCATCAACATGGTTCCTTTAAATAACAAATAATGAAGTATTTAAACAAGATCTTATAAAATTATTAAAGTAAAACATCCTATAAATTACAATAAAACCGATTAGTTTAACTTTATAGTTGTTTTTTCACTTAAATATATGTATATACCAGTGTAAATTCTAAACAGGGCTCAAAGTTGCGACTAAATTAGGAGACATGGCGACTAAATTTTTCCATTGGCGACCAACTTTTACTCATAAGTCGCCAATTTGGATATTTAAAATTCTCGATCATGGCAGATTCCATTTTTCTATTTGTGTTTTACATATTCAGGGATTTTTCTGACCTTTTTGGGAAAAGGACCTTGGGATGAATTTGGGAAAATGCTCAACAAAAATGTAACTTTGGGAAAAATCACAACAACATATTAGAAATTCTAGACCACTAGAATACTGGTAATTGAACAAATTATATCTGTGTTCACAGCAAACTAGCACTGTCTCTTTTGTCTCTATATAAATCATCCAGCAAAATGTGGGTTAATATAGATTGAAATCGTTATCAGAACGAGATATCCTCCAAATATGATGTTGATGATCTTGGGAAATTTTTTTTCTCAAAAAATTGATAAATTGACAATTGGGAATTTTTTACTACAAAATTGGGAAAAATGTATGTATTTTGCATTGGGAATGGGTCCCTTTACCGGACCCTGTGGATACCCAGAAAAATCCCTGATATTGACAAAGTGTTTCCGGCACTCCTTGGTCAGCTTTGTGACTTATAGAGGGAATCTTTCTATATGTATATATACGAAACGTCAAAAGTGTACTGAATAGAACAGTAATCATGGCAGGGAAGTGGCTGTCAATGTGTATTGATAGCTATTTCAAGGCAAGTACGTGTGATGCTCACAAAAAGCAGGCAATATATCCATTGCCTGATGATTATTTTTAGGATAAAATCACATTAATTTTATTGCCGGTGCCAAAACTGCTAAAAGTCTCAATTGGCGCCTAATATTTTCATATAAGAAGCCACACTGGCTCCTAGAATCAAAAAGTCACTTTGAGCCCTGCTAAATTGGTAAGGTTGAGATGAATAATGGTATTTTATACCCAATCGAGACTCTTACACTCATCCTGTGGCTGTCAGTTCCGGGATGGTCGAGGAAACAGGATCATCCCTCAGTGGGATCCAAACATAGGTGGTAACAGACACTGTGATCTGTTAGCTGATGCTTTAGACCACTCCAGCCACTGAGGTCCCCACTAAAATGATGGGACCAAAACAGTAACTCAGTTGGTAGAGTGCTGGCTCCATAAGTGGGAGGCTGTGGGTTCAAACCCAACCAGGTCTGACCAAAGACTTGAAAGTGGGTAGTGACTGTTCTTTTGCCAAGCACCCGGCATTACGAAATGAAAATTGTGGTTTTTTTTTTGTATGGGAACTTAAAATAAATAAGGTCTTGTGCCATGGTAAGCATGGCACGATAATGGCAAGCATGGCAAGATAATGGCAAGCATGGCACGATAAAGAACCTCACTGTATAATGCCATCAGCGCAACACACAGGCAAAATTTCTTCACCTTTGCTTAGAGCTGGCCACATCTCAATATAAGTGAAATATTCTTAAAAAGGACCTTAAACACCATTACTCAACTCTCAACTCTAAAATGATCAATAACGACAAAAAGTTAGTAGCTTTCTGCTAATTAATGGTAATCATTTAAGAATGCAGGTCTGGAAAAAATATAACATAACTAGAGAAGAAATACCCCCCCCCCCCCCCCCCCCCCCACCCAAAGAAAAAAAGCTAGACAGACAGACACTAATTTGGTATGCAACACATCATCTCGTGTTGGTTTACATTTGTGTCAAGTCTGATCAAAATCCATCCATAGACATAGGTGTGGAGGGGACACGATACTGTGATGAACAGACAGATGGAAGTGGTGATTCATACATACCCCGCTAAACTCTGTGCAATACTGTGAATAAGATAAAGTGGGGGTTAGTATGTAAAAATGAGTTACCATCAGGGAAGAATCTTGTATATCTGTAGTACTCTACAATATGTATAGGTCTGTAAAATCCATCTAGACTCTTCTCTCCCGGTCTATAGTATGTACACTTACACATATAACAACCTGTAAATAATAATATACATTGTACATGTAGTACTCTACAATATGTATAGGTCTGTAAAATCCATCTAGACTCTTCTCTCCCGGTCTATAGTATGTACACTTACACATATAACAACCTGTAAATAATAATATACATTGTACATGTAGTACTCTACAATATGTATAGGTCTGTAAAATCCATCTAGACTCTTCTCTCCCGGTCTGTAGTATGTACACTTACACATATAACAACCTGTAAATAATAATATACATTGTACATGTAGTACTCTACAATATGTATAGGTCTGTAAAATCCATCTAGACTCTTCTCTCCCGGTCTATAGTATGTACACTTACACATATAACAACCTGTAAATAATAATATACATTGTACATGTAGTACTCCACAATATGTATAGGTCTGTAAAATCCATCTAGACTCTTCTCTCCCGGTCTATAGTATGTACACTTACACATATAACAACCTGTAAATAATAATATACATTGTACATGTAGTACTCCACAATATGTATAGGTCTGTAAAATCCATCTAGACTCTTCTCTCCCGGTCTGTAGTATGTACACTTACACATATAACAACCTGTAAATACAATTAAGTGGAAGCATATAACTCAGTTGTTCAATCTAGGAATTTTTCAGAAATGGGCCATTTTCAAAAACATTTCACTACCACAACATTACATCAATATTTCTTTTATTTCATGTATGGTTAAATATGACCCACTTAGTCCTTAACGATAGGGTCCAAAGCAGACATACACAATATGCAAACTGCCAGTCACAGTCACATTGTAAGGAGCCTAGCGTGATTTGGTTAGCATATATATAATGCAAAATATTAAGATGCGCAAATACAAGCCTAGGGCTTACTAAAGGGGTCTAGAACTCTCTAGAGAGCCAAATACCCCTGTCCCTGACATCTAAAAGGCTTCAACGTTTTCTTGTAACCTTGACCTTTATGATATGACCTTTGTTCAAGGTCATGACAATGGCCTTGGTTCAAGGTCATGACACACCTTTGGACTATGAAGATTATTCACATCAAGTTTTATGACAGTCGTCCGAAGCAATTATGAGATATGGCCTGGACACCATTTTACATGTACAGGCGGACAGAGAGACAGACAGACAGACAGATGGATGGATGGATGGACAGACAGACACAGTGATTCCTATATATCCCCTCAAACTAGTTTAAAGGGGGTAAAAAAATTGTAAATATTTACCATTAAACTGTAGGTGTGGTCTGTCTATGTACATATTTCTCCATCCTCCAAATTTCTTTGCTTTCCCAACATTAACATTCCATATCCTGTTTAAAATTCATGGTAAGTTTGAATGAATACACAAGTATATAATTACAAAGTGGATAAGATTTTGATTCATTAAGTGGTACATTTTCTTTCTAATGTCTATTATTGTTAGAATAATACCGAAGTACAGGTAATGAAAGAATCTTAGTGAGCATGCTCACACACCCCTACATGCCCATATATTGGACAGAGTTATCTACTTGTTGTTGTGAATTTATTTTAAGTCAGAGGATTACAATTTCTACAAACATAAGCAGAGCTGCCAAAACAAAACTTTATCTGTAAATCATTGTGATAAACTCACATTCCAAAAATCCATTAACTAGCTGCAAGTGTTTCGAAAAAAAGTGTGGAAAACTTGATGAAATTCGAAAATTAAGGGCAATATCTTTCATAGAAATCAGTTTAGAGGAACAAAACTTAATCTTGACCTGTAAATCGTTTTGGGACCAAACAATAGCAAAATAATCAAATATATGTGTTCCACATTAAAGTGAGGTGAGAAAATATATGCAAGTCATTAAAAACCCTCAGTACATGTGCAAAAGACACCAGTTTCTTGATTAATAATAAATTCAGTTTAAGAAAATGATTTCCTTAAATCGTGATTCTACATCACATCAAAAAAGTAGAAGAAAAAGTTGCTTGTCTTTAAACAAAACAGTCTTGTCTGAAAGATCAAAGCCTAAAGTCCTACTTTTACTGCATAGGTTTCACCTAAAACCTGGGACTTTCTTTTCAATAACTGATTCAAAATTAATGTTTTAAAAAAATTAAAAGTCCTGGCCCCAGTTTCACAATCATTTCATGACTAAGATTTTCCTTAAAATTTATTCAGCTTTAAAATTTGCCAGATTTAAGTAAGTTTTCAAGATATTCATGAATTTACATAATTTTGTTGAAACTATTTATTTGTCGTACATGCACTATAAAATAGTGTCAAAAGTTTTTAGATTTAAGTTAAGAAAATTTTAGTTAAGGAATAATTGTGAAACTGAGGCCAGGGTAATTGGGCAGATATTGATGTCATGCAGTTACATATAGAGACATCAGAAAACCTTGTATTTCTACCGATATCGATGGATTTTAATTAAAAGTTAAGCATGGATCGGTAGAATAATGTTTTAGGAAGTGTTCAATGTTGTCATTAAGAGCAAGGTAAGGAAATACTGAAAGTTTTCGACACATGTTTTCATTTCTGCAATTTTCGCCAGAAATTTAAAGAATTCAATAATGGAAGTTGTCAGACCACAAACCTCCAACAAGTCAAAAATTAAAATGGGGGTTTAGTGGTCTGATTAGTCGGACTAAGTTACATATATACACAATATAAACATAAATTGTAACTGACCTCAGACAAGCCAACCTCCATATTTCTTCATCTCTGCTACAGAGGTAAAACCCTCTACAAACCTGTTTTATAGAAAATCAAACAAATTAAGAGCTACTGATATCTATTTTGAACCAGTGGTTTACAAGACTATTGCAAATTAATAAAAGACTAAATATAGATTTATTGTTTGTACATGTATAACTTTGTATGGGGAAGCTGACTTATGATCAATGAGTATTCTAGCATCCTGACTGCACCCAATGTTAAAGCGAACAGATGGACTTTGGAACAATAATGTCTTAACCACTCAGGGGTGTAACATATCTCTCTCTCTCTCTCTACCATCTACATGTATCTCTCTATCAGTCTCATCCATCCATATGTATAAAACACGTCGTTTCATTCTTACTTCATTAAAACTTGGTAATTAATATACAGTCTAACCTGTCTATAAGGGCCACTTGGGGGAAGTTGCAACAGTGGCCCTTATGGACAGGTGGCCTTTATATAGAGGTTTGTAAATCCAGTTATAAAATCAATATAAATATTAGTTGGAAAAATAGTGAGCAGTTCTAATTTATTTATTTTATTTGTTAAAATTTCTGTTACAAAAAAGGCATTAGCTAATTTTAACAGAATAATTTCTTTGAAAACAATTAAAGAAAAATCTTCCGACCACACTATTTATCAATCTTTGAAAAAAAACTTAAAAACACATATCTTAAATAAAGACATGTTTTCTTTAATAGGTAGGAGCCAGTAATGAAAACAATAGAAAATGGTATATGTATCATAATTAATAATGAGTAATAATCTATCCTTAGTGCTTTATGGCTTCATTTGTTGACATGAGGATAAATGACTTAAGAATTTTTTTAAGTTTTTAAAAAAGTTTCAAAAATATACTTTTTAAAAATTCTTTTCTTATCAACATACAGATTTGGTTACATGTACTTAGTTTAATGATCAATGGTTTAAAGTTAAATAATTAATGTTTAAAATCTAATCTTACCTTTAAAAAATTACATGGCATAACATTTTTGCACAAATATTTAGAAACTATAACAAAACTTGTCCCCAAAATACGAATAAAAAGTGGCCTTTATAGACAGGTTCAAGAGCCATTTTGTACAAAAATAGGGTGGCCTCTGGCTCAGTTGAACAGTGGCCCTTATATAGAGGTTAAATAAAGAGTAAAATGGCTCGGGAGGAATTGAAAGTGGTCTTTATAGACAGGTGGCCCTTATATAGAGGTGGCCTTTAACACAGGTTGGACTGTATTAACAAAAGTGGTTGCTTGGAAACCAAATTATGATGGATGGATGGACAGATAGCAAATAGACGGATAAATGGATGAAACATAGAACAGCAGAAGTTTAAACATAGACATCATAGTATTGATATATAAATATATCAAAAGTCTTACCTGAGATAGGTTTTCTAAAGACTTCATATCTAGGTCAGGTGTGACAACCCACTTAAAGATGTAAATCACCAACTCCAGTGGTAACGCGGAAAAGTGGGTGCTCTGAAATAAAAACGAAGAAACAACATTGATTGATTGATTGAATGTGGTTTTACGTCCCAGTCAAAAAAATAGTTCACTTATATCAAGACATCACCAGCTATAAGGGAAGTGGCAGAAATTTTTACTTTTGAAGTGCACTCAGTTGAATGTGCAAGGCGGGTTCATTTACAAGCCACGCCTGCTGTGACACAGTCACCAATTACAAGAGCAAATCTAGGCTGAGCAAAATACATCCTTTTATAATTTCTCCATTAAACTGTTGTTACAGATCGCACTGGTGCCAAATTACAAAGGGGTATAAAACAAATATTTAAGTAATGAAGAAAATTGAGTGCTTTGAAAAAAAGAAACAATAAATGTTGACATTTGTATTAAGAATGGAACAAAAGTGCAGCTAGACTGAACAAGGTATGCCCATTCACATTTTTGCCATTAAAGTGTTGGGATACCAAATACAAAGGAATATAAAATATATAGATAGCATGGTGTGACAGGTAGACAAAAGCCAAGCCTAAGTCCTTAAAATGTCCTACTATGTGAAGTAGTGTGAGAAGAGTAGACCTGATTAAAAAACAGACACAACTCTTAACAATTTTTTAGGGCACAGAATGACTGCTTCTTCTAGCACACAATGCCATATCCAGGGTTTGTACAGACATTTGGACTCCAAATTTAAGGACTTTTTAGGGTCTTTTCAGGGTCTTATTTGCAAATTTAAGGCTTATCAGAGGTACAATTGAAGCAAAAAAAATATTGATGCAAAGGCAATTAAATCAATAAAACAATTACTTACATGTCCATAGTAACAACATGTGAAGTGGATAAGGTTGAAGTTGGGTATTGTGGAAGGGCCAGGTACCTTTAAATTGTTCCTTTCAAGTAACTTATTTATTTACATCAGTCTATTTGCAACCACTTAATATCCAAATACAGACACCCAACTGCCCAAATTCAAGGGCTTTTAGGGCCTTCAGGATAAATTCAAGGGTTTTTTTAGGCACAGACTTGTTTTTATGGTCTTTTTAGGACAAACCTCAAAATTTAAGGACTTTTCCAGGCCTGTAGGAACCCTGCATATCCTAGCGATCAAATATAACAAGTTTAGTAAAAAAAATTTATCTTCAACAGTGTTGGGAGAGTAGGCAGAACAGATAAATGGACATATAGACATGCGATGGGTTACTATAATGCATGTACATCATGTTTCTTAAAATGTGTGTATAAAAATTTTAATTTTCTGAATTCTACTTGTTTATGACACATACTGTTTGCATGTACATTGGTTGACAAGTATTGTTTGCATTGTTATTCATCTGTAACTTCTGAAAATGTTTGACCAAATCTTCATCTGTATTCAAATCCTCAGCATCCAAACTGTGAAAAACAAACATACAACCATGAATAAAATAAAAAAAAAATGTTGTTTTAAATTATAATTTTATCACAATACAAATATTACATGTATTTGCAAATAATTTTAAGACTTTTAAAAAAGAAAACTATGAATATCCTATGAAATATTAAAGGTTTCGTTACAGACATTTGGACTCCAAATTTAAGGACTTTTTAGGGTCTTTTTTTTGCAAATTTAAGGCCTAATCAGAGGGACAATTGTAGTAAAGATTAAAGAAAAAAACACATATTGGTGCAAAGGCAATTAAATCAATAAAACAATTACTTTACATGTCCATAGTAACAACACTTGAAGTGGATAAGGTCGAAGTTGGGTATTTGGAAGGGCCAGGTACCTTTACATTGCTCCTTTCAAGTACTAGTAACTTATTAATTAATACTTATTTATCTAAATCAGTCTATTTGCAACCACTTAATATCCAAATACAGACACCCAACTGGCCAAATTCAAGGGCTTTTTAGGGGCTTCAGGATAAATTCAAGGGCATTTTAGGGTCAGGCTTGTTTTTAGGGTCTTATAGGACAAACCTCAAAATTTAAGGACTTTTCCAGGCCTGTACGAACCCTGAATTTTAATGTTTCTGCTTAGGGGTTTATACAAGTGTCCTGAAAACAGTCTTGTTTTATAGGATAATCTAGACAACTAGAAAATTATGATACACTGATCTGACTCAAAAATGACGTACCTGCTTATTGAACTCTCACTTTCAGTTCTACCTGAAATATAAAATGTATCAAAATGAAAACAGGATTGAGTAGAAAATAATTTTTCAAGGACAAAGGTAATACAGTAAAACACGAATATAATGAACAAGCATTACAACAAATACATGGTTAGTACGAAGTCAAATATTGGGCCTGACTGCTCCTCCATATAAGTCTATTTATAACAATATAACGAAGTTGCTCTATAACGAAATTAAAAATAGAGTCCCCCGGGCTTCGTTATAAACGTGTTTTACTGTAGTTTCTTTTCATAATTGCAGAATGGATAATTATTTCAATACAGTTTCTTGGGCTAGGATAAAGTTTCAATTTTTAAGACCTCATTTGAAGGATACTCATCTTTGAGAGAACAGAATTAATATCAGAATTCTCATATACAAAGTTACAATATTTTCCCAACCATGTCCATTATCAAATTAGGTAAAACTGGATTTATTCAAAACTCTAATAACAATAATCAAAGAGCCAAAGTTAGCCAAAATAAAATATATTTTTGTGGGACAAAATTATTAACTTAGGACCAATGGGATGGGGGACCCTTGGGAACACTGAATAAGAAATATTTTTAGGGTGACAGTGGCACCATAGCATACCATGTCTCACAGTGTTCATTCTAGGAAAGAAACCATGGAATCACTGATCCCTTTTATGCCAAATGTTCCCTTATAATACCAAATGACTCCATTGTTAAGGCATAAAAGGGCAATATTTAACATTATGTGAATGCAAAAATATTGATGATGTAGTTAGTGTTGTTCTAATTAATTGATTTAGTCTATGTCCAGTCATTTGTGCTTCAAAATCGATTAATCGATTTCTATTTTTCATGATCGATCATAGTCCGACTTTTGAGAGCAATACTGCATGGCTACATACAATAACAGTAATGGCGAGCGATGAAGCAGGGAAAGAGAAACTTGAAATTCCAAATTTCTGTGAACAAAAACATACAATAATGTATGATCGATCTTAGTCGATCACCGGTCACTTAGTGGAGAGTGATGATCGATCATGATTTTAGCAGCGATTCCCAACACTAGATGTAGTGTTTTAGAGGAAAGTATTTTAAGAAATTCGCCACTGAAATATCCTAGGATGAACATAGGTCTTGACTTCAAAATAGAAGAGAGAAGTTTTACTTTCAATTCATTATATACTGTAGACTGACTTACCTCTAGGACTCCGGACAGCCTGATAATCAATCTTCTTCTCGATGTCTGGAACAATCTGCATAGCACGACGGTAATATTCTATAGCTAGTTAAAGAAATAAATACAACAATATAATATCAACTTGGTTGCATTTTTCTACTTACAGTATTCAAAGCATCAGGGTGGAAAGGAGATAAATATAAATCACCTCTGAATATTTCACAGAAATGGCAGGGGGTTCGAACCCACAACCCTAGTCTCTGATAACCAATGAAATACATGTAACACTAGGTCATTGAAAAGTCTATTGGCGAAATATAAGAGAAAAAAATCTTGACTGGGGAGTAAACCACCATTAATTACTCCACTTCACTCTTTCAAAGTGCTCGCTCCGTAAGTGAGAGGTGACTGTTTTTTCGCCAAGCACTTGGCAATACGAAATAAAAGTCACGGTTCTTTCAGATGGGAACTTAAAATAAACGAGGTTCTGTGTCTTGGTAGGCTTAGCACGATAAAGAACCCTGCTGTATAATGCCATCAGCGCAACGCACAGGCAAAATTTCTGCACCTTCGCCGATACCTGGCGACGCCTCGATATAAGTGAAATATTCTTGACTGAGACGTTAAACACCATTACTCAACTCTCTTTCAAAGATAATTATACACTCTGATGCAAACATTTTGTAAAAATAATTTTGATTGGACACAATGAAATCGGGGTTAAAACGTTGACTGCTATCTAGGTTAGGTTTATATCACATATTCTTATATGCCAATACATGCGATTTTGTTTAAAAAACAAAATGACATATTAATTCATTGTTGTAAACAAACATGTTTGTTACCTTTTGCCATTTATAAAAATTTCTTTTTTCATCTGTTACGTATTTCAAACAATAAAATTATCATAAGAATGGATTTTGTGCTTTAAGAGTGATAGAACTGTATTTTTGGTGTACATGTACCATATTGGTCTACGTTCAAAAATTACTGTAGGAACCACTGTGGCTGTGACAGTGAAATCTGTATGCGCATCCGCGATTGTCATAAAGTATGTCTGTAAAAAGGAAAATGTTGGCGGTATGGGGATTTTACACATGCAAAAATGACGATGTTTACACCGGAAGTGATGTCCTTGGTGACGTTTTACGTCATATACGCAACAGAAGCCGCCATTTGCATGGTTTTTCAATGTTAAATCCCCATAGCACCAACGTTTTTCCCTATGCAGATATATTTTGGGCTAATTGCGGATGCGCATACAGATTTCCTGTTACGACTAGGTACAAGTAAGTGAAAAATATCAAACTTTATTCAAATTTATTTGATTTTCTATGGATATAAAGAGAATTTCACTGTCACAGCCACAGTGGTTCCTACAGTAGTGATGCATGAAAAATAAACCAACAGAGCAGTAGGAATTCTGTAACTAATTTTCATAGTACACTTTGTTTAAGTTGAGTTTAGTAATTGTGTTTAACGTCCAAGTCATAAATATTTCACTTATATCAAGATGTCACTAGCTATAGATGAAGGTGCAGAAATTTTGCCTGTGCGTTGCGCTGATGGCATTATACAGCAGGGTTATTTATCCTGCCAAGCATACTGTGACACGGATCCTCGTTTATTTTAAGTTCCAATCCAAAAGAACCATGACTTTCATTTCATAATGCCGAGTACTTGGCAAAAGAACAGTCACTACCCACTTTCAAGTCTTTAGTTAGACTTGGCCAGGGATCAAACCCATAACCTCCCACTTACACAGCAAGCACTCTACCAATTGAGCTACTGCAGTCGTTTGATTAATGGAAGTAACTCTGTTTCATTGGAAGAGTTCTGACTATAACATGTCTATGTTTCCACAATTTTAAAATTATTAGTTGCCAAATTTCCAAGATTTGTGAAAATATAGTACTTTTTAAAGTAATTTTTCACAAATTTGTTAAAATAATTCACTTTTTGAAAGAATTTCGCAAAAATGAGTAGCCAATGGCGATTTTGGCAACCAGGAATGGAAACATACACATGTGGATTTAACTGTCACAAAAACCAGTTACATGGCCTCACAAGCACCACCAGATAAGAAAGACTTTAATTTGTGACAGTAAAATCCATGTTTTACGGTGAGAGCTCTATCAATGCATAACTGTTGCTTCTTAAGTGATTAAAAGTAACTTAAGTATTTTTGTATTACCTTCATATAACATCCCATTCTGTTCTGATGATACTCCTTGCAAGAATAGCATCTTAGCCTGAAAACAAACAAAATATATTTATTAATCATTTTAACACGATAACAGTGTTCAATCTGGAGGGGGTCATTGGTCCCTTAATTTACTAAATGAGTGGGACATATTTAGCATTATATGAATGCCGAAAGATTGATGTTGTGCCATTTTAGACCAAATTTTTTTAAACCCCCCCCCTCCCCTTTATGATCTATCACAGTTTGAGTACTGTGATAATACAGATTTATTTTTAATTATCACACAACAAACCTTTTTTTAAATATTTTTGTGAAAAAAATTTGACATAAAATTTAATTAGTGGTGGGTACAAAATGAAGTCATACCACATAATTTTTCAGCTGATTAAATACATTAGGAAACAGGGTTAACACCATGACTTGTGACTCACAAGAATATGTCAGATTGCATCATTTCCAAATTTTTTTTAGTGTATGGTCCAGACTCCATAGGCTGAAGATGAGTTTTAACTGCTAGTACATGTATAAGTAGTGAGGAGTTGAGTAATAGTGTTTAACGTCCCTGTCAAGAATATTTCACTTATATCGAGACGTCACCAGCTATAGACAAATGTGCAGAAATTTTACCTGTGCATTGTGCTGATGACATCATACAGCAGGGTTTTTTTAGCGTACTAAGCCCACTGTGACACGGGACCTAGTTTATTTTAAGTTCCCATCTGAAAGAACTGTGACTTTCATTTTCGTAATGCCGAATGCTTAGCGAAAGAACAGTCACTACCCATTTTTAAGTCTTGGGTCAGACCCGGCCAGGGTTCGAACCCACGACCTCCCACTTACGGAGCGAGCACTCTACCAACTGTGCTACCGCAGTGGTCTATAAGTAGTGGGGGATATAGCGGGTAGGGTGTAGAGGGCCTCGGGGGGACAGACAGATTTTTTTCAAGATGGATAATCTTTTTAAAAATAGGAATCAAGGCTACCCAAAAATATAGAAATAGTTATTCCTATTGTAAGGACTGCCTTAAACATAATGTGCAGACATGGCTTAGTGGTAGTTATTGGTTTTGGAAGTCAAAGATTGTGGGTTTGAACCTTACTCAGGACTTTAAAATTTTCTGAGACAACTTTCATTTCCTGCCCATACTAGAGCTGTAAACAGCTTGTTACTAAGAAGTCTTTCAGTTGAGACTCAAAACCATGTCCCCTGTCTCAGTGCATGCTAAAGACACCTCTGTAGAGTTGGAAAAAGAGAAGGCCAATTGATGTATTGCCGACCACGCTCACAATGTTCAGACACTGGCCGCTATCGCGGTACCAAAGCAGCGTCAAGGCAACTAATGACGTAAAGTGTCAGTGACGTCATTAAGTTCAATGGCACAATTCAGACCAAGGTTTTATTTTTTTTGCGTCTAATTCAACATGCTGGGTCTTTGTCGGAACATTGTGGGCGTGGCCGACGAGCCGTCAATTGTGACCACTATAGATACAACTAGAATCAATTGAAACAGACTGAACAACGTAAACCATAACTAATCTAACTACTGAAGAAAGTTCAACTTGCCTTTTCTTCATTCTCATTTTCAATACTTTGGCTCTGTTTTTTATTTCGAGCTTGACCTGCATTGCCATTCTGATTGGACAATTCCTGTTGCCATTGACTACGGAAGTCCTCTAACTGATCTTCTAGATCATCTGGTGGCTCCTCCTCCTCTGCCTCTGTGATTTCGTCGTCAACACGAGGTATTATAACGTCGTTATCCTGAAAATGTTAGGTAAAGCCTAGCATAATAGTCTTCGACTGTGTCCCTTAAAATAGTGGTTCTGCAAGGTTAGTCACCATACTATGTGATACCCCCTATCTTGTGCATGAAATACTTATTACCATTTGGAAATAGAATCAAATCAGTTAACATTTTCTTGTTAAAACAATATTATTCTGGGAAATTGCAACATAAACGTTTTCTGACAAACATAAATGTTATGTGAAGTGTTGATCATATGGTACATTGACGAGACCCTTTGGCTGGACCTACAGTCTTAGTAAGTGTATTTATGGCAGCATATGGAACATTTGGAAGAACATCTGATGAATTATAATGAAGTTTGGTATTGTTTGCTTGCCATTGTCTAGCCATAACTCAGTCATTATAATAGAATACTGTAAACATATTTAATTTTGTGTGTGTTTATTTATTGAAGTAATATGACATTTAGACATATCCGTGTACAGTAGTTAAATATCATGTTTTTTTAATATGCATTATAACACCATATTCATAATGCAATTTCTGATATGTATCAATTTTTGTACAAAAACAAACAACTGCAAAATAAGCAAACATTAGTAAACTTCATAATTAATACATTTACAAAACTTCTTTAGCAAATGTTACTGCTATAGGAATTTTACATGTTGATTTCACATGGTAATGTTTATACTGGGAACAACACCCTTGGTGATCATTTAACAATTGAACTGTTTTGATAGCATATTATTCAGTTTGTTGTGCAAAGGTTTGGCATTCATATTGACTATAAATGCCATTTCAAAACAGTTCAATTATTTTTTTAATTTTGGATAGTTCATTTTAGGGTAATTTGCGTTCAATTCTGGGATTATATTTCCAAGCGTTTTGACCACGAAATTGAACTTGCAAGAGTCACACGAATGTTTCCTGCTTAATATGTGAACTCCGTGACGTAGTTGCGTATTACGTCACCAATACTGTCTTTGATTTAGTGCACAACAACGCAAAGACATGTCCGATGATCCTGAAAAAACTGCAACACGCATTAGAAAACTATCGAATTCTTTAACAAAAATTGTCGATTTACAGAGTTTCCAATAGACTTTATGCAGTTGAAAAACAACTTTATCATCAAATACAAAAGCATTTGATACCCCAAGAAGTAAACCACCTGGGAACATGGAGGCTACCATTTTGTTTACAAGTTTGTAGTTCCCTGGGAATGTGTATTGCCGATATTAATATTCAAGCACAGTGATGCAGTCATTTGGCATTTATAGTCCTATGAATGCCAAAACTCTCAAACTGGAAGATATAGGAAATATGCAAGGCTCATGAAAATTATATATATTACATTATATGCAGAAAAAGGAACACTCTTTAGCAAAATTTATCAACAACTAAAATTCCAAGGTTACAACATTTTGCACTCTGCAAAAATATTGTATGGTTATTAGTGATGCACAAAGTGTAGTGACTTTTACTTGCCACTAAACCAAAGGTGAAAATACCGAACTGCATTTGTAGGATTTTCTATGAAATTTTCCAACAATGCTGTTACAAAAACACCCAAGACAGTAATTCCAGACAATGACATAGGATAGTATCCAAAGAGCCTGAAAAACTGTTGTTTAGATATAATAATACAGAATTTTAATGAGCCTTAAAGTGCTGCCAGGTTTTCAAATGACCGTAGTAACCCCAAGACCATTCTTGAGAATTCCAATCAAAAAGAATAAATGACACATTACATATCAGTCTAATTAGAATTTAGACTTACTGACAATACTACGAAAACTAAAACATGATAGATTGAATGGGATTGTGTTCTTGTCAAGAATATTTCATTTATATCAGGATGACAGCAGCTTTATATGAAGAGGCAAAATGTTTACCTTTTCAGTACTTTCAGGGCAATATGCAGGGACGGTTCTTTAGTGTGCCATGTCAACTGTGACACAGGGTATTAGTATTTAAGGTATCTTTGTAAGACAATGAACTTTTATTAACACAAACTAAGTGCTTGGTAACGGAACAGTCACTGTCACTATCTATTTTCAGGTGTTGTTAAGATGATGCTGGGGTTCAAACCCTGATTGCTCACATACATAGTAAAAACTCTACCAATATACAGTTGAGGTAAAAATTAAAACATGATGTGGCACACGCCAGAACTTGTGCCAGATTTGGGGTATATCTCCTAGACTTCGGAACACATTATTATGCACAAAATAAATTGTTGTCTGAAAATGAAAATCACAGTTTAATTGATCGTTTTTATAAATTTTATTATGTTTAAAAGGGCAAGTATGACTGGTTTTCTGAGATCAATACAAAACTTGTCGATCATAGCAAACTTTTAAGATCATGTTGCATGTTTTAACCAAGGCTAATTCAATAAGTGGTACAAAATGCGTCACATATAAAGAGAGATATATTATACGACAGATCAATATCAATTATGTAACCATAATAAAACTATTCATGTTCACAGTCCAATAATTACACGAAAGCCTACTTTTTGGTGAAAAGTTCATCAGTCAGATAGTGCGTTATGTAAAATGTAAAATAATTACAATGGTTAAATGACATGACTTCACGCATGTATAAATGAAATATACGTTACCATTTTGTTAGCTTGGAAAACTTTTACACGAATAGTTCACGGAAAGAATATGATACAAGGGAAATATTGAATAGTTTATATCTGCGAACAGCTGCCATTTTCCTCTCCCTTGCAAAACAAGCTTCTTTCGGAACACCTCGGTCGGATTGTTATCGTCCCCAGAAGTTCCGCCTATAGTTGGAGCACTAATGCATTAATGGATAACAACGGGATCAGGCACCAGTTTCACAATCATTCCCTAGCTAAGATTTTCCTTAACTAAAATTAAGCAAATTTTGTAAATCTCTTTTTGGAACTACTGGTGAATATTTTTGTCAAAACTAAATGCAAATGTTTTAATCTAGAAGTGATTTTTTAAAATGACACGAACATATTCACGAATATGTTGAAAATTAACAAAAAATTATAAAGATTTGAAATTTTGCAAAAGAATGATTCTCAAAACGCCGAGCTATCCGCCTATAGGAATATATACGCAAGAAACTAGGTTAAACCCGTTTCAGCCCTCTATACCCGTCACTACTTCGAGGCCAAGTACAAATAAATCTCTGTGTAATTATATACGTTGCATATGAATAACATTCAAGTTTCCCTTTTTATAATGACGTGTGTGGAAGCTGACTTTACTGGTTGGTTAGTTGTCTATTTAATTAAAATGTTTGTTATTCTGTACCAAAGTGTAACGCTACTGTCAGTAATTGCCATTACTTTGCTAGCACAAAAACAAAACTCAGGTGTCACAATGACTTGTTATGTTTTGCGTTATAATGCGTATACCTTGTGTCTATTGACGACATGTCAGTGTGATTTCATAGCAGAAAACTTTGATTTAGGCCGTCATACTTGTATTTAGATGAAATCGGTGATACCCTTGAAGGCATTTAAGTAACTCTGTTGTTAGAGCCACCCGTGCTTCAGAGAAAATGCTTGACACCTGTATAGCATTTTTCAGACCACACAGTGTTGCTAAGTGTTTATGGTAAAGACCAGTTTGAAGCTTTGTCAAGAGCAGTCCCAAAGCCAAGCTTTTAGTCCTTAGTGCTGTGGACTTTACTGATATAACCTTTGTTACAAGATGCTAAGTCTCGTCAATGTATAATAGTCATCATCATAAAGGTCATTTGTATAATCGAAATCAATTTTTCTACTTTCACTATAAAATATTCTTATTTGGAGATTGTTTAATAATATTGTGATTCCCGATGTATGTAGACTTGAAACTTTTTTCATCTTTGAAGCATCAAAGATTACTGAAGGTTTTATATTTTATCTAGATAAATGATTGCAGCACATTGTTTGACGAAAATGTCAGTTCTTGCCTGAATCGGTGCGAGTTTCATGGCTGAAACTTTTTCTTTGAAAATAAAGCAAATGGCAATTTATTTGCCGCACCTCAAAATGGGTAGGTCTATACATTCAGAATTCAAGTCTATTCGACCAACCGCAGGTTCATGATATTTAGTCTTGCCAGCTAGTGACATTCATCACACATGAAACCTGCCCCGACTTTTCGTCTATGGCCTTTCTTCGTGTGACTAATGCACTTAGCATTGAAAAGTTAATGTTTTTGGCATTTTGTTTACTAGGACATGTACGTGTTCAACGTACACGAAACACACGGGAAATGACAAGTGGCCTTAAACTGGATTGTAATGTCGTTATATATATTGTATGTATAAAACAAATGTGTGTGCATGTTTTTCTTTCTAATATGTTATTTGTGGCAGAAATAATAATATTGCATTTAAATTCTGACACAAAGTTAGATAAAAAAGAAAAAAAGCCGTAAAATATACATTTTATTAAAATAAAATAAGTGAAAAAAAATAAAATTGTATCTTTGGGATTCGAACCAACAATGTAAGACTTAATAGCCCCTACGTATACCCACTACACCACGCAGGTAATTGTTGACGATATGGTTTTATTAATATCAAGTACGAGTATAGTGCGGTGTATAAAGAGGTTATATTGGGGTAATTCTCTAAACATTGATTTTTACAAAATTCATTATCAGCGCATATCTCTCCATTAACCATACTTTGCATATCTAACAGTAACATAATATAGTTTTTATATTCAAAATATCTTTAATGGAGAGACATGCGCTCTATGTGCATTTATTAAAAAACTTGTTGATTTCCACTGACTTGTTCCATGTTCGTATAGAGTTATACGGAGACAAACCCAATGAATTATATGTATTAAACATATAATGCAATATTTTACTGAGAATTTTACCATATAAACTTTTACATAATGATAGTAGCTTTAGGTTTTTTCACTATCAATATGTATTCAACATACTTTTAAATTTTGAATCCTATAGGCTGATAGCTCGGCGTTTTGGACATCATCCTTTAACTTATGGAACGTCATAGCTAAGGAAAGATTGTAAAAGTGGGACCAGGACTTGCAAAACCATTTCATAGATTTATCTCCAAAATGTGAAACACATCTTTTATAACACCGGTGCTATCATGCTGGCAGAATATATTGCAATAATTTTGTATCGATATTCAGAAGCCACGGTTCTCCATGATACCAATCCATATATAAAATACAATCCTAAAAGTCAAACACAAACATACCAATCCGTGTCCAAAATACAAGCCCAAAAGTCAAACACAAACATACCAATCTATGTCTTAATCACAATCCCAAAAGTCAAATGCAAACATACAAATCCATGTCCAAATCCCAATTCCAAAAGTAAAACACTAACAAACCAATCCAAATCACAATCTCAAAACAGAAAACAGAAAACAGAAAGCATACCAACCCATGTCCTAATTACAATTTCAAAAGTCAAACGCAAACATACCAATTCATTTTCAAATCACACTTCCAAAAGTCAAACACAAACATCCCAATCAATGTCCAAATTACTGTTGCCGAATCCTAAAAGTCAAACACAAACATCCCAATCCATGTCCAAATTACTGTTGCCGAATACCAAAAGTCAAACACAAACATCCCAATCAATGTCCAAATTACTGTTGCCGAATCCCAAAAGTCAAACACAAACATCCCAATCAATGTCCAAATTACTGTTGCCGAATACCAAAAGTCAAACACAAACATCCCAATCCATGTCCAAATTACTGTTGCCGAATCCCAAAAGTCAAACACAAACATCCCAATCAATGTCCAAATTACTGTTGCCGAATCCCAAAAGTCAAACACAAACATCCCAATCCATGTCCTTACTGTTGCCGAATACCAAAAGTCAAACACAAACATCCCAATCAATGTCCAAATTACTGTTGCCGAATACCAAAAGTCAAACACAAACATCCCAATCAATGTCCAAATTACTGTTGCCGAATCCCAGAAGTCAAACACAATCATACGAATCCATGTCCAAATCACAATCCCAACAATCAAAAACAAAAATACCAAGCCAAGTCCAAATCCCAAAAGTCAAACACAAACATACCGCCGGGTCAATGACCAAATTACCATCCCAAAAATCAAACACAAATATACTGATCATGTCAAAATCCAAAAAGTCAAACACAAATATACCGATCCATGTTCAAATCATAATCCCTAAAGTCAAACACAAACATACCAATCCATGTTCAAATCATAATCCCTAAAGTCAAACACAAACATACCGATCCATGTTCAAATCATAATCCCTAAAGTCAAACACAAATATACCGATCCATGTTCAAATCATAATCCCCAAAATCAAACACAAACATACCGATCCATGTCCAAACCACAATTTTGCCAATTAAAGTTGTAAATAGCATTTACCATAAAAAAGGGAGATAACTATGTACTGTGAACCTACATTTCAAAAACTTTAGTAACAATCTAGAAATTGGATGAAAATTTAATATACGTAGACTTAAAATGAATTTTGAATGCAATATATATTAAAATCAATCACACTAATCCATGTTTGAATCACAATCCAGAAGCAAAGTAAAAAATTAGGAACTGACAAGTTAGGTTTAACAAGTGAACTTCCACCAGGGAAAGGTAAGCACCTCCTGTTTAGCTATCTACACCCGCCACGTATGATTTTGAATAAAAGGAACATGGAACTATGAGAAGCCAAATATATCCAAAGCAATCCTCGATACAGAGACATCAAACTTATCAACACTACTGTGATGACGGCCAATAAACTTTTTGAGGGCCTTGATAAGCCTAGGCTTACAATATCCATCCATGACTCAACAATTATTTGCAAGCAGCCTACTTCGTTGTACAGTCCCCGTAGTGGGAACAAGCTCTACCATAGCGTATTTATTGGGAAACAAATACACCATAAGCAGTATATTGCTGCATAGAAAAGTTGACAAAAGAAAAATTGGAAGTCATCACGTTTGTCATACTCTTACAAATGTAGCCGTTCGTGGACGTCACAATTGAGGTATGAAACAGAAGTGGAGGAATCGGTCGTATCTTTTATTCAATCGTCTTAGAATAGATGACATTCACATAAATTCCAAGTTTAGGATTGTTAAGAGACATAAGGTCATCTGTCTATCTGTATGTGAAGTTGAATGATTTGGCGACAGCGTATAAGTAACAAAACGTGTTTAGGTCAATCTCACTGTAGATTGACTGGACTGGTAAACTGGGGTTCAGCTGGGTTTTTTTAATTTCTACCAGTGGCTTAGCGTGCATATAAGCCAATAATCCTGTGCTTGCACATAATTTTTTTATTTTAAAAAATAATTTAATCTGCCATTGTGTACAAACTACAGAGTTGTAGCTTCCACATTCCATCAGAGAGCGCGATTGATTGATTGAATCATGCAGATTAAACGTTTCACTTTTCTATTTTTCCGGCATATTGTTTTAGAATGCAGAAAAATGCACTAAATTGTTCCATTTCCCCCCAAAATTTTTACTTAAAAGCATGAAATCGTAACTCCTATCATGGATGTGACTATGGCACCAGACTTGAGCATTCATTCTGTTCTGGCTACGCCTCTGTCTACAAACTGCTCCAAACTTTTATTTTTAAAGATCCTGTCGTCAATATAATTCTGAAATGAGATGATGCTTCCTTAATCATTTGAGTAACTGATTTTTCCTGACTTTTTATATCAACAAGAATATTTTGTAAATGTGTCCAGATCACAATTCTATATTTTCTTTACATCTTACTTTACTGTTTCGATTTCATTCGTTGTACTAAATGCTTCATTAGACTGGCATTGCTTCTTTGTTTGAGTTGAAACATGACATTTCGTTATCTATAAAAAATATTAACAGACGCATTATTGTGAGCAAATTTTGCTAGAGACAGTTATCCCCCTTTATGCATTCGAGGCAAAAGGATGTCTTCGGAAAATATAAGGAAATGACCCATAGGAAAATTTCATGCATGTCAAAATTTACATTATTAAAATATTGGTTAAAAGTACTTCCTATCTATAGAATAAAGTATGTTCTAAAGTGTCATGTCAAAAAAGATATCTCTGGTAACGGATAAGTATTTCTATATGTGCATGAAAACGGTGGTTCAAAGCGAAAATGGTTATTTCCATACATTTGACTGCATATATATTGAAATTTCATACTGATGGCAGGCCTGCCCGTGGACAAAACCGACATTAAAATGTAGGTATTTAATTTAGTTTTCACTAACCTAAAGATTATCCACGGGCATGCCTGCCATCATGGTGAAAAATTGAAAAACGCTTAAAAATTAAACTATTATCCTTGTCCGCCACTCATATATTATAGCGTATACAAAGCGTTCGTAAGCTTCGGTAGCTCAGTGGTAAAGTATGTGGACTGCTAAGATATTACGAAACGTTATTCTTTTAATGTGTGGGTTCGAATCCCATACATCGCACGGTTTTTTTTTTTTTTTTTTTTTTTTTTTTTTTTAAATATTTCCTAATCAAAACACATTATCTACTAAATTTTATTTAACTAAATTGTAAGTGAATAAATTATAATACCTTTTTTCGTCAAAAGTTAATGTTTAACCAAGTTGTATAAGCATCGATATTATTATATACTACTACATGTATATAACAAGACAAAACAAAATGAAAGTCTCGTATATATGATGCCGTCTCAACAACGTGCTTGTTGTCGTATACTGTTATATGTAACAAGAGTGTCACGACTGTTTGTAATCTGGAACAACGAGTTGAAAATGCCGCTGGGGCATCGGTAAATCACAAAAATAATTTAATTTCGATTTAAAGTGTATTTATTCATTGTACAGCCATTTTTACTACGGATTTAAACTGTAAATGTTATCGCCGATTAAGTGACATAAAACACTATTTTATATAACAGTGGCCTTACACAGGTAAAATCTTAAAGCCATACCATGAATATTCCTGTGGGTCAATCGCTCGCAAAAACCGAAGACATCCTTTCTGTCTATGCTATGTGGTTAAGATTTAATGTTTATTAATAATATTAAAGAATTTGAATTCGGATGATGACTTTTTGTCATTTGAGGTTCTGTCCTTCTGTCCATCTGAAATTCTTGTCTGCGCAAAATTTTCGACTTGGTGCAAAGCATCAACATTGATAGATGCACACAGCAAAATATGTGAATTGGAATCTAAAGCTCAAAGGGTGTTTTAAATGTTTTGTGAAATATTTCTTTGTTATGTAAACATTAATTAGATTTGTTTTAATCTATGGTGTCCTTGTATTGAGTTATGATGCTGAGGTCTAGGGTTTCCACCCAACTGATGATATTGAACGTTTACAATTTTGTAAAGTTATCTCACCTCGCCTCACCAATCCTCTTCGTGCATGCTGTCTACATAAGGTCTAGATACACCGTCTCCATCTTTGTCTGTCCGTGGTTGCCATCCTTGCTGACGCCCAACTGCTCCAGTCTAGTTGTGATCTTTCTTGTTCGGTAGGCCTGCTCCATATTGTCTTTGGTCGGCCAACTTTTCTCTTTCTTTCTGCATACCATTTCAATGCCGATGTACATATTCTGTTGTTGTCCATTCTTAGCACGTGACCAATCCATTGTCGTTTCCTGTGTGCCACTTTCAATGGTCTTTACATTCAATGCCCATTCAAAGTTGGGATGTTTATAATACGTTTTATTAGCTAAACAAGATGTGCTTACCCATCCGGAGTACCCAGTCTAACTTTTCTGATGGAAATTCACGTGTTTAACTTATTTTCTAGCTTCAAAGTTTTTACTTTGCTTTTGAAATGTGGTTTGGACATGGATTGGTATGTTTGCTTTTGATTTCATCTCTAACTAATGTTATGACTAAGATGCTTACAGAACAAATGCGGTTTTGCAAATGCATTCCCATAGTCCTGACTGTTACAGCTATTTGAATGCATTTGCAAAACCGCATTTGTTCTGTAAGCATCTTAATCAGATGAAATCAGAGTTGTTACAGGGATTTGCAGCTTTCACTTCCGCAGCATCCGACCTGCATTCCCTGTTGGAAATTCACATGTTTAACTTCATTTGCAAGTTTTTTTTACTTTGCTTTTCTTTTGTGACTTGAACACATACCTGTATGTATTATATTATCTACAACAGTTTTCTTCCCTGATGTTTATATTGCAAGATTTATTACAAGATTTTATCATGTCCAAAATTAAAAAAATAATTTGACAACTGCCCACGACGTTGTTTGGTTTCTGGATACATTTAAAGTCCCATGTTCCTTTCAATCTCAATTTTGATTACAGTCGAGTCGAGGTCAGGTGCTTATCCTTCCGGAACACCTGACCTCGGTTCCCTGGTGGAAGTTCAAGTGTTTAACTTAAATTGTCAGTTTTTAAAGTTTTTACTTTGCTTTGGGATTGTGATTAGGACAGGGACATCTTTTGATTAATACATTTCATTTTATTAAGAATATTCAAGGTGTTTTTACTTTACTTCCTCAGATATTTGTTGAATGGTTTATCTTCATCGCATGATTTGCGATAATGCGTTTGTCAGTATCTTTAATTTCCACCTATATTATCATATTAATTAGCTCATTTTTATATTTATTTGTTTGTCATAATACGCATTTACATGACGTTTTTGCAATCAACCAAATGACTTTTCGTCTTTTCTGGGTAAATAGATCAGCATTCTTTATATCACTGTTAAAACCCTAGACGGTCAATTTGGAATACAATACAATCTCATCAGTAGTGCTTACAGAGCCAAAATAAATACAGTCCAACCTACCTTAAAGGTCACCTCTATATAAGGTTCCCTTGTGTGGCCTTTATAGACAAATTTGTCTTATAAAGGCCAGTAGAATTGTATCCCAATTGTTTTTTATTCATGCTCTTTGAACCTGTACATAAAGGCCATCTGCCCATAAAGGCCACTTTTATTAGTTCCCTTGGGTGGCCTTCATATAAACATGGTTGACTGTATTTGACGTCCCATAGTTCTATGTTACTTTCATTACCGATTTTTTTAAACATGGCGGTTGTAGGTAGCTCAACAGGATGTACCAACTATTCCGCAGCACCCGGCCTCACTTCCCTGCTAGAAGTTCACGTGTTAAACTTCATTTGCCATTTTCAAAGGCTTAACTATGCTATTGGATTGTAATTTGAACATGGATTGGTATGTTTGTCATACAATATACAATATACTGCCAGACAAAGAAATAGCAATGAGTGCTTTTGCGTTATTTTGTTATTATGTAAGCCGTGGGTCCTATCTACCAAACCAGCAACGTTTACCACATACGAACCTCGTGACAGATCATTAATATATCAGCAAAGTCAGTTTATGTCGACAGATTATCTCGATATAAGTGAAATAATCTTGACTGAGACGTAAAACGATATTACTACGTGTACATCCCACGTATTCATTCATCAATTGAAAAGGCTGAAACAATGGAAAATTACACGACCGGCTAAACCACATACTAAACGATCCAGCTACGACTCGAACAAACGACACTCGAATTTCTCAGAGTTTTCAGGATGAACATTAATTATGCAGGTGTATGACATCACAGTAATAGACACAGAACGATCATTAACATGAATTATTTTAATTATTTAATGCCCAATATTGTTGTCATTTTCTGTGTTTCTTTGTTTCATATTGATAACTCGCTTCTTACAATAGTATATTCTCATCGATTATACAATTTAAAGTATGAGAGAGAGAGAGAGAGAGAGAGAGAGAGAGAGAGAGAGAGAGAGAGAGAGAGAGAGAGAGCAACAAAAATGCAACCGAAAACAAGACAGAATAAGAGCATGTACTTGGTGAAAGAGCCAATACAACCAAGAACAAGACTCGGTAATATAATAGCAAACATTGTGCAAAAATTAACAAAAGAGGTATGGCGGGTTCGATGGGATTTTGTCCTAAATGGACCGTTTTGGTTTATTGTATAAAGATGAAAAATGAAAGTGATGGATGTTAAGGTTTGTTCAATATCTTCGGCTCTTCAAAGAAAACAAGTTTATAAAAACGAAGCGCTTGTTTTTCATAGACCTTGTCTAATTATAGAACGCGAAATCCTCAGGTGTCTGTTCAAGCAGGGGGCAATGTAAAAAGCGGCAATCAAACCCTCCATACCTCTTAGTTGATGAACTGGCAGGTACAAAAATGAGAAATAAATTCTGTTTTGGTAGTTTATTATCATTTACTTGTATTGTTTCGTATTCTTAGTTACAATTTTCTGATTCAAAGATTTTTTCAGTTGCAAATTTCCTCCAATGATTATAAAACTTCAAACTATGGATGGACTTAGGATTTTATGGCAACCGTGATGATGCGACAGTGCCACGGTAGAAAGAAAAACTGGAAGGAAATCAAGTTTGCTTAAATTATGAAATGAAGTACAGACTTACAAATATACCGATCCATGTTCAAATCATAATCCCTAAAGTCAAACACAAACATACCGATCCATGTCCAAACCACAATTTTTGCCAATTAAAGTTGTAAAGACGGTTACCATAAAAAGGGAGATAACTCTGTACTGTGAACCTACAAGTATTCTCTGCTACTATGTGAGGAACAATCTAGAAATTGGATGAAAATTTATACCTAGACTTAAAATTCATTTTTAATGCAATATATTAAAATCAAACAACTAATCCATGTCCGAATCACAACCCAGAGGCAAAGTAAAAACCTGGGAACTGACAAGTTAGGTTTAACAAGTGAACTTCCACCAGGGAAGGGTAAGCACCTCCTGTTTAGCTAGCTACACCCACCAGGTGTGTAATCAAAATTGAGTGGAAGGAACATGAGACGTCAAATATACTCGGAGCAATACTGGATACAGAGACATCAAACTTTACAATACTGTGATGACGGCTATAAAACATTTTGAGGGACTTGGTATGCCTAGGCTTGCAATATTAATCGATCAATAATTTATTTGTATGCAGTTTGATTCGTTGTATAAAGTTCCCATAATGGGAACAAGCTCTACCATAGTGTATTAATTAGGAAACAAATACACTATAAGCGGGATAATCAGGTACAGTCCATCCTGCCTTAAAGGCCACCTCTATATAAGTGTCACCTGCTTATAACGCCCAGTAGAATTGTATCTCAATTGTTCTTTAGTCATATTATGTGAACCTTTATATAAAGACCACCTGCCCATAAAGGCCACTTTTACTGGTTCTCTTTGGGTGGCCCATATAGACAGGTTTGACTGTACATGTATACTGCTGCATAGAAAGGGAAAATTAACAAAAAATGGAAGTCATCACGTTTTATATGTAGCCTTTCGTGGGTGTCGTATCTTTTATTTCAAGCTTACTAGGATAGATGACATTCACAGTTTCCAAATTTAGAATGGATAAGAGACAAAACGTCATCTATCTAGCTGTATGTGAAATTTAATAATTTGGCAAAAGCATATTAGTAACACAACATATTCTGTTTCAATTTTTAGTTTTAGTTCAAACTGTAGATTGATTGGACTGGTAAACTGGGTTTCAGATGTTTTAGAAACTCTACAAACTGCTTTCAACTTTTATTTTTCAAGATCCTGTCTTTAATACAAATCTTAAAAAACGATATGCTGCTTCCTTAATCATTTGAGTTACTGAATTTTCCTGATTTTTTTTATATCAACAAGAATATCTTGTAAATGTGTCCAAATCAGAATTCTACATCTTACTTACTGTTTCTATGTCATCCGTTGTAATAAATGTTTCATAAGGCTGGCCTTGCTTCTTTGCTTGAATTGAAACACGACGTTAGACAAATGATAACTTTAAAACATACGGTTCAAGTATTGACAGACGCATTTAAGTGAGCAAAATTTGTTTTAGAGTTATCTCCCTTTATGCATTCGCGTTACTGTGAAGCTAGAGAATATCGGTTAGAACTAGTAGGGAAATGTAAGAAAATCGGACATAATAGCAAAGCTATTGTTATTTGACATAGTTAACCCCATACAATATTAACTCTATCCCCCGAAAGTCATTAATCATTTTAAGGCGACAGCTTCTCTTTAATTATGGATGTAATTGATGTTTCTAAATAAAATGTTGAATGTTGAAAAAGTAAATAAACTTACTTACTTACTGTTTCAACATTGAATGTTGAATAAGTAACTATCTTCAGATATCATTTACTTTTTCAACATTGAATGTTGAATGTTGAAAAAGTAACCAACTTCAGGTGTCCAAATTTCGGTCTATGCAATGTTTATTAATGATATTAGGAGAAATTTGAATTCAGATGGTGATGACTTTTTATATCAATTTCATTCATGTATTTTTATTACTTTATGCTGATGATACGGTTATATTTTCTAAATCCTTGAAACTGGGGAAATAACGAAGAAAGATGAACACCTCTTAGTCACCTTCCAAACAAAATGCCTCAGAAGGATATTAAGAATGAGATGGCAACAGAAAGTCCAAAATGAAAAAAAAAATATTGGAAACAGCTAGACTTAACAACATAAGCTGTGAGATCAGGAGATGAAAATGGAACTGGCTTTGAGACATACTAAGGCAAGAGGGAACAAATGGTTGCAAGACAGCGTTGGGGTGGCAACCAGAGGGAATAAGAAAAAAGGAGGAAGACCATTGTCCACATGGAAGAGAATAACAGAAAAGAAAAGAAACGCCTCTTGATGGACTAGCTGGACAAAGCAGCAGCGAAGGACAGGCAAAAATGGAACCATGGCGTTTCGGCCTAATGCGCTTTCTGGCGAGGAGAGCATTAAGGTTAATGTAAGGATACAATGGTTAGAGTTATTATTAGATAAACTGTCTGTTTATTATAGTACTTGGAACATTAAGGTCAATATAGATAGATAGATAGATAGATAAGACTAAAATGACGGGTTTTAAGAATAAAAAAATGTACATAATCCAATTATAACGGACACGACCGAGTGGTGCTGCCAGTGGATTTTCTAAGTCAATTGTTGTGGATTCGAACCTCATTCGGAACTTGGATGTTTTGTATGATATTTTTCATCTCCTGCCCATACTAGAGCTGTAAAAAACTAAATACTAGAAAAGTCTTTCAGATGAGACTCAAAACCGATTCAAATACAGCAAATATATGTGAATTAAGATCTAAATCTCAAAAGAGTGTTTTAAATGTTTTAAAGTCGGGAGATTTATAATATTATTATCATATTATAATTTATTAGCTAAACAAGATGTGCTTACCCCTCCGGAGCACCCGACCTCATTTTCCTGGTGGAAATTCACACGTTTAAAATATTTTCCAACTTCAAAGTTTTTACTTTGCTTTTGAATTGTGGTTTTGACATGGATGGGTATGTTTGTTTTTTATTTGATCTCTAACTTGTGTATCAAGAATATGTTCTAAGAATTTCAAGAACGGTAACTCTTCATTCCAAGGCTGCAGTTGCAGATTCTGAACTTCCGCGACAAAAAACTAGAAATGACATTTAGAGAATATCTGAGTATTCTTATGTCTAGCTTTTAGGTTTCAAATGCGGTTTTACAAAAGCATCCCAATAGCCCCAAAGAACAATATTTGTTGCTACAGGGATTTGCAGCTTTTCTGTTCATGCGCATCCGGCCTCATTTCCCTGGTGTAAGTTCACGTGTTTAACATAATTTGCCAGTACATGTATTCAAGGTTTTTCATTGTTTTGGGATTGTGATTAGGGCAAGTGTGTGCGTTTCAATTTCATTAATGCATTTCATTTTAAGAACATGCCAGATGTTTTTACTTTTACTTTGCCAGATCTTTGTGGACTGGTTAATCTTCATTTCATGATTTGCGATAATGCGTTTGTCAGTATCTTTGATTTACACCTGTATTATGTAATATTAATTAGCTCATGTTTGTCATAATAAGCATCTACATAGCGTTTTGGCAATCAACCAATCAAATAGCTTCATTTAATCTTTTCCAGGTAAACAGATGTCATATACCATTTTTGCATTTAATCATAAAATAACAAAGTTACTAAAGCCCGAAATGGTTCCGAAATATCCATTTCGGGCTACCGGAGTGAGAGACAGAATGAAAAAGAAATTTCCCGATTATTTCTAAAACTGTCATAACACTTATACTGTTGAAAGCGGAAACACGCCCCATCTGATATTTATTGTGAACTAACACCATTACAGGCATACTGCGGCGTGTAAGCGGAAATCCTCAAAAATATTTATCTATGTGTGAACAAAATTATGATATGCGATTTACATAATTTACCTTGGATATATCTGACTTTACAAAGGTCCATGTTTCTTTTATTCCAAATATTGATTTCACACAAGGCGTATGGGATGCACTAACCCTTCCGGAGCACCCGACCTCACTTCTCTGGCGGACGTTCACTTGTTTAAGTTTAACTTGTCAGTTCAAAGTTTTTACCATGCTATTAGATTGTGATTTGGACATGGGTTGGTATGTTTGTTTTTGATTGTATACAATATACTGCCAAACGTTTTTGCGTTATCAGGGCTTATTATGTAAGCCACAGGCCCTACCTACCAAGTCAGCCACGTTCTCCACAAACGAACCTCGTGACAGATCATTATATCCCCAAAGTCAGTTTATGTCGACAGGTTATCTGAACATCTCAATATAAATAGACGAATCTTGACTGGGCGTAAACGATATTAATATACAGATGTACTTCACTTATCCATTCTTCATTTGAGTAGACTGAAGCACTGCAAAATTAAATGTCTTTCTCAGCGGCATACTAAATGGTCCAGCTATGACTCGAACAAACGACACTACAAGTTAACCCTTCCGGAGCACCCGGTATCACTTCTGGTCCTGGTTGAAGTTCACGTGTTTAACTTTAACTTGTCATTTTCAAAGTTTTTACTTTGCTTTAGGATTGTGATTTGGACATGGATTTATCATTGGTATGTTTGATTTTGATTGTATACGATATACAGCCTTGACTGCCCGGATGTAAAACCCAATTCAATTAATCATCAAGTTATGTCTCGGAGTTTTCAGGATGAACATAAATCATGCAGGTTTGGTATGCACAACACAACAATCGTAAACATGTATTGAATTTTAATATTTAATGCCCAATATTGTTGTCATTTTCTGTGTTTCTTTGTTTCATATTGATAACTCGCTTCTTACAATAGTAGATTCTTATCGATTATACAATTTAAAGAGAGAGAGAAAGAAAGAAAGAGAGAGAGAGAGAGCAACAACAAATGCAACCGAAAACAAGACAGAATAAGAGCATGTACTTGGTGAAAGATCCAATACAACCAAGAACAAGACTCGGTAATATAATAGTAAACATTGTGCAAAAAATTAACAAAAGAGGTATGGCGGGTTCGATGGGATTTTGTCCTAAATGGACCGTTTTGGTTTATTGTATAAAGATGAAAAATGAAAATGATGGATGTTAAGGTTTATTCAATATCTTCGGCTCTTCAAAGAAAACGAAGCGCTTATTTTTCATAAACCTTGTCTAATTATAAAACGCGAAATCCTCAGGTGTTTAAAAATACATCGTTACGTCATTCATCTGTTCAAGCAGGGGACAATGTAAAAGGCGCCTATCAAACCCTCCATACCTCTTTGTTGATGAACTGGCAGGTACAAAAATGAGAAATAGATTATGTTTTGGTAGTTTATTATCATTTACTTGTATTGTTTCGTATTCTTAGTTACAATTTTCTGATTCAAAGATTTTTTCAGTTGCAAATTTCCTCAATGATTATAAAACATCAAAACTATAAGTGGACTTAGGATTTTATGGCAACCGTGATGACGCGACAGTGCCACGGTAGAAAGAGACACTGAAATGAAATAAAGTTCGCTTGAATTATGAAATGAAGTACAGACTTGCCGAAAGTTTAACACTAAGCTAAAGGATAGGAGCCGAATTGACAGCTCATTTCGGTCCCTCGTTGGTGGCTTTTCGGCAGCTATTCGGCAGCTACTATTTATCTCTTGGCAGGTTTGGGTCACTAGCTGTCCAAATCTCGGTCACCTCGATAGCCTACCTTTGAATGTGTTTCTTTAGCTTTTTTTAAACGTTCAACAGTTCTGTACTTGCTGAAAAATAAGCACTATTTCCATTGTCATTTTGCATTTAGAACGCAAATGTTTTTAAAGCGAGAAATTTGGCGCGAAACAATATCGGAACAAAAAAATGCGCGCCGTTATGCATTCGATTAATGAACAGTCCTATAAACAGTACAGATCTGTCCAAAAGTTTAACACTAAGCTCACTAATGAGTGTCGAATCGACAGCTAGCTTTTTCATTCTCAGTAGCTTTTCGGTCCCTAGCTACCCATACCTCGGCCACTCGAAAGTCGAGCTTCGACTCCATTTAATTGAAGGATCGCCAGCCACGCCCACAATGTTCCGACAAAAGCCGCCATCACGGTACCAAAGCAGCGTCACGGCAACTGATGGCGTACTAGTGTCAGTGACTTCATTATACGGCGCAATTCAGGCCGAGTTTTCATTCTTTTTGTGTGTCTTTCAACCATGCCAGGCCTTTGCCGGAACATTGTGGGCGGGGCCAGCGACACGTCAATTAACTCAGTGTTAAACGTTTGATAGATCTGTACTGTACCATTTAACAGACTGGGTAGAAACTGTACATATATAAATAACTGATGGGATTTACCTTATGATGCCAAAACCAGAGAACTAAAAGTAGGCTGCACATGCACATCAAAGCCTGGTTTAAATTATTTCCCGCAAACGTGTTCCCGCCCATATAGCACTGAAAAAATTGCACCGGTGAAACATCATAATATGACCAACAAAATTAAGGCCAAAACACAATTATAAAAAAATACAAAATAAAACGGATTTAACAAGGAACTCTTCTCCACAGAACACTTAATAAATAAATAAACATTTGTTATTTTTCTTAATATATCATCCTTTGTCGGCATTAAGTGTTGGGGGATCTGACGCATGCGCTTTTTCAACCTCCAAGACCCACTTCCGTATATGGTCCTCTTTTTCCTTTGACATTAGTTCATTTTCTTCGATATATTTTTTAACATCGGTATAAGCATAAGATTCATTCACCCCTCGCCATGTTTTCCACGTTTTGTCTGAAACCGCTTTTTCGGGAACATCGTCCGTTTTTTCATTTTGTTCATTTTTAACATCCATATTCTTCGATTCTTTATTTTCCTTGTCATTTTTGTCGTTATCAATGTCTTCTTTTTCATGTTTGTAGTTTCCATTTTCATCCCTTTCTTCTTTCACATCTTTAGTTTCCTCCTTTTGTTTGTTGTCTTTATTTTCCTCAATTAGTCTGTTTCTTGCAGAATGTTTTGCTAACGTGGCTTTTGTTATTCTCATGTGATCTGCTTCATACTGATTGTCTACTTCCACTTTTAATTTCCTAATTTTTTCTCGGTACTGTTCCTCATGCCACCTTCGGAACTGTTCTATTTTCTTTCGAATTGAGAACGGTTCATCGTAACGGAACCCCTTATTGTCCCTATACTATACCTAAACATATCCTTTTTTCTAATAGTCCTATTTGATTACTGCGTATATGCAAGTTTAAATTTTTATCCGAATTCTCATCGTCCTCATTTTGCTTTTTAGGCACTTTCTTTTCAATTCTAGTCCTTCTTTCTATATAAGGCGAAGAAGCACCTAGTTTATTATAACTTTCATTAAAAGAAGGTTCTTTGCGCATGCGTCCTAATTCAACTACATTTGCATGAGACATTTTGTGACAGCGATGTTGATAATCTTTTGTCGGTAGTGGAGAAAACAATTCCTGTTTTGAATAATGACTAGGTGCCACATATGGTGTGGTTACCCCATGTGCTCGACTGAAACCGCCAATATAAGGCGATTCTGTGTCATGTCGAAGAGTATGGTCTAAATAAGGCGTGGCTAAGTCTCTTCTGTGATTAAGGGCGTGGTTGATTGATTGATGGGCGGGAACAACGGAAAGTCAGTAAACGTTTATTATTCCGTTTCTTCATGACCATTTTTGAACCTGGTTCTAGTTTATGGTCTACAGTTGCCTGTTTATGTGTAAATTGCTCTTTCTCGGCAAGATGTGTTTGGCGAAAACGATCCTTCGTCACTGGCTCGAGTATACTTTAACATTTTAAACAACCGCGACTTCTTCCACACGGCTCACGGTGCATTACGAACATTTTAAATTTCACTTTAATTCCATATCATCTTTTAGAGTAAATCTGAAAATTAAAAAAAAACAAAATATTATTAAAGTAATTCAACATTTCTGAAATGTTCTACATTTAGAACTTTAGTATAAAAGATTGATTAAAAGGTCTTGGGTTCGAATCCCATCGGGGACATGTTGTTATCTAAGCAAGTTCAGCCATATATCATGGATATACAACCACTATAATTGCTTTACTAAGAAAAGCAACTTTAATTTCAGTGTGCATCATTTATGACGTCATGGCGATGTCATTAAAACCAACATTCAATCCTGTTTTGGAAAAAATAATAGTTTCTAGTAAAATATTTTGGTCTGTGGTACGTTTTTGTGCCTACTCCTTTATTTTGGGACACCTATGGTACCTTATCATGCGTACTCCTTTATTTTGGGATATCTGTGGTACCTAATCATTCCTACTCCTTTATTTTGGGGTAGCTTTGGTACCTGGTCATACCTACTCTCCTATAATCCCTTATGATACTAATCCTTTATTTTGAGGCACCTATGTTGGCTTATACCTACTTCTTTATTTTGAGGCGCCTATGGTAGCTTATTATACATACTCCTTTATTTTGGGGTATCTATGGTACCTTATCATTCCTACTCCTTTATTTTGGGACATCTGTGGTACCTTATCATAACTACGTCTTTATTTTGAGACACCTATTAAAACCTACCATAACTACTCCTTTATTTTGGGATATCTATGGTACCTAACCGTACCCACTCCTTTATTTAGGATGCTTATATAGTATCATTATTACTCATTTTTACGGTTAAACTATCCATACCTACTTTTAGGGGGTACCTATATAAAAATTACTCCTTTATTTTGGGGTGCCTATGGTTCCTACCACATTACTTGTTTGACATTACACAAATAAAACCACTTAAAATTTCATTTAATCCTATTCTTATGATATTTATTTATGATATATCAACGAGTTCATTTTGTCATGACAGGACAATTGACATTGAATCAATCCCATTCAATATATTCACCTGAATGAACTGAAGCGTCCTAAGTAGTGTATTAATCTACACATAATACTAGTAACAAGAAAAGTGTATTCAAATCAATTCATAATTGACAAAATATCTGACTGCTTATAACCAACAATACATTATAATAAAAAAAATCCCAATCTTTAATATATATTCAAATTTTAAGTAATGCTATCAACGTGAAAATATCACAAATATGAATACGAAATAGTCTGTCAATTAATTTATTGTCAACTTTCCTTCTAGAACTTTGCAGTAATATACCTGCTTCGTCTGCTTATATATAGCGCATTGGTTGCACAATCAGAGCTTGTTCCAACTACGGGTACCTTATACAACGAGGCAAACTATTTAAAAATAAGCTGTTGACTCGACTTGGTGATATTGCATCTATTATGCCACTTTCTGTGCATATATTTTTATTAAGGTTCTCTTTAACCTTAGCTCGCATTTTTTATATTTGCTATTTTTAAACTTATTACTAACTAAATACGCAATAAGATGCAAACCAGTTTCAACAATTTATTCAGATCTAATTAAGTTGGGTGTTGTCGGTTTGAACGCCTAACAGTTGGTCAGTATAAACAACATGTAATACAAAATACATCGTATAATAATAATGAACATACATTGTAATAGTCGAGACAACATTTTCTTAATTTGAGACAGAAGTGTCAATAACTCATTTTTGGGTTTCTTTATCCACCGTGTCCACTAATGGATGGTTTACTATAATCCGTCCGACTCAAGATTTCACAGTCGCTTAAATTTTAGTGTCCTTAAATCAGATTAATAATTAACACAACACTTTTATATTGTCGTCTGTCATTTTGCACCATAACACAAGCATAGGCTTATCAAAGCCATCAAAAGATTTTATGGTTCTCACAATATTGTTGATAAGTATAACATCTCTGTATCCAAGATTAGGTTCCATGTTCCTTTCATTTCCAAATTTTGATTACACAATTGACATATTAGCTAGCTAAACATAAGGTACTGACTATTCCGAAGCACCCGACCTCATTTCCTTGGTGGAAGTCAGGCGCGGATCCAGACAGGGGCACACCCGGCCTGTGTCCCACCCTAAAATTATAGAACTAAAGTTTCTTGTATTCTTAATAAGAACCGTAACAAGCATAAATTGCATTGTGTAAAATGTACATATAAATTGGCATACGGCTATTATAGCAGAATGGATCATTTTGCCAACTCGCAGACATGGCGTTTGTTGGATGAATGATAATGCCTCCTCTGGGGGTCAGTTTGACTTCGCTGAAGTGGTAAATGAACGCTGTTCCTTCCTCTCCACACTAAATTTGGGATAGGAATTGTTTTACAGAGCCATTGTCTCCAAACACAATTTGAAAATTGGTCAGTGTGCCCCCCCCCCCCCCCCCCCCCCCCCCCCACATAGAATCCTGGTTTCGCCACTGGAAGTATATGGATTACAACTAATTTACAGTTTCAAAGTTTTTTAGTCTGCTTGTGATTTGAACATGGACGGTATGTTTGTGTTGGATTATATTTAACATCGATCTCTTACGGGTAGCATCAATATTACTCCTGATCTGCACTGAATGCGGAAAGTGAAGCAATTTTTTTCAAAAAGCATGAATTCCAAAGTTAAAAAGAATTTAGCAAGAAGAATGAACAATCGGCAGCATACCAAAACTTCAGTGGGTTTTCACTGAAAACCCAGTTAAATCAACATACAGGGGTGCATAAAGGTATAGACATCTGATTTGGCTATTACAAGGGCCGAATTGACGTTGCTCTGATAGAACATCTCGGCCTTTAGGTAAAGAATAAGCAATGTTTTGCATCAATATATTATACAATATATGTTCATTCTCCTAAATATGATATATTCGGCGTACTTTAATTCGCACGACCAGTAACCAAAAGAGATATAAAGCTTATAATAAACTTTTTATAATACGTCAAGTGTAACTATTTTTTATCTTTTTAATTTGATCTGATATTAAAATTAATACCCAGATAGCAACATTGTTATATCTCTTGTATATGACATAAATACACCATATATATGACCTGTATGTATACAATCGGGTAATACGATATACTAGTATTATATTATATACATGTACTTGTCCCTTTAGAATAGGTTTTGGGGTCTGTTTGTAGGATCGTGTTCTTAAATTTGTAGATATCTATGCAGCTATGTAAAATTTGATCTCACTCGATATCTCTCATCCATCAGATAATTTTAACACACACACACACACACACCACACACACTCATTATTACTTAGTAAACATTTTGAACTTGAGAGAGAGAGAGAGAGAGAGAGGAGAGAGAGAGAGAGAGAGAGAGAGATGCATAGCCGTTGATCTTGGGACACCACCAATGTCGGGATAGTATTTACAATAGAGTCGGGTTAGGTTAGACTGATTGTCCCTACAAAAATGTTCCCACATTTCACTTCACTTTAAATCTCACATTGTCCCCACAATTTATCTCACTTGTATCCACTTTAAACTGTTAAAATATCCAGTGTGTGAATGTGTGTGTGTGTGTGTGTGTGTGTGTGTGTGTGTGTAGAGAGAGAGAGAGAGAGAGAGAGAGAGAGAGAGAGAGATTATAAATGCACTACTTTTTTACTAGCGAACTTGCGAGTTAAAAGATCTTTTTGACATGTTTTAATCGGATAATATAAGACCACATTATATTTAATTTAGTGAGCTAAATACCATTATCCCATCACTTAATATAAATATATTATGAAACATCGAATTTGATCATGTATAATAATATTTAAATAAACTAGCATTGATGTATTTCAAAATATATCAATTGAATAAATTAAAGGTATTTTAAATTAAAATTTTATGACTTACAGTTTCAATCACATTTCACATTTCTCTTTATCCTATATCCTTGTACCTTTGTTATTTAGCGGTATAGCAAATCCATAGAATTTCTTTTAAAAAATTGAAAAAAATGAACAAAATATCAACAATATAACCACGTTTTCCAAAATCTTCAATTCGAGCTGACGATGTATAGAACTCGTTTTAGACACTGATTCAGAACGTGTTTGTATGGATAGTGTAGAACTTGTACGTCGCTTCTAGATCCATAAGGAACTCATTCAGAATTATGCTTGTAATGTACAAATCTGTCGAAAGTTTAACACTAACCCAACGAATATAAGTGTCGAATCGACAGCTCATCTCGATCCCTCGTTAGCTATATCTCGACAGTTTTTCGGTAGCTGTCATCTTTTCGGCTTCTATCTATCCATACTTTGGCCACTGGACATCCGAACCGAGACTAGCTTCGTCTCTTTTCCGCTAGCTCGGTGTTTAATTTTTGACAAGCCTGTGTTGTATGTTACAACATAGATTCGAATACACACCATGTAAACAAGATTAAAACAGTTTTTGAGCCTTAGACTTTTAAACACAAAGCATATATACGGTAGCATAACAGATCTCGTTGACCCCGGTTATTTTTTGACGTGTAATATGAGAAACCACTGATCTTTAGTTGTACGGTACAAACCTGTCGAAAGTTTAACACTAAGCTAACAAACTTGTGCTGATTCCGACAGCGCATATAGACCGCTCGTTAACTTTATCTCACAAGATGTTACATGTATCTCTCGGCAGCATTTCAACCAATACCTTTCCTTATCTTGGTCATTCGGCAACTGAGTTTCGGTTCCTTTTTGTTTGCTCGCTGTTAAACTTTCGACAGGCCTGTATTGTATATATGTGTGTTCAATAGGGTCGATTTTCTGTTTACTTTTTAATTGTTCGCGCTAATGTAAAAACGCTTTTTCATTGTCAATATTAGTAGGCGCATGAATACACTCATACAATTTAGAGAATAAAATTAAAAATTTTAAATCTATGTATGCTATTGTTAAAAGACAATATTCGATATCTGAAAGGTGAATCAATTTCTTTACAAGTGATTATCAGTTATTGATCCCAGCACATAAACATTTTTTTTCAATTTCACTTATTAAACCTATTTTAAAGAAAATATTTGTTTTTGTAAATTCTAAACAGAAAAACCACAAATTTATAGCGTACATAATATACAATAATGTTAAAAAACACTTTTTTTAAAATTGATTATTGACAAAAGTTAGAAATTTTGCAGAAAGATATTTTTTTTTTATTATTTTTGATATTGTAAAATATTTTTTCTTTGTAAATACTAAACAGAAAAAAACCACAAACAATATACATGTACCATACATAATATTGTTAAAAATCAAAATTTTTTTAAAATTAATAACTAAGAGTTTTTTCATAACTCATGTATGAAATTCCGGTTATCGTGAGTAAAATAATCGCTCATTTTTCCATATGTCAGCTTAACCCCGACCTCCCCAACACACATACCCTCCTGGGTAACAGCGCGAATAAACCATCTTAACAGTGCACAACTGGGTCGGGTTTCATTCGCTCCACGATTAAGCGTTACAACGTGAAATCCATCAATGAGAAAATTTACTCCTTTTAGAGTTGTAATTTCATTTTTTATGCTGTTGATTTTCTATTTAGTCAATAAGCGTGTAAATATAATTAAATAATAATAGCAGCTTTACATGCAAACATGACTAGGTTAATTTAATCCATACGTAATAACACACAAAGGGAAATGTTTATACATGTATTTAAGGCATTCATACAAACAATTTTATATAAAAAATTGTAATTTATTTTTAAACAAATGTATACATTATAGATCTATTGCTAATACTAGAAGTAAATTCCAAAAGTCACTTAAATAACCAGTGTTTGAATTTTTTTGGGGAATAAAACAAGCATTCCACGGATCGGAAACGATGTCTTGCCTGGCAACAAGAGCTGGTTTTAACGGCTGTCAAAAATTAAAACACTAAGCCGAATCCGTGTCGAATTGACAGCTTTTCTCGCCCCTCCCCCCCCCCCCCCCCCATTTCTCAATATTCTCGACAGCCATATATTTATAAGCAAGCCTTTCTGGTCATTAGCTGTCCATATTTCGGCCAATGGGCAACAGAGCTTCGACTCCTTTTCAAAGGTCAGTGTTAAAACGTTCGACAGACATGTACTGTATAACTTTCCAATTTTTACAAACCATCACCGCCAACACCAGAAAAGAACACTGTAAGTTCCCCTTTCTGGTTGTAAAACGAGTCGTTGACAACAGTAGATGTATATTAGAAAGCATATAAACAATTGATATCACAAGATAGGCTAAAAACATATTGAGACTATAAAAAAAAAAAAAAAAAATACCGCGGTCAAGGCCCAAATCACAATCCCAAAGCAAAGTAAAAACTTTGAAAACTGGAAAATATAAGTTAAACACGTGAACTTCAAACAGGGAAGTCAGGTCCCATGCACCTCGGAAGGACAAACACGCGCTACTTAATTTAAAACTCCCAATTTTTGAAGACCAATGGATGTGCTGGATAAAATACAACATATATGTTAATACGCACCAGGGCATTGTTTGCATAAGAGTTTTTTTTATTACTTCTTAAAGAATCTTTCAACACTTTTGTTTTTGTGTTTTAATAGTGATAAGAATTATATTGTGTATGTATTTAAATAGCCAAAAATAAACTTTGACACATAGTCTACATAGTCCTGTATTAACCAAAAAGGCAAACCGTTAAGCTCCGAAATACCAAGATGGCAAAACGTATTCGGGACTTTTGCCAAAATGTTTAAATCCTTGTAAAAGCTACTGTAAGTTTTCATGGAAATCATAAATGGATTTAAACAGAAACAACTTTTTACTGGGCACTTTGAAGATTTTTTTCAACCCAAAAAGGCAATATTGCAAAAAGTAATCGGGACTTTAACCAAAATGCTTAAAATCTTCTAAATATTGCTGTTAAAGCTCATGGAATACATACATTTAAACCGGAATTTTTTAACTGGGGACGAAGGAGGTGTTTCAACCCAAAAAGCAAACAGTAAAACCACAAAAGGCAATATGGCAACAAGCTTAAGTATTCAGGCCTTTGCAAAAAAAAAAAAAAAAAAAAAAAAAATCAAATTCATGTAAACACTACTGATATTTGTCATGGAATACTTGGATTTAAACAGAAAATCGTTTAACTTGGCACGTAGGAGAATGTTTTAACTCACCATTAAACTCTAAAAGGCAATATGGCAAAACGTAGTCGGGACTTTCGCCGAAATGCTTAAAATCGTGTAAACACTTCTGTTTTCAGGAAAGATAACTTGGACTCGTAGAATGTTTTACCCAAAAGGCCTTTGCCAAAATGCTTAAACCGACGCAAATTCTACTGTTATTTGGAATATATGTGTTTAAACATAAATATATTTAACATGGTACGTAGGCGAATGTTTCAGCCCAAAAAGCAAACGATTGAACTCCATTTAGGCAATATGGCAACAAGTATTCTGGACTTTTGCTAAAATGCTTAAAACCGTGTAAACACTACTGTTATTTTTCATGGAACACAGGCAATTAACCAGGATATGTATTTAAACAGAAAGAACTTTTAACTGGGCACATACAAGAGTGTTTCAACCTACATATAAAAAACAATCTGTGAAAAGGCAATATGGCTACAGTGTTTTGGACTTAAATGCTTAAAATCTTGTAAACACTACTGTGAAAGTTTCACGAAATACACCCATTTAAACAGCATAAGAACTGGACACGAAGGAAAATGTTTCAATCCAAACGGTAAACCGTTACACTCCAAAGAAGGCGATATGGCAACACGTATTCGGGACTTTTACAAATATTAGACTAGGAACAAATTCAGAAAATGTGACTTGAAGCGGCATTTTTTAGTAAAAGTTGGTAACATGCTTTTCTAACATAATTCGAGGGTGCTGAATTCAAAAATGGCGGATACCAGGCTCAATTTTGAGTTTTTAAATCCATAATTCCAAAAACAAAATGGCGGCTAAAATTAATGATGTACCAATGCAAAAAATGTTACTTGGGTTGACAAATTTTAGTAAAAGTTGGTAACATGATTTACTTAACATAATTCGAGTTTGCTGAATTCACAAATGGCGGATACCAAGCTCAATTTTGAGATTTTGAACCCATAATTCCAAAAACAAAATGGCGGCTAAAATTAATAGTGTACTAATGCAAAAATGTTAGTTGGGGTTTTAAATTATAGTAAAAGTTGGTAACATGATTTATTTAACATAATTTGAGGATCCCGAATTCACAAATGGCGGATACCAAGCTCAATATTGAGTTTTTTAACCCATAATTCCAAAAACAAAATGGCAACTTATAGTGTACCAATGCAAAAATGTTACTTGGGGTTTCAAATTTTAGTAAACGTTGGCAACATGCTTAATTTGACATACTTCGAGTTTGCTTTATTTCAAAAATGACGGATACCAAGTAAAATTTTGAGCTTTTGAACCCATAATTCCGAAAACAAAATGGCGACTGTTTAAATGTATAGGCATATAATTTCTAAGTGTTATTTAAGTTGCATGTTTTAGCAAAAGATGGTACTTTGTAACATACCAGCATAACTTGCAGACTTGGGGTTGTTACATTAAAATGAAAAGGGCTAAACTGAAGTATAAATGTTTAAACCAAATCTAAAACAATTTCTAAAAATAAAGTGGTGGCTATAGTTAAGTGTTTGTTAATTGTGTGTACCTTTTGCATAGTGTACTGATAAATCTACATGACTAATAATTGAGTTCATTACCAATACCATACTGCTCATGGTGTGAACAGTTAAAATCGAAACTTGTGTTTGAAATGCAAAAAAACGCATATTCCAGAACACTCTCTTATACAGAGTTTACTACATGTCCTTGCAAAATAGTATGTAGAACCTGGTTGTCAATGTCAAAATACCAAATTACTATGTCTGTCATCATGCATCAAACTTTTAAGAATGATATTGCTTTAATAGCTAGAATCACAACCATTACTTAAAAACATATATCGATTGATACGCTGTGAACCTCATATGTGTTTGAATTTGACGGTAATATTGCATTATTTTACAACATAGTATCGGTCTCTATACAGTTTTGGGAGCTCAATGCAACTTTTAAATAATTCATTTTCTTGAAAATTCAGAAAGTCCTCAAATAAATATATAACATAATCATCTAACTATAAAACTGGGTAATGTAAATAGCAAGACTGATGTGCAGGCTTAAGCAAAAAAATTGGCCACTCAATTTAAAATTTAAAGCAACAATCGTTAATTGCAGTCGAGGCAATGGTAGAACTGTGTCAGTGGAACAAGACGCCTTTACTGATTTTTCCACAACACTTGAGTTGAATATTTTTCCGTAACAGCCTCAAAAATAATACAAATTATGTGCCATTTATTTTTTATCCCTTTTGGAAATAATCTATATGTACCATCAGAATACCATCAGTATCTAAGTTAACTGTGGTGATGGAACAGTCTTTCTCTGCCTTCTTTGGCAGAGATGAACAGATGATTCCATTGTTAAGACTGTTATTTGGGCTCAGGGATGGAATTATATCCCGCTTTGCCTCCATAGAAACAAAGTTCTTATGGGAGCTAGCAGCATCTACCACTAAAATGTTTAGATTAACACGCGACAAAGTGCATCTTGTGTGCTTCTGATTAATTGCCAGAAGCCCAACAGACCCAAAGCTTTCTTATTGCAGGATGTCAGAATAGAACGTACTCTTCTCTGTGAAATGCCCACTCACTGCCCTTATATTTTCTGTAACTTACCTGTTAATCATAACAATGCCATGGTTTTTATTTACGTTTCCACAATTTTAAAATGATTAGTGGCCAAACTTTCAAAATTTGTGAAAATGTTTAGAGTAATTTTGTTTTTATAGATTTGCAAAAACAATTTTTTGAAAGAAAGGGATTTCTCAAAAATGAGCAACCAATGGTGATTTCGGCTTCCATGAATGGAATGAAAACAAAGCTCTATTGACCATTTCTAGGGTTGTAACAGTGGCATACCTTCCATGACTGGGGTCATCATTAATTTTCTGCTTGTCCTGTTCATAATCCGCCACCCACCTTTTTACTCTTGCCTATGAAGGGGCATATTTCCCTAGTGTTGCTATCATGTCAGTAGGATAGCCTTAGGTGCCTAACCGTTTTTGTGCAAATATTGGATCCTGCTCTTTCACCATTTTTACATTACCAAGCCACTAGTCCTATGTATTTTAGAGTAATACCTTGTTGATATTAACTTACAAAATTACACTGGTCTTCGGATACACGGATTTAAATAGTCAGGGGATAGAAGGGTTGAAAAGGGACATCCGCGCTAATCTCTTTAACAGAAGGATCACGGTATATCATTCAGCAGCCCTCTTACTTCTTACCGGTTTTAATAAAACCAAATATAGTATTACTTTTGCTATAGTTGAATATCAAACTTCACATCAACATTTTGTAGTGCAAGTTCACCTTTTTAGCAAATAGTCAGTTTAGAGTTGCTCGGTGATGACTTAGCACCCCTAAATAGGTTTGGAAGGCTAGTGTATTTACATTTACTTAGCTCTCCCACTTCAGAAAAAGAAAAAATCTTAAGCATTTGGTGTAAACACAAGCTTCAATTTTGTAAGCTATTTCATTCACACTCTAGACTACATATATCAGTGTTTCAGCATGTTATGTGGCATACTTATTTCATTGAATTAAACAGAAACATACAGCCCTATGTTCAAATTACAATCCCCAAAAAAGCGAAAACTTTTAAAACTGGCTTAAATTACACATGTGTACTTCGTTCATGAGGCAAATATATACATTTTTTTATAATGACCTCTGTCGCTAGGCCACCTGAGACGAAGGCTGACCGGTACAGATATTTAGATTTCATAAATATCAAACCCCTTTTTGCAGAGTTATTGCCCCTGAAAAATACTTATTTTTGTTGCAAATTGTGCTGGTTGTGTGGCTATTTACTAGAAAACTATTAATGTTATATAAAACAATACATTAAAAAAATGAACATGACAAACTAAGTAGCAATGTTTGTAAGAATACGATGATCTATAGAGGAGTTGTTACCCCTGGAGTATAATTTTTAGCGAATTTGTGTTTTTGACCATATTTTTTAAAGAGTATTATAAATAGATAACAACACCAAGTTGCAAAAATAATCAACATGCCAAGATCTAACTTCGAAGCAAATTTTGTGTATGATAATCAACGAAGGTGTTGTTGCCCATAAAATTTTAGTATCTTTTAAATGTTTTCAGGTGAGCAGTATTAAATTGTTTTAATTTTCTGTTCAATAACATCCAAGTAAGCCTTGAAATATTACAGTCTTTGATCAATAGCTGTTTGGTGCTACCAAAACAACTTCCATATCAACTTTCATGCAAAAATGCATTTTGATTTTGGCGGCCATTTTGTATTTAAATTTTGACCTACTTAGAGCAATTTTTCAGCTTGGTATCCGCCATTTTCGTACTCAGCACACCCAAATTAGGTAAAAATGATATATGGTTTGCTTTTACTAAAAAATGCCTCTTCCTCTTTAAAACGACGTCTTTTCTGAAAATGTGCCTAGTCTATATGGTTAAAGTGACGTAAACACAACTGCTATTTTTTTAAGGAATACATGCCGCATTTAAACAGGGTCTTTATTTAAAAACATAAAATATACTTACATTAGAGGAATCTTTACTTGTATTTTATCCTCTTTTTGTCGGAATAAATTGTATCTTAATCGGAATAAATAGTATCTTAATCCACCTGAAATATATTATTTAAATCGTTTTAAAACACAAACAGAATATAACGGTAAGCGTGACCTTTGACACGCGGACAGGTGTATTACCGGTAAACATGCATGTCTCTAATTAAATGCAATAAAACCATATCGCAAATTTTGATCTAATCATTTCAATATACATATCGGGTACCTGTCAACAGGTATTTGTAACTTAAAACAGTACAGGCCGGTCGAAAATTTAACTCCGAGCTAAACGAAAAGTAGCAGAAGGTCGGTTGTCGAGTGGCCGAAATGTGGATAACTAGTGACCGAAAAGATATCGAGAAATGGATAACAGCTGTCCAAATTTAGATTACGAGGGGATAAGGAAAGCGGTAGATTCGGCAGTAATGCGTCAATTTGGTGTTAGACTTTCGACAGGCCTGTATACTGCACCTCAAGATGTACTTATAAAATTAATTAACTATGCAGTCTATGATATAAGTATCGCTTGACTAGATATGTATAAATTAAATTAAATTTTACATAAATATTATATAAAAGGATGAGTTACTTGGTTATGATTATTTACGCAGGTTCTTTAAATAAAAAAAAATAAGATAAAATAAAAATAAAATAAAATAAAATAAAATAAAATAAAATAAAATAAAATAAAATAAAATAAAAAATAAGAAAAAAAAATTATCATTAAACTGTTAAGATTGATTGATTCAATGGAGTTTTGCGTCCCAGTCAAGATTATTTCACTTATATCAAGACGTAATCATCTATAATGAATTGGCAGTAATTTTCAATTTGCCGTGCTGTCATTTACCTCTTTTTTTAATTCAATCATTATTAAATCAATGGTGGTCCACTTTTTGAATGTATTTTATGATTAAATTGAAAAAGTGGTATATGACAGCGCTGCCAGGGCAATGTGCAGGGATGATTCTGAGAAGGGGTACTAGCTTTTAGGTCTCTTTCGAAGGACCCCGGGACTTTTAATTCTAACTTAATACCCAGTGTTTGGTTAAAGAACAGTCTCTACCTATTTTCAATCTTGGTCAAACCTCGGCTGGTGTTCGAACCCACGACCGGACTGTTTAGGAATTGCATCTACAGCGGTATTGTGTAACAGCGTGTACATAACTTTATATAAAACACATTTTTTGCAAAGCCCATCCCAATTGATATAACCACGCTGTTTGCATGATTCGAACATTATTATGTAAAACAATTTTTTTCAAAATAGTTTCAACATTATATGTCGCTGCTGGCGGATAATTTCAAAGGCAGGTGTTTTTTTACCTTCCAAAGCACCCGGTCTCGCCTCGGAAGTTCGCGTGTTTGCCAGTTTGCAAAGTTCTTAATTTGTGTTTTGGATTGCGATTTAGGCATGGGTGAATACGTTTCTCATTTACATTAATTGCACTGCTGATGGATTATTGCATTTGCGGCTGAAGTCAGCTAAAAAGGGGCGTGCTTACCCTTCTGGAGCAACCGACCTCACTTCCCTGATGGAAGTTCACATAAAGTAGTTTTCAAGGTTTTCACTTTGTGCTGTGGGTTGTGATTTGAACATGGGCTAGTATGTTTTTATGAATTATTATTATTATTATTACCTCAATTATGACAATTTCATTAATTGCTTAACAACCACAAATATATTAAACAGACAAATAAAAACACTTAAATTTGCATATATACAGTACAGGCCTGTCGAAAGTTCAATAATGCAAAAACGAATAACTGCCGTGTCAGTAGTTTATCTCGGGCCTTTATTAGCTATATCTTGGCAGGCAGCTTTTCGGCAGCTGCTATCTATCTCTAGGCAGGATTTTTTACCAGTAGGTCTCTTCGGCAGCTAAGTTTTGACTCTTTTACGTTAGCTCAGTGTTAAACTTTCGACAGGTCTGTATTGCCACTAGCTATCCATATCTCAGCTGCCTAGCGGTGGAACTTCGACACCTTTACCCTAGTTCAGTGTTAAACTTTCGACAAATCGGTATTGCCACTAGCTATCCACATTTCGACCGCCTAGCAGTGGAACTCTTGACTCCTTTATCTTAGTTCAGTGTTAAACTTTCGACAAGTCTGTACTATACAAATCATTATACCGTAATTAATTTGAAATCGAACTCTCCCCAAAACAAATATGACATTCTAGTCTCATTATAATTATTATTGAAAAGTAACGACCTGAGAAAAGCCGTTACTTGTACAACGGATTATCGGCTAAGGAAAAAATCTTAATTATTGTAATAGCACGAACATAGTCAATAATTTATCAGCATTCACTCGGGTAAGTGCCATGCCAGATTAATAATAAGTTAGTTACCGGTAAATGCAAACGGTTAAACTTTGGACTCCAGCAGTGATATTAACATTTAAGGTGAAATGGCAAGCTTTACTGTTAATAAGTACATTTCAAATTACAGAAAAGACATTTTTTAATGTCCATTGATAACTTTATCACCTCGCTTATCGCCACACTTTTTAAAGTCCAAGAGACAATGTATTTGTTATGTTTAATTGCCATTGCTAATGTAACGTCACTCGTCTTAGAACTGTCTATATGCGTGACGCCATTGATCGGATGTTCTAGCAATTGGAATTGAAATTAAGATTTCAAAAACTAAAATCAGATTTTCAAAAATGCAAAATGTAAAATATAACCATTGAACAGTAACTGTATAGAAAAGGTGTTTAAGGTGTTTATTGTGCTATAACTTCCACACTGCCGTGCAAAGCAAACTAATCGCAACCACCTAGCGCGCGTTAAATGGGTTTGTTTTGCACGGCAATAAAAGTCAAGGGCGTAGCTGAGCATACGCACATACGGCCGTGCGTAAGTTATTTTTGTCAAATATCATATTTAAAAATGTTAAAAATAATTGTATGACAGCTATATATTTAAAGTTGAAAGCAATACAAAATTTAACCCTCGAAACTGAAACTATTATAGATCTAATAAACAAGAAGATTTATGCATATGAATTAATGTACAATTCAGTGGTCTTGAAGTTTAGTCGAAAAAATTGCAGATAAGGGTCGAAATTCATGGAAAACGCACCATTTTTGTTGTATTTTTTTCAAAATTTCCTGGGGATGCATGCCCCAATACCCTTAGAAAAAGGCACATTTTCACGTTTACAGTGCGTAATTTACCAACATGCTCAGCTAAGCCCCTGGAAGTTACATGTACAGCACTTTAAACGCCATTTTGACAGTTAAATGACTAAATGGGTAACAAGAGTATAAGGGACGTCAAATACCTAAAAAACTAAAATATACTCCCTCATGCATTTCCTTAGCCTAATTTGGTAAATTATATTTTGGTCTTTTTGGTATTATTCAACATCTTGATAACAATTTTAGTTTCAAGCGCGACTAATGAGGGATTGTATTCCGAAACGGCCGTCTAGTGCTGTAAAATTAAAACTGGTATAATATGTAATCAAAAACAAACATTCTAATCCATGTCCGAATCACAATCCAGAAGCAAAGTTAAAATTTGGAACTGACAAGTTAAGTTAGACACGTGAACTTCCACCAGAAAAGTGAGGCCGGGTGCTCCGGAAGGGTAAGCATCTCCTGTTTATCTAGCTACACACCCCCACGTGTGTAATCAAAATTGTGTGAAAGAATATGGAACTATGAGACGTCAAATATTCAGGGCAATCCTGGACACAGAGACATCAAACTTATTAACAATACTGTGACGGCCATAAAACTTTTAAGGGCCTTGATAAGCCTAGGCTTGCAATATCCCTGAGTCAACAATTTATTTGCAAGCAGCCTACTTCGTTGTACAAAGTACAAATACATCTAGGGTAACTTTTTATACAGATTAGGAGACATCATATTTATCATGAGACATACTTTCAGAAACATTATTTTTCTCATACCCGAGTTATCTGGTCTAGTTTTGAAGGTGCTTAATGGTAGGTAATATATGAATTGATTTGTCATAATACATAGGTATGTCAGATAAGTGCATATATAGAATTATATGTCCAAATATTTATATGAAAAATACTTATCTTTAATTTGATAAATTCATGTAAAAACAACATTACGAACAGAAATTTATTATTTATATTATTCAGTTTTAAGTATACTATGGTATATATCTTTTTGATAAATCGATTCTGAAGCCCTTTTAAAGTGATATAAACAACCATTGTGGAAACCTTGAATTAAAAATGACATGTCATAAGTGACGTAGACTGGAATAAATGTGGTAATTTAATAAACATTGTACAACATGTCGATTTCATTTCAATTTGTAAATTTCATTCATTAATATGTATGAAATACGGCGACACAGAAGTGAAATGAAATACATTTTTATAATACATGTATCTAACGTTACATTTTTAAGATTACAACTTTTGCAATGTTTGATTGCACCACACTATGCATGTTTGAGACAAAGTGTAATTATAGGACTGAAGTGACGTCACTAATTTGTTGATTATGCCTATATGTTTGACGTCACATAGATTGGTTGTTCCAGCGATTAGAATTACATGTGGTACACGATAGTGTTCAAAATAAAATTTTCTAAAAATGCGAAATATAATTAGTCAAACCTGTCTATTAAGGACAATTAAGGGAACCAGTAAAAGTTGCCTTTAAGGGCAGGTAGTTCTTATATTATATACACAGGTAATGAAAAATAGCAATTGGGATATATTTTACTGTCCTTTCAAGCAGGTGGACCGCGGTATATAAAGGTGGTCTTTAAAACAACCATTGAGCTGTCTAGAAATGGCGTTTATTATGTTATAACCACCATTGCTGTGCAAAACAAACTGAATGGCGCAAGCTAGCAAGTTCGTGTCACGTAATAGGTAATATATATACGTAATATATATACGAAATATATTCCATGTAACGTCTATGCCAGCGTACTTTTGAGACTATGGCTACGTAATTTAACGAATATGTTTTATGACACTTCTGTGCCACCGTATAGTTTGTCATATAATCTAATTAGTGGATAGTTGAAAAATGGAGGTATTCATCATTTTTATTGCAATATCGATTGATCGTCGAATTTAAGACGTGCAAATAAAAACTCGGTTTTCATTCTGTCTTTATTTCTAAACTTTTGCACTTTTGCATGTATTTATTGAAATGATTGAATCGACTTTTTAGACGTGCAAACAATAAAAAAGAAAGGAATCTCGAATGGTTTTCTTTGCTTCTTTTTATCTGTTTGAACATTTTTATTACACTTTTTGCATATATTGAATTGAAATAATTAATTAAAAATCATTGGCGCTCGAAATATTAAAAAATATATACAATTTTGGTATTTAGCAAAAGCAGTGAAATGTTGGCCGATTTTTTGTTTGGAACAGTAGAGATATTTGAAACGAAAGGCTTTTGTTATCTATTATTTGTTAATTTTCATCGTAAATTATGTTCTACTTAAGAGACAAAAATCAAACGTAGCTTATAATATAGGAATCATCATGTCTGTCTGTCTGTGTAAAATCGTGTCCGGGTCATGTCTCATGGCTGTTCTGGACGATTGTCATAAATTTCACATGAATAATCATCATGGTCTAAAGGTGTGTCATGACCTTGAACCAAGGTCATATAGTAAAGGTAAAGGTCGCGAGGAAACATTAAATATTGGGGCGGGGGTATTAGGCTTTCAAGAGACGGTTCTAGTTATTACTAAACCTGCTCTTTAATTTGGAGCACTAGACGATCGTTTCGGAATAAAATTCCTCATCAGAAGTGCTCGAACTGTAATTGTCGAAATCCAAATATTTTTCAAAGTTTAAAAGGAGAAAAACCGAAGGACAGAAATGTATTTTGCAAAATCTACGTAAGGCAGTGAGAATGGATGGACTTACAATCTGAACGCCTGTTTTGCATTTTTTTCGAAAGCCCTATTGAATGGGTAATGCTTAAAAAAACCTGATGTACGTACATGTATTCTGGACAAACAACTTCAAAAAGTTTTTTGTTTTTGCTTTTTTCCCTCCATGCTGGCTGTTGAACATTAATATTAACGTGTAATTTAACAACCGTTCCGGAAAAATCCGCCTCCGCTTTAAAATTATATCTTCCAGTGTCATCATGACCCCCCATCCTTCAAAGCATGTAAATCGAACATAAAAATGCTGTTCCAATATAAAGTTATTCATTCCACCATAAGAATATAAAATATTTAAATAACCAGAGAAACGAGTTACCGGTATTCTATTACTTTTGTTGGTAAGTTGGTTGGTTGGATGGGGTTTTACGTCCCAGTCATAAATATTTAACTAATATCGAGACGTCACCAGCTTAAACTGAAATGGTAAAATTTTTACCTCTGTATTGCGCTCAGGGCAATGTGCAGGGAGGGTTCTTAAACTTGCAATGCCTGTCGTGACACGGGCCTTCGGTTTTTAAGGTATTTTACTTTAAGTGCACACTATAAAATATGGGGTGGAGTTCGGCGGATGGTGTTTTATGTCCCAGTCAAGGTTCTTCCTTTATATCGAGGTTGACAGTTTTGGTAGAGGGAACCGGAGTACCTGAACGGAAAACTGAGCACACCGCAAAGATCAAGGTTTATGCCACTTCATCTGCCATGTACCATTTTTTGAATGTACCTACCTAGTCCTTGTTATGCCCGGAGGCATTTTTTGAATGTATTTTATAATTAAATTTTAAAAAAAGGTATATGACACATCTACAGATGGTGAAATATTCTTGACTGGGACGTACATGCAAAACTCCATTCAACTTGGCAACATATCCAAGAAGGAGGGAGCTGATTAAAGTCATTGAAACTGGGGTCAGAATCTATTGCTTGTTTAATTATATAAACTCTATACCAAGTGAACTTGTCAGCATGTCTTAGATACACATTCTAATCCTGGATTATCGCAGATTAACGGATAGATTTAAAATAATCGATAGCTGATAAAGAAAATTATTTAGGGTGCATTTCATTTTATCCAAAACCATTTATAAACCAACAAGTTACGTACAACCCAAATATCCAGTAAATTAAACCCAAATTGATCCTTCACAGTACAGACCTGTCGAAAGTTGAACACTAAGCTGACGAGTAAGTACCGAATCTAAATCTCATCTCGGTTCCTCGTTAGCTAAATCTCGACAGATTTTCCTCGCTCCGTAGGTGGGAGGTCGCGGGTTCGAACCCAGACCGAGTCTGACCCAAGACTAGAAAGTGGGCAGTGGCTGTTTCTTTCGCCAAGCACTCAGCATTACGAAATGAAAGTCACGGTTTAGTCGAACGGGAACTTAAAATAGATGAGGTTCGGTGTCACGGTACGCACGACACGATAAAGAGCCCTGCTGTATAATCCCATCAGTGCAACGCACAGGCAAAATTTTTTAACCTTTGCCTAAAGCTGGCGACGTCCCGATAAAAGTGAAATATTCTTGATTGAGACATTATATACCATTACTCAACTAACTTTCGACAGTTTTTTGGCAGCTACTTTAATTTATAATCAATTTTTCTGTCATTAGCTAACTATACTTAGGGCACTCCTTAGCCGAGATTTGTTTTCTTTTCGTTAGCTCAGTGTTAAACTTTCGACGGGTCTGTACTGTGGGTTAATTCCTATTTAGAAATAGTACTGACTTGTAAATAATGATAAGATCATTTTTATTTAATTTTTTAACAAATGTTTTCTGTAAATTTACAGCTTGTTAAGCTAGGCTTAATCTGGGAATTACCATTTAAATTGTAGAGTAATATATTGATGTATATACAGTACAGACATGTCGAAAGTTTAACACCGAGACAACGAATTGGTGCCTTTTTGGCAGCTAATTTATGGCCTTCTCATTACCTATATCTCGACATTTGCTACCTATCTCTCAGCAAAATTGTGTACCACTAGCTATCAACATCCCGGCCAGTCGGATGCCGAGATCTGACTCCGTTTCGTTAGCTCAGTGTTAAACTTTCGACCGGTCTGTATTGTATATATTGGGTTTAGATGATGTTTTGGAAAGCAAAGTTTGATTTTTATGCACTGAAAATTAAAATTTTTGTTATGGAAATTTCTATAGAGCGAAATCTAGAATGGGGGCGTTACGTTTCAGATTTTTTTGACATAGCGAAATGGTGAATGGGGCCTTACGTTTCAGAATTTTTTTTGACATAGCGAAATGGTGAATGGGGTCTTACGTTTCAGAATTTTTTTGGCATAGCGAAATTGTGAATGGGGCCTTGTACAAACTGATAATGTCCAAACCGACTCATAATGTCCAAACATTTTTATCAACGCATAGTGTCCCAATTTCCATCACATTTTTGTCCAAAACAACTCATAGTGTCCAAATCGACGCATAATGTCCAAACTTTTTCTGACGCATAATGTCCAAACCTTTTGACGCATAATGTCCAAACATTTTTTGACGCATAGTGTCCAAACCTTTTGACGCATTATGTCCAAGCTTTTTGACGCATAATGTCCAAACTTTTGGACGCATAATGTCCAAACGATTTGACTCATGCCAATAATATGTCGATATCTTTATACTTATGTCCAAGGCTGATTTAATTGTTTATCCCTTGTTTCACGAATTTGGAAAATCAGCACAACAAAATATTTAATCTCTTTTTTATGATTCTGGAATGCTATAATTAATTAATTAGATAGATAAAGAGAGAGAGAGAGAGAGAGAGAGAGAGAGAGAGAGAGAGAGAGAGAGAGAGAGAGATTGGAGTAAATCAACATCATTATGGGAACAGGTAACCGTATATCAGATTTCCAAACCTCAACTTGCATTACAAGTAAAATAGTTGAAAATCGATTTAAAAATACGTCACGTAAGTAAAAGCAGCGTATCATGACAATATCAAATTAAACACACAGTAAAACATACTTTAAAATTACATAATACAAAAAACAACTTATAATTTTCAAAAATCAACTTTAATATAAACCGCTAAGCCCTGGCTTGGTTACAAGTACAAGTGATAAAAAAGATTGATGAGAAAAACAGTCTGTAAGGAACTGAACAATTACCTTTTCCAAAATATTGATGATATTCCCAAGCATAGAAAAACTAGAGGCTCCCAGGAGCCTGTATAGCTCACCTAGGTAGAGTTGTTGCAGAATGAAAATCAACAGATTGTCTAATGTTTAAAAATATGCTTGCAATTTATTACACAATATTTATTTCTATCACAAAATTTCAATATTATTTCCTTTCAAAACTAAACCATTTTTCAAAATTTTGAGACAATACATACCAAGTATCATCGACTTTTCATGTATAATACCTGAGAAAGTTTCCTTATCCAAAAACTTCCTTTCAAAACTAAACCATTTTTCAAAATTTTGAGACAATACATACCAAGTATCATCGACTTTTCATGTATAATACCTGAGAAAGTTTCCTTATCCAAAAACGGGTCAATGGACCATGAAATTAAGGTCAAGGACAACAGCCATAAGGCAGTCTGACTGATGTACTATGGTGGCCACCTTGGGTTACGTGCGAACATGTCGGACACAATATTTCAGGTAGACCACACAAGGACTATTGTCACAAAGTTTGGTTGCAATTGGCCAAGTGGTTTCACAGGAGTTGATTTTTAAATGCAGATGTTATTTTAAAATACCAAATGTAAAGACCCAATGACTATTTGGGCCAGGTTTGGTTCCAATTGACTCAGTAGTTTCAGAGAAAAATATGTTTGAACATATTTTCCCATAGGGTCCAATGTTAAAATATGTTCTCCACTGACGGCCTTCTTGGATTTTGTGTGGCCCTCAAAAACACCAATGTTGTAGGGGGCCACCCAAAGACTAATGTGACCAAGTTTGGTTCCAATTGGCTTAGGGGTTTTAGAGAATAAGATCTTTGAAATTGTTCCCATAGGTTCCAATGTTAACCAATGTTTCCCGTTGGCAGCTATCTTACATTAGGTGCAGACTTTAAAAAACACCGGATTCAGAAGGTATCATCTAAAGACTACTGTGACCAAGTTTGGTTTCAAATGACTCAGTAGTTTCAGAGAAAAATATGTTTGAACGTATTTCCCATAAGGTCCAATGTTAAAATATGTTCTCCACTGACGGCCTTCTTGGATTTTGTGTGGCCCTCAAAAACACCAATGTTGTAGGGGGCCACCCAAAGACTATTGTGGCCAAGTTTGGTTCCAATTGGCTCAGGGGTTTTAGAGAAAAAGATCTTTGAAATTGTTTCCATAGGGTCCAATGTTAACCTATGTTTCCCGTTGGCAGCTATCTTAGATTAGGTGCAGACTTAGAAAAAGCACCATCCAAAGACTATAGTGGCCAAGTTTGGTTCCAATTGGCTCAGTAGTTAAAAAAAATAAAAAATAAATAAATAAATAAAATCTTTGAACATATTTTCCCATAGGGTCCAATGTTAATCTATGGTCCCCGCTGGTGGCCACCTCGGATTAGGTGCGGACATGTCGGACACAATTTTTGAAGTAGACCACCCAAGGACTGTTGTTACAAAGTTTGGTTTCAAATGGCCCAGCGGTTTCTGAAGAGTTGATCTTTAACGACGGACGGACAATGGACGACGGACGACGACGACGACGGACGCCAAGTGATGGCAAAAGCTCACATGGCCTTGTTAGGCCAGGTGAGCTAATAAGAAAAAACACTATATGCTGTGAAGCGAACGGACGGACAGACAGGCAGACATCTAGAAAGATACATAGACATACAGACGGATAGATAGAAAGATAAATAGATGGATGGATAGATGGATGGATGGGTAGATAGATAGATAATTAGATAGCCCACTTAAGCAAGTTGAATTGATTTTCCGAACTTTGTTTTATATCTGTGTTCGTCTGTTTCTTCATGTATCAATATATCTATCTTATGTAATCTATATGCCTAATCTATCCGTCTATCTGTCCTTCTATCTATCTGTCTGTCTGTCTGCCTAGCTGTTTATCTATCTATCTATCAATCTATCTGTCTGTCTGTCTGTCTGTCTGTCTGTCTGTCTCGATCGACAAATCAAATGTCAAATCGTTTGGACATTATGCGTCAAAAAGTTTAGACACTATGCGTCAAAAAATGTTTTGACATTATGCGTCAAAAGGTTTGGACATTATGTGTCAGAAAAAGTATGGACATTATGCGTCGATTTGGACAGTATGAGTTGTTTTGGACAAAAATGTGATGGATATTAGGACATTATGCGTTGATAAAAATGTTTGGACATTATGAGTCGGTTTGGACATTATCGGTTTGTACAGGCCTTATGTTTCAAATTTTTTTCTGACATAGCGAAATGGTGAATGGGGTCTTACGTTTCAGAATTTTTTTTTTGACATAGCGAAATGGTGAATGGGGGCCTTACGTTTCAGAATTTTTTTTGACATAGCGAAATGGTGAATGTGGTCTTACGTTTCAGAATTTTTTAACATAGTGAAATGGTGAATGGGGTCTTACGTTTCAGAATCTTTTTTGACATAACGAAATGGTGAATGGGGTCTTGCGTTTCAAATTTTTCTTTTTGACATAGCGAAATGATGAATGGGGCCTTACGTTTCAGAATCTTTTTTTGGCATAGCGAAATGGTGAATAGGGCCTTACGTTCCAGAATCTTTTTTGACATAGCGAAATGGTGAATAGGACCTTACGTTTCAGAATTTTTTTTGACATAGCGAAATGGTGAATGGGGTCTTACGTTTCAGAATCTTTTTTGACATAGCAAAATGGTGAATAGGGCCTTACGTTTCAAAATCTTTTTTGACATAGCGATATGGTGAATGGGGGCCTTACGTTTCAGAAGCTTTTTTGACATAGCGAAATGGTGAATGGGGGCCTTACGTTTCAGAATCTTTTTTGACATAGCGAAATGGTGAATGGGGACTTACGTTTCAGAATCTTTTTTGACATAGCGAAATGGTGAATGTGGTCTTACGTTTCAGAATTTTTTTGACATAGCCAAATGGTGAATGGGGCCTTACGTTTCAGATTTTTTTTTGACATAACGAAATGGTGAATGGGGTCTTACGTTTCAGAATCGTTTTTGACACAGCGAAATGGTGAATGGGGTTTTACGTTTCAGAATTTTTTTGACATAGCGAAATGGTGAACAGGGGCCTTAAGTTTCAGATTTTTTTTGACATAGCGATATGTTGAATGGGGCCTTACGTTTCAGAATTTTTTTTGACATAGAGAAATGGTGAATTGGGGCTTTACGTTTCAGTTTTTTGACATAGCGAAATGGTGAATGGGGCCTTACGTTTCAGAACTTTTTTTGACATAGCAAAATGGTGAATGGGGCCTTACGTTTCAGAACTTTTTTTGGACATAGTGAAATGGTGAATGGGGTCTTACGTTTCAGAACTTTTTTTGACATAGCGAAATGGTGAATGGGGGCCTTTCGTTTCAGTTTTTTGACATAGCGAAATGGTGAATGGGACCGTACGTTTCAGAACTTTTTTGACATAGCGAAATGGTGAATGGGGGCTTACGTTTCAGAACTTTTTTTGAGATAGCGAAATGGTGAACTGGGGCCTTACGTTTCAGAACTGTTTTGACATAGCGAAATGGTGAATAGGACCTTACGTTTCAAAATAAGATTATTTTCATTTACAGGTATAGAGCTTAACGTCATAACAAGAAGTATTAAATTATAACAGTGTGCTTATAACATTGTGTTGCTCCTACCGTGAAACATGGTGCTCTAATCCAAAAAGTCCCCGAGACCTAGTGTCTCAGTGCACGCTAAAGTAACTATATTGGGTCTTACTGGCCCGAGAATCGAAGCCACGGAATGAGCACCATTTCAGTCACCCGTTAGTCCCACGTTATGCATCGTCCAAAAAGGAATTACATACAATGAATTCGAGTACATGTATTACCAGAACTGAACATCCCGATATAAGTTAAAGAACGTTGACATAGAAGTAAAACACCGTTACTCCACTTAACCCCTCCCACACCACCCTCACCCACTCAGCCATTTAAACATCCCGTTGGTATCAACTGTACATGTATATATCATATATACATATATCATAACATTTCAATGTTACTATGCATCGATTGTCGATACAACACAAAGGTTAAACATTTAAACACAAAGAAATTATCACCATTCAGTATTCACAAACAGAAAAATTAACCATTTCCATTAAACCCTCTATCAACATTAATGATTTTACTTCTCTGTAATATATAATGATACATAAATCATGTCAACTATTTTCAATAAATCTAATTCATAATTAAAAACGACACTACAGTCCGGTCGAAAGTTTAACACTAAGCTAACGAATTAGCGCCGAATCAACCGAATCGAGAGCTTTTTTTCTCGGCCCTCGTTAGCTATATATCTTGACAGCGTTTAGGCAGCTGCTATCAATATCTATGTAGCTTTTGTGGTCACTAGCTATCGATATCTTGGCCACTCGGCAGTCGAGCTTCCGACCTTTTTGCGTGAGCTCAGTGTTAAACTTTCGACAGGTCTGTACCTTTTAAAAAATATTTCGACGGACGTTCTCGACCATCAGTAATTGATTGTTAGATGAATATTAAAGATCATATTTTTACATTGAGTTTCTCGCTTGTTTACAATCATAAAATAATTAAAAAATCTCTTTGTTAGTCACTTTTTTCATTATTTTTCCTACAAGACTACCGCCGATGGAGCAATATTGATATACGCGTTCTATAAATTGACCCCAACACAAAGTATGGAAACCTTACCTTGTAAAATTCGACCCTGAGTGCTTTTGAAATCAGTCAAAGAAATTATGAACATCCAGAAAAAGAACAAGAATGAAAATCCTCCCATACAAACCTAATTAGACTAATATAGTGTGAACTAAATCTAAAAATGAACATACATTCGAAGCACGGCCAGCGCTTTTTTCAAACTTTCAGTGCATTCAAACCGGCATATAAAATCAGGTTAAAAACTAGGTCTTGACCTTGACCTCAATTGTAGGTTATTTACAAGTTTTTGTTAAAACCGTTAACTGATTTCCTTTGTACAAAATTCAGATATGACCACAAGCTAAAGATATTTTACGATTTTTAAAACATTAAACATTATTTTACTGCCACATGTTCGTTTTGGAATTTGGATTTTTAAAAGTAGTTTAAGCCAAAGGGGAATAACTCTTAACCGCGGTACATAACCAGAATTCAAACTTGACATAGTAACTTTTATTTCTTGATTTTTTAATATAAACACTACATATTGTACCAGTGTTAATTTTACAGCACTGTCATGTGCTGTTTTTGAATTTCTATTAAAATAATGCGTTCAAAAACAGCACATCATACAGCACTAGTGTTTGGACCAAATCCATTTTTTCAAGATGTTAAAAAGATATTCAAAGGACCAAAATATATAAAAACAAATTCAGCCAAGGGAATACTTTGCATGAGGGAATTTACCTAATTTTTTGAGGATTTTTTTGTTGAAAAAATATAGCTATAAAGTTAATCTATTTCGTTTTGAAATCGTTATTATTAATTCAAATCGTTATAAACTATTGGATATATTTTTCTGCAAGTAAAGTAAGAGATGGAAGCACTTTAAAATCTCTTATTTAAATATTGACACGTGACTGAAATATGTATAGGCAAACAAAATTTACCTGTCCGTTTGACCTTACATGAAGAATATTCATTAAGAGGGTCCACCCAATACATGGGTAGCGTTAGGATTCGCACTTAATATATATACACATTGCCCATGATTAGTGTTCACGTCATAAAGACGAAATATACACGTGTGACTCCTATTACTTACATTTTTCTGTCCATAATGAATATTTAAATCAAAGGTCAAGCGGACAGGTTAATGTTGTTTGCCTATATGGTATTTAAGTTCTATATTACCTACAACACAGAACTGTCGAAAATTTAACAATAAACTAACGAATTACTAAGTCAGTGTGTCGAACCGGCCGCTCGTTAGCTATAGCTAACAGTAGCTACATGTATCTATATATCATATGGTAGCTTTGCGGTCACTAGCTATCCATATCTCGGCCACTTGACAGCCGACCTTTGACCCCTTTTCGTTAGTTCAGTGTTAAACTTTCGACAGGCCGGTATTACCTACATCGTGTCGTTGATACTTAGCAACAATGTATAGATAGTTCGATCACTTAAATCTATTGATTAAGATCGGGTCGATCACTTAAATCTATTGATTAACATCGGGTTAAGTAGCGACATAATACAGACCTGTCGAAAATTTAACGACAAGCTAGAAAGTACGGAGCATCTGACCCGACTTAACCCTGGTGGAAGTTCATTTTGCTAGCTTTCTAAGTTTTTGCCTTTCGAGATAATAATGTTATTGGCTATAGGTAAACAACATTGACCTCTCCGTTTGACCTGTCATTAGGAATATTCATATAGGAGGACCCAACCAATAAATGGGTAGTGTTAAGATCCAAGTAAATACATATACAATACACAGGTTTACTCTGTGAGGTGAGTATATCTCATGATGTATACAGAATAAACACCTGTGCTCCCTTTACACAGATGTACTTGGTCTGTGATGAATATTTAAATAAAAGGTCAAGCGGACAGGCCACAGTTGTTTACCTATGCTAGTACACGTATATCGAATTGGTTCCGATATAGTAAACAGCTCATCCCAGCTCCTAAGTTAGTCATATTTCGGTGGTCGTTGTCTATCTCTTAGCATCTTTTTGAACACTAGCTAGCCACTTGACGACCGAGCTTTGACTTCTTTTCGTTAGCTCAGAGTTAAATTTTGACAGTCTGAGGCCAAACAAAATTAGCTCTAAACTCCAGCTATCCATATCTTTGAGTCCATTCCGTGAACTTAGCAGGGGTTCAAAATTATGTTCTGTAATAGAAGGTCCAGTACCTTTTTGCCTTTATATTTGGCAGGTCCGACATAAAGTTTTTGAAAAGTCAAACATCAAAGAAAGGTCCATTGCAATTATGTTTTTATATACTCAATTCAATTCAATTCAAACTTTATTGTCATATAATCAGATGACAGATTGTGACAAACACATACAATACAAACAAGCAAGTAGAAAATGCAGTATTGTACAAGTAAAAACAGCAGATTCAATTTATTTTTACAGTTTAAATATCAAGGGTCCAAATGTAAAACAAATAGGTCCCGGACCTCGGACCTATGGAATTTTTAACCACTGCTTAGTGTTAAACTTTTCGACAGGTCTGTACTATACAGTGTATAATCAATGAAGTGTTTGATTTTTACTTATGTCTATTATCACTTCAATTACATTTGTATTTCCATTAAGATTTCAACTGTTAGGGGATTAGTTGACATATTGACATAATTGAACATTCTTGATTAAGCGAAAATATCAAAAGATTTTGAATATTAAGAGGTTGTTGACTTAATTTAACATAGTTGATTAAGAAAAAATTCAAATAAATGTTTAAATGCTGATCGGGAGTTGATTGACTAAATTTTATTTAGCATTCTTAAGAAAAGTTATTTTTTTTGTAAATATGCTTATTCGTCCAAAAACGTCGCTAATTTTTTTGCCACCCAGAAATCGGCAATTAATAAGTAGCGTCAAATAAAGAAGAAGAAAAAGAAGAGAGGGGGCGAACAAAAAAGGTGAAATTCCGAAGAAATTGTCAATTTTTATACTGTTATTGTCCAGGAAAAGAGTAATTGTAAATTAAACCAAATCGATACCATCCTGTTTGAGTATGATCGTTGATGATAACGATAGCGATTTTCAAACATACACTCTTTAAGATATGACACTATTCAAAATTAAAAACCCATGACATAGATGAAGACGAATAAAGGAAAAGCATTTACGTTGGTTCGGCCATATACTACGGCGAGAACCACCAAACACTACATAGAGAGGCGGGAAATATGCATTTCAAGACGAGAAGTTTTAGAGGACCTTTGTTCTAGAGAGAAACCAGAGAATCGGGATACTAGTATTGCAGCACAAGACAGAAGCTGTAAAGGGGAATTGAAGGAGCAGATCATGCATAACAGGAAAGGATGTCACAAGTTTCGAAGACCCATGTTTTAGAGGAAACCCAGAGGAAGAAATTATGCATCATAAGACAGGCAGTTGTCGAGGACCCTTGTTCCAGAGAGTATCTAGAGTAGGAACCATGAATAACAAGATGGGCAGTTGTCGAGGACCCTTGTTCCAGAGAGTATCTAGAGTAGGAACCATGAATCACAAGACAGTTGCGACCCCAGAGGAGGGAATCATGCATTTTAAATCGGGGATTACGGGGAGGGGGCGTGTAGAGGACCTTTGTTCCATAGGAAGTTCAGATGAGCAGATTATGCATCACAAGAAGGAATCACCAGTAGACTGTTGTTGAGGACCTTTAATCCAACATGAATATCAGTGATTTGCTTGTGAAACACAAGACAGGACGTTGAAAGTGTCTTTGTTCCGGAGGAAATGCAATGAAGGGAGTCGTGCATCAAAAGACAGGAAGTTGTCGGGGTCATTTGTTCCAGAGGGAATCCAGAGGAGGATGCCATGCATAACAAAACAGGAAGTTGTCGAGGAAATTGGTTCCAGAGGGAATCAAGAGGAGGTGATCATGCATTACAAGACAGAAAGTTCTCGAGGACTTTTGGAATCACAGAAGAGGGAATCATGCAGCGTAAGACATAAAATCGTCGAGGTCCCGTGTTCCAGAGGGAATCTAGAGGAGAAGATCATGCGTCACAAGACTGGGACCACGGGGGATTTGTAGAGGACTTATGTTCCAAAGGAAAATCAGGAGAGCGATTCATGTATCACAAGACATGGATCACGGGTGACTTGAAGAGGACTTATATTCCAAAGGAAATCCAGGTGAGTGGAGTAAGCAGCACGCGACTGGGATCACGGGTTAGTTGTAGAGGAATTATGTTCCAAAGGAAAATCAGGAGAGCGATTCATGTATCACCAGACATGGATCACGGGTGACTTGCAGAGGACTTATTTTCCAGATGAAATCCAGGTGAGTGGATTATGTATCACAAGACTGGGATCATAATGAGATTGTTGTAGAGGACCTTTTTTCCAGAAAAAATCCAGGTAAGTGGATTATTTATAAAAATACACGGATCACTGTTGACTTGTAGAGAACTTATGTATCAAAGGAAATCCAGGTAAAACGCAGCACAACACATGCATCAAAGGAAGATTGTTGTAGGGGACCGCCGTTCCAAAGGGAATCCAGGTAAATGGATTATTTAATTCGAGATTGGGATCACGGGTGACTTGTAGAGGACTTATGTTCCAGAGGGAATCCAGGTGAGTGGATTATGGATCACGGGTGACCTGTAAAGGACTTATGTTCCAGAGGGAATCCGGGAATCCGGGTGAACGAATTATGTATCACGGGGTGACTTGTAGAGGACTTACGTTCAAAACGGAATCCAGGTGAGGGGATAATTGATCACGGTGACTTGTAGAGGACTTATGTTCCAGAGGGAATCCAGGTAAGTGGATTTTGTATCACGGGGTGACTTGTAGAGGACTTATGTTCCAGAGGGAATCCAGGTAAGTGGATTTTGTATCACGGGGTGACTTGTAGAGGACTTATGTTCCAGAGGGAATCCAGGTAAGTGGATTTTGTATCACGGGGTGACTTGTAGAGGACTTATGTTCCAGAGGGAATCCATGTGAGGGGATTATGGATCACGGGTGACTTGTAGAGGACTTATTTTGAGTTTGTCTCAGAGGGAATTAAAAAAAATAATTCATATAAAAACCACCATAAAGGATAACTTACCTTTATTGTAATCCAACATCTTTTTGACCAATATTATTTTCACATTTTTCAATCATTTTCCAAAAAATTCCGTTTTCAATTAACCATGGATGCTAAAACCAATTAGGCAGAATTCACAACTGAAATGGACAATTAGCAACTTCTATACGGGTGAAATTCTACATCTAAAATCCATCCATACACAATTTTGTGAATCACATGATGAACAATTATACATATTCGGGCACGGCTTGTAAAAGAAAATTAAATGTCTGGATCCTCTGTGAAATGTAACACTTCTTGTCCCGTCAAAGGTACTATTTACACTTTTCTTAATAAGATAAATAACCGTGTACTAGCAGTAGCCACTCTCAAACGTCTATCTAAGATTGACTCCAGTAATGTTTTAACAACGTTATAGGTATAGGAAAACAACATTGACCTGTCAGGTTGACCTTTGATTTTAAATATTTATTACGGACCAGTACATTTATATAAAGGGAATACATGTGTCTATTTCATTTACGTTATGGAGAACATCCAGTGTTTATTAACTGAGAATCATTACACGATCCATGTATGGGTGGATCATCTTAAATTAATATTCCTAATGAAAGGTCAACCTGACAGGTCAATGCTGTTCGCCTTATACATGTGTACATATCTCTTGGTTATTTTATTGATTGATTGGGCAACTTAAGGCATATATAACCACAAAAACCTTTTATATATAAATTATACATTTATACTTTAATATAATCCTTATAATAACGATGTAGCCTTATTTAAATATTAAGCGACTGTTGGAACTTTTTCTCAGTCCCCTGTGTGATATTAATTTTTATCAGTTTGATCAATGAATAAAAAGATTTAAAAAAGCAATAAAATAAATAAATAAATAAATAAATAAATAAATAAATAAATAAATAAATAAATAAACAAATAAATAAATAAATAAATATTAATATTGTTAAAACTTTTCCAGTGGAGTATTAGTTTTTATTTTTATGTTACATCAATGGATTTGTTTTCAAAAAGTAAAAAATAAATAAATAAATAATAAATAAATAAATGGGTATTCTCTCCTTTTGTATATATGCCCAACAATTTTATGGAAAATTCTGTAAATTTTAGGGTTTTCGGCCAGACAAAATAAATCATTTTACTTAGTATAAAAATGTACAAATAGGAGTTTTATTAAAAATTATATGAATAGACGAAACATTGCAAAAATACACTAAATAAATATTGTTTCAGATTTTGAATTTAATTCTAATGTTTTATTATGTTAGTACATGTACATGTATTTACATTATATAATGTATTTTGCATCTTTCAATTGATATTGTTCGACATTTTCAAAGAATCAATTTAATTTTCTGATCAAATATTTTTTTTATTTAAAGCCGTTATATAAAGTGCAATAATTTAATGTCTATCGACTATACAAATAATATAACACATATTAAAAGTTAAAAAAAACATTAAAGTCAAACCGGCCTTAAAGACCACCTCTATACTAGGGACACCTACTTAAGATCTATTGAGCTTTTAAAATCGACTATACAAATGGCATAACACATACATATCTAAAAAGTTAAAAAACATTACAGTCAACCCGGCCTTAAAGACCACCTCTATATAAGGGGCACCTGGATTTAAAGGTCAGTATTTTTTTATCCCAATTGCTCTTTATTCATGTCATTTGAACCCGTATATAAGGCCATCTGCCTGCAAAGGTCACTTTGAATGGTTCCCTTTATAGACAGGTTTAATAAAGGCATCATTGTTGTTGGTTAATTCGGTTGCAGTACCGCGATTTCCTGTTGGTAAGTGTGTGCAGCACAATTACAGATAACAAGATCACACGTGACTTTTTTCATTTCGAGAACCAAAACCATGTAGATGACATTAGAGGTTTCCATTTTCAGAAACATTTCTAGTTCAATTGATTTAGTGCCACATTATATATTGACCATAGTATTGCCTTGTAGCAAACTGGGATTGCACCGAAGTAATGACATTTTGAGCCCCAGTCAAGATTCTTTCACTTTTACTGTATATTCGGGAGGCTATTCAAGAATAGTTGAAGAAACTCAGCAACAGGAACACTCGGAGAAAAACGCTGACTTTTAGCAAGCAAACTGACACATTTTCTTAGCGGGATTTGAGCATAGGAGCAAAGGGAAGGAACACTTCGAGGACTTGATTGGATGGAACAAGTAAAATGGACATCGTAAACGTTCAATAGGACAGAACCACTTTAAGAAATTGAGCAAAAAAACACCGAAAGATCTTGATAGGGCAAAAATGGATGACAGGAAAACACAAGCCTCTGGCAAAAGACTAGGAACTGAAAAACTTTCTGTCCCAAGTGAGATTCGAACCCAGGCAATGAGAAGCGTTGTGACCCGTAGGCCCGCCTCTAGGCCACTCAGTAACAGAGGTCCCTTTTGTATTCAATGCTAGAATTTATTCCTGATCTTCATAATGGAGAATATCACTACGGTAGCTCAGTTGGTAAAGTGCTCGCTCCGTAAGTGGAAGGTCGTGGGTTTGAACCCCCACTGGGTCTGACAAAAGACTTGAAAGTGGGTAGTGATTGTTCTTTCGCCAAGCACTCGGCATTACTAAATATAAGCCACGGTTCTTTCGGATGGGAACTTAAAATAAACGAGGACAGGTCCCGTGTCACGGTAGACATGGCACGATAAAGAACCCTGTTGTATAATCCATCAGCGTAACGCACAGGTAAAACTGTACCTTGGCTTAAAGCTGACTACGTCCGATATAAGTGAAATATTCGTAGGGACGTAGCACTCTACTCAATTCATAGTGGAGCGTCAGTAACCATGTGAGTACAAATATATACGAACCTATACGGTTCGCGATATAGCTGGCGACGTCCAGATACAAATGAAATATTCTTGGCTGGGACGTAACACTCTACTCAACTCATAATGGAGTGTCAGTAACCATGTGAGTACACATATTTACGAACCTATACGGCTCGCGATATAGCTGGTGACGTTCCGATATAAATGAAATATTCTTGAATTAGACATAAACCCCCATTTATCTACTCAATTCATAATGGAGCGTCAGTAACCATGTGAGTACACATATTTACGAACCTATACGGTTCGCGATATAGCTGGTGACGTCCCGATATAAATGAAATATTCTTGAATTAGACATAAACCCCCATTTATCTACTCAACTCATAGTGGAGCGTCAGTAACCATGTGAGTACACATATTTACGAACCTATACGGTTCGCGATATAGCTGGTGACGTCCCGATATAAATGAAATATTCTTGAATTATTTATCTACTCTACTCATAATGGAGCGTCAGTAACCATGTGAGTACACATATTTACGAACCTATACGGTTCGCGATAAATCTATGTTTATCATGCTGTGTCTGTGAGGTTTAAATACGTTCAGTAAATTTAATACTCGTAAAGTATTTGATTTTACATGCTGTGAGCTTTAAATAGTTGAATACACATTCTAAATTGATTCTGTAACATTAATACGAGTATTACTTAACTGTGAGCTGTGGGCTATACAATGTCCCTAATCAATTGGTAATAAGTCTTTGATAAACTCAACAAAAGGCAGTTATCGATTTGCAGGTATAGGTCCAATGTGCCTATATATGTATAATATACATAAACACTAAGGTGGCTCATGATCAGTTGGTAGAGTGCTTGCTTCATTTATGGAAGGTCGTGGGTTCAAAACAAAGCCGGGTCTGACCAAGACTTGAAAATAGGTACTTATAGTGACTGTTCTCTAAGCATCCGGTATTTAGAAATGAAAGTTACGGGGTCCTTCGGAAGTGACCTTAACAAGAGGCCCAAAAGGGCCTGTAATGCTCAACTGACAAAATTTTACCTAATTTGCTAAAATTGAGTCAATGGAAAAATTCTTAGAAAACCTGTTTAGTATGTTAAACGACTAAGTATCTACTTTCTATATTTCAAATTTGAAGAAAATCGTTGGAAAATTGAATGCACAATGACCATTTTAGTGATTTCGCGGCATTCATAGTAATGGCGGCCATCTTTGATTTCAAACAAGGTCTCCTTGTACAATCTTTTATCTACTCCACCTAGGGACTTTTCACACCAATTTTAGTTTCAATGGGCCCAGTGGCTTCAAAGTATACGCACGCACGCCTTATCATGCCATAAGCACAGCTGGCTATAGCAAGTTGAGCTAAAAAACGAAACCCGTGTCAAGATAGGTGTAACACTAAAGAACTATCCCTGCGCATTGCCCTGAGCGCACTGCAAAGATATTTTTTCGCCACTTCACCTATGATGTCTCAATATAAGTGAAATGTTCTTGACTGTGACATAAAACCTCATTCAATCAATCAATCGGCATACATATCGATCATTACCAGTTTGATCAATTTCAAATGCTGAAAAAAACAACAATATTACGCTTGTATGAATACAATTTGATGGTTATATAACATACAGCCAAGCCTGCCGTAAAGACAACCTCTACAAAACGGCCATTTTTTTCCAATCGCCCTTTATTCGTGTTATTTTACCCTGTATATAAAGACCGGCCAACTGTCCATAATGGTCACTTTTACAGGTTTCCTCAAATGGCCTACATAGACCGGTTTGACTGTTATTATCATATGGCAAATGCTATGATGATAAATTGTAGAGTTATTTATATTTGGATGGCAAAGCAGGCTGACCAATTCAACGGATTTTACCATAAAAACGGATAAACGGACGGATGAAATGAAAAGGTCAAATTAGACGGATTTTTTCCCATTTTGACGTTTTTTTAATTTATAGTACTTAAATATCGGACTTTTTGTAGGGAAATTGTACCAAAATCAAATACTTAACGATAAAAAAGTACCTAAATGGCAATCTTGCGCACTAATAATGTACCGTTTTGGACAAATAAATTAATTTGATTGGTCAGCCTGGCAATGTGTAGTTTAGTAGGTACACTATAATTAGAAATTCAAATGTTTCTGGCTATGCAGGGGATGGGTGGGTAAATCATGATTGTTGGTTTTCGACTCGGGTCACTCATATAGAAGTTTATTCCGAACAGCGGGGTATCAGACCCCGGTTTCATAAAACCATTCCTTAACTAAAATTTTAATTAACTTAAGTATGACATGTTTGAAATCCTTATGATCTTGGTAATTGTATAGATATCCAGGAATTTAAGGTGTTATTTTGGAAATCACTTCAAGCTTTTAACTTTGTATTTATATTTGACAAAATTGTTTATTCAAAGTTCCAATAAAATAGCCAATATTGGCTAAATTTAACTTAAGAAAAGTCTCTGCTAAGGAACGATTGTGCCTGAAACTTGTGTCAGGTGAAAACATTTGTTTTTCGGTTGATGTTATGTTGTTAAACACTAGCAATCATTCAGCTATTTACCAAGAAAGCAAGTTTATAAATCGCTAAAGATTAATCTAAGAACAATTTCCTGTATGTGCCAAATATGCGAGTGTGTTTTGTGGACCAGCACACACACAGGACAACTTTAAGTTGCTAGCTCACCTAGTCAGACAAACATACATCCCGGCCACATTATACCGACACCGAGTGAACCAGGAAATATTCCGTTCCCTAAATTAGGAAGTTTAAAGTGTTATAAATACCCGATCGTGGTTTGAACCCGCGACCTCTTGCTCTAGAGACAGGGCTTTGCGTTTGATCAATAGTTGCGCATGCGCTAATTTTTCCGGTTACTTTCGACCTGAAGCTAACAAAGAATTATGAAGGATTGAAACTTATTTCTTAAATAAAATATTGAAAGATCAAAGCTATCAAATTATTCCTGTTATCATTAAAAAGTAGAAAATGAGAGGAATTTTATGGTATTTTTTAATCTGAAATATTTTAAGAAATTTTTGGGGCTTTTTTAGTTTGAAATTTAAGAACTTTACAATATAGATAAAGAAGGAAATGTGTTGACGTGGTTGCTTAAAACAGTCATATCAATAATTTTACTTTCATTTTCGAAAAAGTTCCTGTTATAGCTAAAAAGAAGACATTTTGACGATTCCAATGGTGTATAACACGAGAAAATAAATAAATAAACAATTGGGGCTTTTTTTAACTTTAATATAAAAATAGGCACTATTTTTGACCAGCAGTCATCTTAACCCGTCACCGTATATATATATACAGGTGATGTATAATGGTTTATATAGGGAAAACATGCACCTGGTTTAATAATTTACTTATTTTGACTTTAATGTGGATATTTCTTAAAACTTTCAAATTATTTCATATTCTACAATTTTTTCTGCATCTTACTATATTTTTTTCATAATTTTATGATAATGGCAAATTACTTCAAAATTACCTTGAAAATAACCCTTAAAGTAAATAACACATATATTCGTATGGTCTTATATAGAGTGATATAGTAAAAAGGTGATAATTTACATAAATAGGCTTACTTTGAGTGACAAAAACTCTAAAAATTTAAGGAAAAGTCTAACACTTTCAAATCGTTCCACATTCTTCAATTTTTTCTGCATCTTAAGACATGTTTTTTGAAATTGTACGGTAATGGCAAATTACTTCAAAATTACTTTAAAAATTTGTATGATTTTACGGATAACGATATTTTTCGCATAGATTTACATGGTAAATATGTGAAAATTTGCACAGGGATGCTTGTTTTAATCTTCAAATACATTTTTTAATATAGAAAATGTATCACTTTCACATCGTTTCATATATTTTACATTTTTCTCAAATTAAGATTTTTTTAAAATAATTTTCCGACAATGGCAAATAACTTCCACATTCTTTTGAAAATTATTAAAGCGGTATATATTTGTTTCATACCTCAGTTTAATGTCAACTATTAAATAAATAAAAAATAAATAAATAAAAATAAATAAATAAATAAATAAATAAATGTTTCGAAAGGTCTTTTTGTCTGCATCTCTGGTGACTGCGAGACTATTTCTTTTTCCTTTTTCCCACGCGGACTGTCATTGGTTTTTTTTAGTAATTTTTGTTAGAAAAGGACCAGTTACGGATTTATCGTTAACCAGGTGATATTTCTGAATTTAACGTATGCCTCGCTTGTATATTCAGATGCGGGACATTCCCCATTAATGGAAAATCACCTTCATACTAATCCCTTTGCTTATTCGAAGTGTATCCCGCTACCGATCCTGTCTCAAAGAGGATCTCAATTAATCACCTATAAACCGGATATCGCTAATTAACTCTACTATGGCACGCCTCGACAACAAAAGTTCGATAAAGTGCTTTAACGGTCGTTAAAGCGCTTTAACGAGTTTAATGTTGCATTGGCGTCGATAACAAGAACAAAATTTCCACTATTTTTATTTAACGAACGATAAATGGATATAGATTCAATAAAGCGCTTTAACGACCGATAAAGCGATTTAACGGTCTTTAAAAATTATCGAACGGTAATGAAGAATGTATGGCACGCCTCACCAACAAAAGTTCGATAAAGTGCTTTAAAGGTCGTTAAAGCGCTTTAACGAATTTAATGTTGCATTAGCGTCGATAACAAGAACAAAATTTCCACTATTTAACGAACGATAAATGGATATTGATTCGATAAAGCGCTTTAACGACCGATAAAGCGATTTACCGTTCGTTAAAGCGCTTTACCGTTCGTTAAAACGCTTTACCGCTCGTTAAAACGCTTTAGCGAGATTTTATAATACGCTTAGAAGATTGCAAAGACAGTTTGCAGACAAAAATATGGATTCCGAAGATGCACACAGAGAGTTAGATGAGGTAAAATGTCATTTATCTGTGTGCATCTTCGGAATCCATATTTTTGTCTGCAAACTGTCTTTGCAATCTTCTAAGCGTATTATAAATACGATCGAGTACATGGTATACTGCTGTAGGTAGGTGCGATCGCTGTAGCCGGCGCATTATCATTTTGACAAATTTCCTCGATTTCAAAGTAACTTTCACATTTTGTTACACGCCCTCTGATTGGCTGAATTTTTCGATAAACGGTAATAGACTTTCTGTGAGTTCGATAATTCGGTAATGCAATATAAATATCGGTAATAAGCTCTAAAATCTCGATAAAGCGCTTTAACGGGTAGAGTATGGCACGAGGCGTTGGTGAGGCGTGCCATACTCTACCCATTAATTAATGTAGCTGTCCAGTACTCTATCTGAAAAACAGCTTACAGATTAAAATTTGTGTCGGTCATGATACATAATATCACAGATGCAGTCTCTTCTCTCTCTCTCTCTCTCTCTCTCTCTCTCTCTCATATTTTTAAACATCTCATTATCGCATAAAAGTACAAAAAAAAATAAAAAATAAAAATAAAAAAAATTAAATAAATAAATAATAATAATTTAATTTCTCTGACTTCCCCCACATTTATTTGTTCTACCAGCAGACTATTAAGCTAATATGATAACTGCATGTAAAAAAGAAAAAAAAGGAGTTAGTAAAAAACAAAGAATTTTAAGAGAAATCAAACAGACCAACGAAAATTATTTGGAAAATAATATACCTATAAATGAGGAAATAGAAAACTTGAATGAATATGCAATAAAAGAAAAACTATCGCAATTGGGAATAAAAACAAGAGCGAGGGAAAAGGACAAACTAGTTGAAGTATTAAGAGATGCGTTGAGAAGTACTGAATAATGAATAATTTTTTGCAACTGTTAATACTCTATATGGTAGTAACATTTTGCGGTGACTGGTAACTGTGTGCACATATTTTAAGAAAATTTTAGATGATGAAATATGTATAATTAATGAGGAACTGATAAGCCCATGTCATACGATTTATTTATTTATTTATTTATTTATTTATTTATGAATGTTTGATGATCAATAAACCATGTGGATGAAGTTTGCCTTCACGTGTCTTGTGTGCAAATGTCTGTTGGGGTGATTGATTGATTGATCGATTGATTGATTGATTGATTCCAGTCGGAATAGTGAGCAATCACTTCTATCGGGTCGACGAATAAGCTATCAGGATATCTTTCTAGGTCCAAGTTGAATCATCATCATCATTATTTATTTATATCCTCTATATTAGAGATTTAACATGTGAAAATATTATATATACAAATTAATATCGAAAAATCTAAACATATATACACATTGTTTGTTATTTAATTCATCAAGTCATTTCAGTTGATCTAGGCAGAAAGTTCAGTATGTCGCATATAGTACGCCGCTGACTGATAAACATAGTTGAAACATAGCCTGTGGAACTTAGCGATCTCGACGGCACACAAAATAGAGTCCGGCACTTTTCCTAGAAAATATGATACCAAGGATTCATCTCCACAATTATTTAGTTCGACATTAAGTGAAATGTGAAAATTGTCTATTGTTGCTCTCCAGAAAATATCTCGAAGGGGTTCAATAAGAGTGCAGACACAAAGGATATGTCTTAGCAAGTCCTGATATGTCATTTTGCAGAAACGACATGTAACTAGATCGGTTTGGGCGGGTACTACCCAGAAACGTCCGACATATTTTGCTATGCGAAGATCTTCCCGGCAAGTAGGAAATTTCCAAATATTTGCAACGGAGTTGCCAGAATGCAATGTCTTAAATCTGTCGAATTCGGAATCGTTATCCATTCTGTGTTGTCTTTTTTGACACTGTACAGATGTCACTGCTACATCTACGATCTTTTTCCATTCAAACTTGGAGGGAAATTCACCGAATGTCACAAAATTATCAAAGTACGCAATAAGCGAGTAATCGTTCAGAATTTTATATATATCTGGTATAAATCCAATGTGTTTATGTGATTTGTCAAATACAAACGTGAATAATCTACGCAAGAACACTTGTTTTGTTTTGCTACTATGATCAAGACAACATAATTTGTTGAAAAACAAAAGCTTACGTCGGTCTATTTCCGATGGTAAGGGTAATAATCCTAACATGCTTTCACACATGTCAGATCGTGTATGTGTCGGCATGTCCTGAATGCGTTTTACAATAAAATGTTGGAATCGCGAGATAATATTAATATCGTAGTTTTTCATCGTGTTCCATAATTCGCATCCATATAGCACGGTAGGAATTACTACTTTACGGTAGAGACTTGTCACTGACATGGGATTAACATCGTTCCTGAAGTTAATCGCGAAAAAAGCATTTCGTCCTTTTTGGCAAGATTCTCTTGTTCTGTCTAGACATCTTAGGATTGCTTAATTCCCAAATAGGTGTAAGTGTCACTAACAGATATATTACTATCACCGAGCTGCCACTGAAATGACATTGGTCGAGATGGTTGCCCGTATATCATAACGCACGATTTAGATGCATTGAAAGTAAATCTCCACTGCTTTGAATACAAATACGCGATATTTAACATGTTTTGTAGACCTTTTGGAGATATGCTGATACAGCATATATCATCGGCTAGGGATGGATTTCCAGCTTTAATATAACTAACGGTTGCTGAAGTTTCGCAGTTTTCTAGTTGATCGAGCAGGTCATTTATGTATACTAAATATAAGAACGTAGACAAAATGCCTCCCTGTCGGACACCTTGCTGAACACGGAACCATCTAGATTGTTCAGCAAGGTGTCCGACAGGGAGGCATTTTGTCTACGTTCTTATATTTAGTATACATAAATGACCTGCTCGATCAACTAGAACGACTATACGATTGACAGCTGAGTTATGCTTGCCGCAAAATGTACGCGAAACATACAGAATAAAAACTAACTTATTGGAATGAATATATATTATCTGAATAATTCAATTTATCTTGAAACCGGAGAAAAATACTATCCATACGATATAAATAATTTTTTTTATTAATCTTACACATATGCATGTATGACTCAAGTTGGTCAATTTTTATCAGTTATGGTTGAACTTTTGATAATTATGAAACAATATTTAATTTAAAAAAATTAACAAACAGTTAAAAAAATAATCAAATAAAATCGGAAATATTTTGATAATTATGAAACAATATTTAATTTAAAAAAATTAACAGTTAAAAAATAATCAAATAAAATCGGAAATATTTTAATATAAGTTAAAAAAAAGTTTTACATGTACATATAATGTATAGGAAAAAAGAAAATTATCTTTATCTTGTAAACAGCTCTAGTGAATATCTATCTTCTCGATTAAGACACGATCTTACCTATAAAGTACGAGTTAAGTCCCTTGATTTACCGAACGATAAGTTCATAACGGGCTATATAGCTGATTGTGAGAAGCAAGCCAGTCAAGAAACTCTGTGCTATACTGCTATTTGCGCCAGTGTTTAAGCAGTTTTATAATACTCGAATTTACATATACACATGTACCGTGTACACTGTTCAGAAATATAACTTTTTCGGACACAATTTTGTTTGATAAGAATAGAATAGAATGGGAGCCGTGGCGCTATACCCCAAGTCAAGATATTGTCATTTTTATTGGATTTGGGGTGGTCATTTCGTCGATGGTGGCGGAAATCCCAGTTCTTGAAGAAAACAAAAGGCTAGCAAACTGAAATTCTCTTGTGGTTTTGATCTCTCAGAGTGAGATTCGAATTTAGGCTGCGTGAGGCGCTCTGAATCTAATCAGTAACTTTGGACCACCTGCCACCATAAATAGAAAGGCTACAGACGCCGAGTTTTTTATGATGAAATGTGATGGACTAAATGCAGACAGAGTAAATGAACATCCCCAATAAAACTGGTGATGATAAGCATTTCAATTACATAAAACAAGCACATTATTTTAATGACGAGATGTTCAGAGAACACTATCCCCCGCAAGGGTGAACATCAGTGAATTCCATACAAGGTGAAATATGCTTTATGGAACATTGGCTGTTAAATAAGTGGGGTGGTTTGGCCATTTAATAGATCGAAAACCACAACAAAGAATTAAGAATTAGGCTATAAATACATCTTATTTGCATATTTTATAAATATCATGCAAAACAAAAATTTAACGGAAAAACCTATTACACATGTTTAATACCCACAGTTTTATTTCCTATGTTTAAAATGCTGATGAAATTGGTACATAAATATGGCTGTAATGGCCATTTATCAGTTTTTCTATTTATAGTAACAGTGACCATCTTAGATACACTTTATTGTGCAAACTAAAAATTTTACAGAAAAACCTGTTACAAATGTTTAATGACCAGAGTTCTATTTTCTATGTTCAAAATTTTAACAAAATTGATACGTAAGTAAGGCTGTAATGGTCATTTATAGTAACAGCAACCATCTTAGATATGCTATAAGGCTGTCGAGCAATCCCACACCAATCACTATCATAACGAACCAACTGACCAAGTTTCAGCTCAATTGAATTTATGGTTTTCTTTTAAATGCACAGAAATCAACTGGGATGGGGTACATTAATAAGGCTGTAATGGCCATTTATAGGTTTTTGCTATTTATAGTAATGGCGACCATCTTGGATATACTATAAGGCTGTGGAGCAATCCCACACCAATGTTGTTTGCCTATACATGTGTATCAATAAATTAACAAAGCCGATTCATTGAATTAGGATCCCCCTTCAGTAGGTTGTACTTATGTTGAAAGGGGAATAACTCCCAGAAAAAATGAGCAAACCAACTATAGTAATCAATGAACATTTGTTAACCTCAACACTTTATCCAAGTTTCGAAAAATAGTCAGTGCTTCGACGTTTTTGAGAACTGCTCCAAACAAGAAGTGTCAGGATGGAAAGAAGTTCGATTTTAATATTTCTACTTTCTTCCAAATTAATCAACTATGGTTTTGTTTTTATATATCATACAGCCAACTGAGAAAATAAGAAATGGAGAAATGGTGGTTCCCAACCCAAGTCTAGATTTTTTCACTTACACTAAAGTGATCAATTCTGGGATTGTGAAGGAAACCAGAGTTCCTAGAGAAAAGCAACTTGGTCAGTTCTGGAATAGTGGAGAAAACTCCTTTTCTACATATACAGAGCAGAGTAGAGAAAATGTGGTTAACACCCAAGTCTATCTTCTTTTACTTACACCAAAGTGGTCAATTCTGGGATTGTGGAGGAAACCAGAGTTCCTAAAGAAAAGCCACTTGGTCAGTTCTGCAATAGTGGAGAAAACCAGCATACTAGAGAAAATCATCACCAATCAGCAAGCAAACTGACAAACTTTCTCAAACAAGGATCTGTCAGAGTAGGTTCAGGCACCTGTTACAAGACTGGTGTATAACATCAACTGCTGTAGTGTAGGTGCCAAAACAGTAATGAAATTTGCGACAATATTTTACAACTGGCAATTTCCTTGGCAACAGAATTTTCCAACCCAGCATTAACCCTGTTGACCAATGATCTGTTGAAGTAACACACAGCAACATTTCTTATGGAACATCTCATTGAATAAGAGGAACAGCTTTATGACTTTGAATAATCTAGTTACAGAATATACAATTTAAAGAGAGACTGTCCAGGGATTAAGATTTACAAGGACAGAGTAGCCCATGGCACCTAAAAATAATTTCAAGCCCAAAATTTTTACATATTTTAGCTATTTATTAATATAACAACTTTTTCTACAGTGAGTTGGACTCCCAACTCTAATTACTGTAGTTAAGCTTCATCCCTGCTGTCTATGTATCAATTTTCCCGCAATACGGCATCATGTCCCCCACAGGGGGTCACGCGTCATGCGAGATACACAGACCCTATCTGACACCACTGGTGTCACACCAGCAGGTATGGAAGAAATTGTATCAAGATTATAAGATTGAAACATTGTCCATCCATCTGTCTACTTAATTGTTGAAGTCTGTTTTAAGAGAGGTTCTACTAAAGTTGCTATGCAGTGTTCAATCAAGAAAGGTATTTGATGTGGTCATCCTGGCCCAGTCCTTGAAAAAAGGGGCCATGATTTCAAAACATTGGGTCAATATAGTATGATTTTTTGGACAAGATCAGCATTATGTGTAAAAGCAAAAGTTTAATTGAGAAAAAGAACTGGATTTATTCAAAATGAACTTAAAATGAAAAAAGAGCCAGTGTTGGTTCACGGACAGAACTTTTGCAAGACAAAATTAATATTTGAGGCCAATGGTGCAAGGACCCCCATCTAGATTGAACACTGCTATGATTTCAAATCATAATTTTCTTTTTTAGTAGTTTTTTCATTCACTGTTTGCAAAATTTCATTCAACATTTCATCCAGGATTGACTGGTTGCCGTCATTGTTAATCACAAAGTTCCAATCTTTGACATGATCTAAGGCACACTCAGACTCCGCATCATCAACACCCTTCGTAAACACAAATTCTCGCTGAATTCTTATTGCATCACTGCATGAAATCCTGACACACAAACACCTGTCTGCATACTTATTTTTAAAATATTGCAAGTCCGAAGGTCGTCGTGCATCACTGATTATCCACACAGATTTTTTACTGGCTTCTTCACCAGATGTCGCTAAACGACAAAAATAACCAGGGTCTTTATTCCGTTTTTCCTCTCCCCACAGAATCATATCTTTTCGAAAGTGTTCCTTATATTCAGTCGCATCTAAAAGTCGGTCAAAGTCAAGACCATGCTCCTTTGCATACTGTTTTTTCAGAGGTCCAGAAAGACGGAAAATGCTACATTTTTCATCACCTAATTTTTTCAGTAATGTATCTGCCACAAAATCTTTTCCAGATTTTCTTTTTCCGCTTAAGACCACAACAACTGGAATAACACCCATTGTATTACTGTTAATAAAATTTTCCATGAGGCAAATTTCAAGGACAAAGGAATTTCAAGGTCAAAGGTGAAGGACAAATCATCAATGCCTTGAGTTCAGTCCCATCATTGATATCCACGCTTACACATGTATTTTCAATGTCTTGTGTTCAGTCTCGCCATCGATGTCCACACTCAATCTTACAACATTTATAAAAAGTGGTCATTGGTTCATCAGCTGAGCGAGTTTGTATCTGCATGAAGTATGCCCTGTTGTGTTCACATTTTGGACAAATTTCTGAAACATAAAAAAAATGCAATAAAACTGTGATAATTAAGAAAATTTCTGGTTTTTGGTTTTGGATCACTCAAGGGCAAATTCTAGTGATGGCAATTGGTTGGATTTTTATAATCAGTGATAAAAGCTACTCCAGTACCTAATAATCAGAAATATTTGAGTAAGTAACAAATACAGAGGAAATGAGCATTCATTCTGCTTCTTCTACCAAATAATGACCACCTTCAACAACCTAAAGTAGTTTTTGGAAAGAAAGAATCCTTTCTATATGACTTGATGTTTTTGAAGAAGGAATCCGTTACAATTTAGATGTCTGGATTTCCCTTGTGCTGGTATGAGTAAGTCCTGTTTGCTGACGGCCACAACCCGATGGTATATTTTATAGAGCATACACAATGTAGTGTCAGCATGCCGACTTTAGAGAGAACTCCAGTTAAAGACAGTTTAAATAATGGAGCATGTCACTGATGCTAGCAGTATGTCTATAGTTCCCATGTGACGTCACACTGTCCACTTCACAGGTAAAGTAGCAGCCATTTTGTAGGCATTTAGAAATTGAATCTTATTAATTCTTTCTAAAATAGGGTGTATAAAATTTGTTGTCACATCCTTGTTATGGGGACAAAAAATTTATAAAATATACCAAATCAAAGTAAAACATTGGCAATTTCATAAATTAAAAAACTTTATTGATATCCTGATTACTTTTTGAAAAACAATAATTTAAAAATTAACAAATTTGGTTAAAATAGATACATAAATGATATGGATTGCCCAACAAAATGGCGACCACTCTACTGAAAAATTCGCTAGAGGTCCATGGGAACTATCTATACTTGTGCAGTACAAGTGAGTAGCTCTCTTTATATAGTACAAAATATGGAATTTCAGACAAATGGATTAAGTATTGACGTTAACTTGCATTTTCAATTAGATGTACTTTTAAATTAAAATAATCTTAAATCTGTGCCATGTATATGTACTTTGGACACTATTAAATACAGCCATACCCTGCATCTAGTATTAGATTGAGGGATAGGTAATGCCCCTCCACTGAGGAGAGCAGCAGACATAACCTTGTGTTATTTCTTGTTCTCTATACATAGTTTCTTCCCACCACACACGGGACTGATTATCAATTATTTAATACTTTGTTCAAGCACTTAATGATTGATTGATTATACCTTCTGTTGAGTCGACATTCTCCCAAGCAGCAGCTCCACCTAGGACATCATCTACTTCTTTTAACTTTGGATATTTACGATTTGTTATCTACAATACATATATAGTCTTATTAAAAATTAAAGATACAAAAATGTTTACAGAAAACACAGTATGTTGATTGATTGAGTGGGGTTTTAACTCCAAATCAAGAATATTTCACTTACATCTAGACATCACCAGGTTAAGGTGAACTGGCAGAAATTTTGACCTTTGCAGTGTACTGAAGTCAATGTATAGAGTTTATAGCCTGCCATGACACAGTGCATTGATTTTAACTTTTAAAGGTCTCTTCCAAAGGACCTTGTAAATTTCGTTTCCGAATGTTAAGTGCTAGGTCCAAAGACAGTCACTGCCAATGATTTTCAAGTTTTTGTCGACATCAGCCGAGTTCAAACCTAAGACCTTGTTTTATTTTTAGGTTTGCAGTATGAACAGATAAACAGATAAAGTAAAAGTCACACCCCCTCCCTCCCTCCAAATGTTAGACGGCACTTTACCATATAAAATAATTTAAAAAGACGATCGTAATCTAGGAACAATGTGTCACATACTTTTCTTGTTATGTTCTGTATATATGGGCATGTGTTACAAGCAAATCTATAACAATTTTGTCCTTCTTCTACCACTAAAACATTGGCACATGTGGGGCAAAACAACAGCATGACGACCGGAACTAAACGTTACCTAAACTTTTTATACCCTGGTATTCCGTCCCAATTTTGATCAAAAGCCTTACTAATGTAAGTATTTTAATGTAATTTAGTATGCATCTGTAGAAACTCATATGCTAAATATAATGATGACAGGTATAGAAATATTTATTCTGCTAATTATGATTGACTATTATAACCGCGGCTGCCACTAATGCTTTTATGACTAAGAATGTCTTCAGTTATTTGCGAGCGATCGACCCACAGACATATTCCTATTTTACCTGTATGAGGCCATTGCTATATAAAATAGTGTTTTCTGTCACTTAATCGGTGATAATGTTTCAAGTTTAAATCCGTAATAAAAAGTGGCTGTACAATGTATAAATATACTTTAAATCGAAAGTAAATAATTTTTGTGATTTACCGATGCCACACTATTGTAGCATTATCAACTCGTTGTTCCAGATTACAAACAAACCTACAGCCATGATCGACTATATACCAGTATACAACAACAAGCACGTTGTTGAGACGGCATGTAATATACGAGACTTTCACTTTGCTTTGTCTTGTTATATACAGGGGCGGATCCAGGATTTTTTTGCCTTGAAGTGGGTGGGTGGGGGATTGAGAATTACTAGTATATCAATGCTAAGTGCGCGCGCCGAAGGCGCGAGCTTCCAGAGACGTGGGGTCTAGTAAGCCCGTGGATAATCTTTAGGTCAGTGAAAACTAAATTAAATACCTACATTCTAGTTTAAACAATATTTTATTTATGTCTCCAGTACAATTTACAAATAAATAATATAAAGAGGATCCCGCAACAAGAGTAAGCTCTTATATAAACCGGTTTCCTAGGCAATTATAATATTACAATATTTTGCATGTCACAGAAAAAAAACATATATATTTTTATAACTAAATAGATGAATTAGTGAACAATTGGATAACTTAATTACTTTAATAAATAAATAATGGGTGCTTTATAAATAAATAAATAAATAAATAAATAAATAAATAAATAAATAAATAGTGTGTAGGTTATGATTTATAAAACAGAAATGAAAATTTCAGAATACATAATTTATGACATATACTAGTATGTAAAGTTTCATAATGTAAAATAATAATTGTTTTAAACGGAAAATCTCTTTGATAAAAGAATGTACTTTTGAACTTTGATGAAAATATCATTGTTTTCGGCAGGGGTCAGGTTTTGATTTCCAAATAACAATATGTCAAGATCATAAGGGACGTTTATGGTATGAATAGTAGTATTTCTTATATGAGTGTACAAGTTACAGTGTAAAAGAAAATGTTTTGTAGTTTCAACTTGACCGCATGCGCAATTGGGACTATCAACGAGGTTTTTACTATATAAATGGTAATTTAGTGAACTACAGTTTAACCTAAGTCTGGTGTGATGTATTTATCCTATGCGACTACCTGTGTAAAAAAGTTTGGAATATGTATTTTCTGGTTTAAGAAAGATTTAAAAATGTTAAGCGAACTGTTTCTGACTGAGACTGGCATGTTATTCCAATCTCTAATTGTTGAAGGAAGAAATGATTTATAATAATAGTCTGTTCTGCATAATATAGTTTCTAAGTTTTCAGATGAACGGGTGTTATATTGATGAATTTCTGAACTTGTAGGTGGAATCATTTGCGATAGATAAGTAGGGGATTGCCTGTGATACATCTTAAAAAATTGAATTAATCTATGTTTTTTCCTTCTCGTTTCTAGTGTTTCCCACCCCACATCTTGATATAATAAATTTAAACTAGTTAATTTGGTTGCCTCAGTTACTATTCTAGCTGCTTCAATATTTGCTCGTTCTAATTTTTTTGTATATTCGTCTGTCAGGTTGTCCCAGATGACGTCTCCGTATTCCCATAAGATTGTTTATTACTTGTTATCTAAGGTATGACATAAAACAGACTTGAGTGTAAAGATTATATTTAAGTTACTGGATACAGAGGATACATTTACTGCTGTTGGACCATTTCAATCATGTGAGTAGTTTTCTTCATAATGCTATAAACATGGATATTTCTTTATCAATGTTAATATTTATAAGTTTTATTAATTATTATTATTATTATTATTAACTTTTGTAGGTCACATATTCAGATAAAGAATTCTGAAAGCACAGACGACACGGTGATCTTTTTCCCGGTACCTCAGAACGGACTAACATTAGATGATCTACGTAAGTGTGTCATTTATTCTTTCGCCAACACCTAAGGAACACCAATGCTTCCCGTTTAAAAAATTGTTAGAAATGATTAAAAAACCAAATAAGCAGAGGAAAAAGAGAAAAATCGTTAAGAATAATTAGTTTAATTTCGGAACTTTAGGCTACTTTCGAAGTTTATCTTGTTTTATATAGACTTTCCTACTTTACCAGCGTCAGTGATGAGAAATTGTTTTTCGAAATGCGCATATTGTGTACTAAATTAATACTGGTATAAATTAATGATTTTCTAAACCAAATTGTCATCAGCTATCACGAAAAGCTAATCTTGAAGCTATGCGACAAACGGTATGACTTTAATTTCCGGAGTACTCGGCCTAACTTCCTTACAGGAAGTCCACGTGTACACACGGTTTTTTGTCGTATTTACGTCCATTCTGACTCACGAACCTTCATAACGATTTGGTATTACTTTGTTTATTTCTGCACTATATGCATTAGATTTAAAAGTAAATGTTATTAATTATTAGCGCTGGTGTGTGTGTGTGTGTGTGTGTGTGTGTGCGTGTGTGTGTGTGTGAGAGAGAGAGAGAGAGAGAGAGAGAGAGAGAGAGAGAGAGAGAGAGTGTGTGTGTGTGTGGTGTGTGTGTAACAACTATACCCAAAATATTAAAAGCGGATACTGGGCACTGATATTTACTATATTTTATCTGACAGCCTTAATTATCTCCTACTATTAAATTTAATTTTTGTTTTAATACGATATGCCACGGTCTAACGGACGGAATTTCCCCAGTCGTCTTGAAAAAAGAAATAAAAGAAGAAGAAGAAAAATCAAAAGCGCTCAATTTAAAAAAAAAATCATTTTAACGCCTTTTCCTTTATTACGTAGGTACATATCTCATTTGTGCTCAATAGAAACGCATCTGTCTTAACATTGTTAAAACCAAACATTATTAAAAATGACATTGCTCACTCATTTAAATATTCCTATTCTAAATTCAGTTAAAACGTTAGGAACTTTAAGTTTCTTTAAATTTGATTGCCTCAAACCTTTTTTTTTTTTTTTTTTTTTTTTTTTTTTGGCATCTATCATTCACTTGTAATGAATCAATTTTTCAAAAGTGCAGATAATGGAACATAAAAATTGTAGTATTTTTTATGTTAGCAAACTAAAGAATAATATATTGTACAAATCATTTGCTATGATCAGAAATGTGTACATGCATTTTTAATCATACCTAATAAAAAATTTCAATTCTTTTCAGATAATTACAGATTTAAAACAAGTACACGGTTTAATACTAGTGTAATGATTTTTATTTCCATAATGAAAGTTCAAATGTGTAAACATTACTCGTCTACTAGTATGAAATTAGAGTGGGACAAAAATGATACTGTCTGTGACATTGTGCAAAAGATTGGGGTATAATTAGTTATCTGTTTTTCTTTTCTGAGCACAGATTTGCATGCGGTTATTATTAAAAACCGCACGTCTTGTAACTGGTAAATGACTTGGTAAATTCATCAGCTCCTCATTTGAGCTTATTGAATTTGGATCTGGTAGGCCATCCATTAAATTCATCTTATCGTTACAAAACAGAGTATAGATTTCCTCTTTATTCTCTCTCTTAACAACATAGCAGTTGTAATACTTTTCAGTGAAACATTCTTTGCAGTATGGACACTTCTTCTGATTATTTAACTTCTTCTTTTACAATCGTAAAGCCATAGATTAATATCAGATAATACAGTTTTACTAATAATTACTATTGACAATATTGGCATTATTAGAATTATAGTAATTATAGTAAGACCTATAAAAAAAACTCAACAAAAGTTATGTCGATATTACGTTATGCTATAACTAGGGTTCATACAATTTGTAATTGAGAGTTAAACTAATAATAATAATGATATAATATCGAGACATTATTATAATCATATCAATAATAGAAAGAATAATAGTAAGCAAAAACCTGAACAAAAGTTAAGTCAGTACTTTACATAATGCTATAACTTGGGTTCATACAAATTTTAATTGAGCAATTTATCCACACCCGCAGTCTTTCACCATATACAGTTGAGATAAATAAACTGTGTTATCATATAAGCACTTAATATGCGTTTTAAAAACCATCAAGTTCAATATAGTTAAGTTCACCATAAGTGTAAACTTTGCAGACGGCGCAATTTTAAATACCTAAAGCACTTTTATCTTTTTTTTTTTATTCTTTTCGTTTCCCTGGTGGAAGTCCGCGTGTACTGCTTGATTTGCCAGTTTTCAAAGTTTTTTTTTACTTTGCTTATGGACTTTTCACTGGAACATAGATTAGTATGTTTATGTTTAATTTAACTTGTTTTTTTTTTTTAATTTAACAAAAGTAATTTATTACAAAAAGAAATTATAAAATCAAAGAATAAATAGATATACAAATACATGTATGTCCTACAACTAACATGTACTGCAATGTACTTAAGTATTTATAATATTTATAGTCTTACAGAAAATCATGGCAAAATTAAAACTACAACATGGTTTAAGCGCTCGGCGGAGGCAGAAGTGCAACAAAGCATGATGTTGATTTATATCATTATTAACAAAAAAGAAGAATATAAGTCAGATTGTTAATACCTAAATCACATGTATATATTACCCGATATAGTATATTGTAGATCATCAGGGTAGACAGATAGCTTGCAGAGGAAAAAATTCTCACAGTTCAATACTCACAGAATTATTGATGAGAATTATAATTAAAAAAATGTTTATTTTATGTTTTAATTTTGTCAAAAGCAATAATTATTCAGAATATAATTTGCCAAAAATTACCAACCCCTTTTTTCCATCTCTATCTCCACCTCTACAATTCAAGCACTTGGCTACACTATATAGAATTATGGATCTTACTCCCACTACCACTTATCTCCTAGGCACATAGCTGTGTACCACTTGGTCACATTTTATGATTAAATTAACACTAATTCAGTTAAGGGCAAACGGCAAGGAAATTAAATCAGTTACAAGTCCCCTGTGCGGATTCGAATTCCGGTCGCCTTGGTAAAAGATGAATGTAAATCTACTAGGTCACTGTGGCCCCTGTACGTCAAATGCCACTAATTTAGTTAGGAATGAACATTTTGATAATGTAACTGATAAATTAAGTCGTATACAAGAAAATTTTGAAAATTGCTTAATTGAATGCGTACATCATAAAACAATATATTTGACAATTTCTAGAAATAGGCAAGGATACTATCTTCAAAATTTATCTTATAATACCTTTTGTAATGAACCGACTCGGTGGTCTAATGGATAAAGCGTCTGCCTCGAGAGCGGGAGGTTGCGGGTTCGATCCCGCACCGGGTCATACATAAGACTGAAAAATTTGAGATACTGCTTTCATGCCTGGCGCTCGGTATTTAAAGGACAGAGTATCGACTGATTCACCCAGATGTCAGTATAATGTGACTGGGGGAGTGGTACGCTTGTCTGCGGCGTATTGACTCTCTGTGAACTAGCACGCTAACAGTGCCCTGAGTTGCACACTAGTACAAAGCAGACCATAAGACACACTCGCACATTACACGCATACACGAACTGTTCTTAGATTAATCCTTAGAGATGATTAAAAAAATGTTCTCGTCGCGAATGGCTGAAAGATTGCCGATACGACGTTAAACTCCATTACCACCACCACCTTTTATAATGTCCGTCAGTACATTTTGAAATCAAACTCCTAGTAAACCAAATTTTCAAGTATGGAAAAAGAAACACAAATTTGGAAGCTTTATTCCATTATAAAACTGAAATGTTTTAAGTCGAGTGATAAAATAAACAAAGGTATAACTTTTACCTTCGTACATGGTAATTTTTCTGTCTCAGAATATCTGTCATCTGTCGATATCCAACTGTATGTGGCAAATCAGGTAACAACCTCTGAAATCATTATTTAACACTTGAATTTCTCGGAATTGCGTCAGATTTTCTGTAAGTATGTAACTTAAAAATGTAATTAAATCATTCTTTGTTGCTCGATGCTTTACAACGTCGGCTGTACTGAAACTAGCGTTGTCATTTAGGTTGAAATTTGTAAGAACACCTATATATGCAGATAGTGTTATACTTGGTGTAGAAAGATAAGCAACAAACAAACTGGTATTTTGACAACTTTACAACAACTGATTCGTTCAGACAATAGTATAAAACAAACAACAGTTACCTGTATTGTCATCTTAATTTCGTCTGTGGAATTGTTAGTTGGACCTCTTCTTGAAGGCATTCCCATCTTCTTGGCTTTTTTTCTAATAGCATTTGAACTAAATAAGTAAACATATTTGACGTCATTTTGTTTAATTTTTCCATTTTAAACATGAGGCTCAATGGAACTGTGCTATAAATTGCAAAAAATAAATCATTACCTTGACCTTGAACCTCCAATATTTCAAAAACAAGTCAAAAAAGTGAAAGTTTTATTTTAAAACCCTCAATAATATCTTTTTAGGGAGAAAGCCACAGAAGTCATGAAGTCAAGACCTTGACCTTAGATCACAACTTCATTTGGAAAAGCATTGCAAAAAAATATCAGAACAGAAACCCAATTTAAAAAAACACAGCAATAATAACCTACTTCATAGACAAACAGATTTAGCACAAAAACATGTAACATTTGTTCCAGTGAATTTCACAAATTGTACAAACTAGATTCTGTCCAGTAGTTTCAGACGAGGCATCAAAAATCAGTATTTAGTTAAAAACATTGATAAAACACCCATTTTACAAAGTTTGAAAAATATACGCAAAAAACTAATTTTTTGAGCAAATTTGACTAAGTTCACAAAATATATACTTAATGGCTCGTAGAAGCTAAATACTAGTATTACATTTGACTTTGCCTTCTACATTTGTTCTATCTATCTATCTATCTATCTATCTATCTATCTATTAATAAATTGAAGATGGGTCTTAGTGTTTCATCCACTGCTCCAACAACCAATTTCCCACATTAAATCGATGACCAATGATTACCGACTCACGGCGTCAAATGAACTGTTGAACTAGTGCTTCTTAGGTCCTACATGACTTTGAGTCAAAATCGTTTAAAAGGCGATAAATCTTGACTCACTGCCTCTCTTTGGGCCCGACACGCCGGTTTATCGCAAGTCTACCTTTGGTCGCAAAATCGAACCCTGGTGGACAGTTATTTTGAAAAGGGAATGAAGACTCGGTGTTTCCCTCCGCTATTCACACTTCCGGTGAATTTCCTTTAACTTCACTCTACATCGGTCACGTGGTCAGCACTTCGCCTTTGTGAGGCGCCTCTGTTCCAGAACTCTCATATTTGCGAGGCGAGCTAACTTTCAGGTGTATATAGGGGCGTGTTTTCATTCCATGTTCAGAACTTCTTTCATGTCATTATGTCAGAATTTACCGAAAAGGTTTATTATTTTACTATAATTGCGGGGAATCCTAATATTTTTTTAAAAGAAATCCAAAATCGGAGAGGGATTGTATATGTTAAAACCTCGGTTTATTGATTGTATTTGCCAATAAATTTAAATAATATTGTGATTTTTTATAACTATGAGCAGACTTCATGATGGATGTATGTTTTACCATGGTCTTTCCATGAATAACATATTCATATTTTTACGAAGTATTTTGCTCAAGAAAAAACTTACCTTAACTTTATACTGTGAATTTTTTCTAGTATTTCGGATATCTCTCTATAACTCAATTGTTTTTCAACATAATGCCGGATGATATTCATCGCCTCTGAAAAAAGATTAGTTTTATCAGATGGGAAAATGGCTCAAATCATAAACACGGTATAAAAAGAGGGTTTCTTAGTTTTAACAAGTATGAACCGAGACTTTTTTATTTTCTTTTAAAATGAGCATGGATGATAAAAGTACCTAGATTTTTAAAAATGTGCTGTATTATTTTTATGTTTACAACTAAATTAAAACTCTCGTAATAGTTAACGATTTTGAACTATAAATTACTAAAGTTGCATACTGAAATATTAATGATTCTGCATACGTTTAGCAATACCGTAATATACAAACTTAAAAATCATTAGTGATTGGTACTTTATTTAATACAAAGAATTAGATACTTACCCAAACTTTCCATCACAAAATCTTCTGCTAACTATTTCAAGTTCTTCTTTAATATATAGTATCGGTTACACTCTTAAGATTAAAATGTCAAAGTTCGTCTTAAATTATTTTCGTTATCGGTTGGAAACCGGTTTAATGTCACAGAAGAATGTTAATTAAAATTACTTTTGTATTTTGTCAATTATTCTTAATATAATGACAAAAACAAACTGCAATCAGTTGTTTTTTGTACTAGATATATAGTAACAAAAAACAACTACTATCTGTTCTTTTTTGTCATTTTAATTTTAACTCTGACAAAAATGTATAGCTTATAGTTGTAATATGTACGTTGTTTGTTGACAAAAATGCACAACTACTAGTTGTTTTTTGACGGCCGCTATCGGCCATCGTAATTAAAAGACTGAGTACACAGGTCACAGGTATGAAAGTCTGAATTAGGTGGGGTTGTCCAAAGTTTAGAGACAAATTTCGCTGCTGCAAGATCCTCTGCGTTTTTTGCTGTTTCTCATATAACGGCAGGTTGGTGGAATGCTTGCGGTGAGCTCGCGATATAATTTAAAATCTGGGTCATTTATTGTACGATGTAACCAGTTTTCAGATTCTGTAGCGTGTACATGTAGGTTGACTATTTGAATTGGTCAGCCAATTTATTTTGATTTTATTTCCTGTTGATTTCCCGGGAAAACAGCACGGTGGAGCGGGATTTGCGGGTGTCTATGATCTTGACAAATCCAGGTCCATTTCATTACTTTTATTCCATCTCACATAGTAAAGTCATATTTACAAATTATAATTAAAGTTCAAAACGTAGATATAATTCTCTCTCATAAAATATAAAACGCGAATTACAAATTAATCGAAACGCGATTAACAAATATCATTTAATCTGAATTGAGTGTTTTCCACTTATTTTTATCACTAAATTATGTATTAAAATAAAATCCCAAATGAATAGTACGAAATATTTAACGGACAAATTTTAGCGCGTACTCTATTGATTTTAAATTTGCCGCCTGGAGTTTCAGCTAAGACCATTTTACTTACTAGTATCAAGACAATAAATATTTACAATTTATTCTTTAACTTTTCTAAATTTCAACATTACATATTATTTATTAAGACATGGAAGATTACTATCTTTTAACCTCTGTGTTTCAAAATATATCATCGAATTAAAAGGATAATTTACACGTCAGAATGTCTGTTAAATGGAACACAAAGTGTCAACTTTGACAAGTGATATATTCTAATTGTTAAAATTACCTTATTTTGGAGAGCAAAGAAATTAATAAACACAATAGATTTATATCAATTATATGATTTTAAGACAACTTTCTTTATATCACATTTAAAAAAAAATCATTAAAACAATAGCTAATTAGAACCTAATTTTAAACATTGAAATTAAAGTGTTTCTTTTAATATCTAATATTTAACCACTATTTCTCTTAACAAATTCCACCTAATTTTTACACCATTACATTATCACCCCTTGATATGAAAGGATCTAAGTTATAATTAATCATTTTCAATTTTTATTTTTTAAAATAAATGATATATACATTTGTACATAGACGCAATAAGAACATACATCTAGGTAGATAAACTATGGAAATGTGTGTGGGTACGTTTTGGTAAATATATGACACATAAAGGCTATTACTCTGAGTGCTGCTTTTAATTCTTCTCTCTGTTGTTATTTTTTAATTATTACAAAAATACATCTTTTTAGAAATAAAAGATGTAAAGGAAACATTTTGTCATAAAAAATCAAAGCTTTATTATACAAATATAAGATATATAGTGATGTTATGGTGGGTACGTTTTGGCGGGTACGTTCTGGTGGGTATGTTCTGGTATGGGTACGTTTTGGTAAAAATGTGGATACGTTTCGTCCAAAAATGGGTACGTTCTGGTAGGGTACGTTTTGGCATGGGTACGTTTTTCTATAACCCTTCCATTAGAGGTCTTATGAAGCTAAGATAAAGAGTTTCAAGAGAAAGGCGGTCGAGTTTGAATTTCAATTTTTTCAGTACTGAAAGTCTAGAGTTAACTTTAGATAATAATTCATCAGCATGCAATTTCCAGGTACCGTCGGATGAAAATATCACTCCAAGGTGTTTGTGTGAATCAACTTCTTGAACTAGAGTGTCATTCATATATAAGGCAGGGTGAAAAGGTTTAACAGCTTTTTTGGAAATAATCATACATTCTAATGTCGGTTTTGTTCACGGGCAGGCCTGCAGTCAGTATGAAATTGCAATATATATGCAGTAAACTGTATAGAAATAACCATTTTTGTTTTGAATCACCGTTTTCATGTATATATAGAAATACTTATCCGTTACCAGACGGATATCTTTTTCGACATTTTGGAACAATTTCCATATAAAAAGTCCGAAATTTTAGAACTTAGTAATCAAAATTACCGTCAAAATGGGAAAAAATCCGTCTTATTCGACCGTTTCATTTAATCCATCCGTTTTATGGTAGTTAGAATATAGCGCAGACATCCCGTTGATCCAGGACTTAGTCTGGTATTGATACATTTTATTGGGTCCTATATAATTAGTTACGTTTTTCTTTTGAGTCACATGACATTCAAGATGTCTGCGCCCTTGTGAGCTGTTTTACATGGTGATGAATGAGGCCATGTAAGCTGGTAGGAAACCATATCATTTGACAAAAATAAGCCAAGTAAGCTACATTTTACATTTTAGTGATAGTAAATATTTGAAAATAATAATTATTAACATTAAAATCTGATAGACATCATGGGTTGTGCAAATTGCAGTATGGTTGTTTGCATGGTTGGTCAAAAAGTCATGAAGCGGGATATTTATTTTATGATTTGAAAAAAAATCATCAGTGATATCTAAAACCAACCATGCGTTTTTTCTGAATCACAAATATCTTGATTTTGGAGATTTGCATGACCATTGTGGGGTTGGCTGGCTTTCACAGTCCAGATTGACTGTTGCTTCATAAACATAAGGGGGATCTTTCATCAAATCATTTCTCGATACCATTTATAACACATAGGCCAGATTCATTATGAAATTAAAACAATACCCATGGTTCTCTTGGACCCAATTTCAGGGGCCTCCAAGAACATAAAAGTTAAAAATATGGACCCTGTTTAGGCTTATGACTGTCACTTTAAGTAATCAGTCAAGAAATTTTGGTTTTATTATTTCTTTAAAATTAATATCATTTTCAGTTTTGCCAATATTTTGTTTTATGGAAATAAATGTATATCACAATATATAGGATGTCATGATAGATGACATAAGTGAATTGTTGCACACCGAAAGGTGTGTAATGAGTATAATATTAATTTATTATGTTTGTTCTTTTAGATGTAAAATGAGTGAAGCCCATGATATTTCTAGCCAAAGTAAAACACCAAAAGTGACTGAAAACTGTCCAGAAGAATCTAAAGATGGTCTTACTTCAGAAACCTCCACTTCAGATGCAGAGAAATCTACTGAATCATCATTAAGTCATCAAGACGCCATGAGAAGAGTTCAGAATGCAATTGGAGAAATGATTACAGTAAGATTTTTGTCTTGACTGACATGTCATTGTGGCTGTGGATGTGATATCACTGAGCTAAAAAAAATATCAGCTGTTTATAGACGGGTCATATAGTAATGAGTTTTTGTAATTAATTTTTCTTTTTTACGATCTTTTCAATAGTTGTTTAATGTAACTGATGAATCAGTGATCATGTTGATAATAAGGGAGATTTGGAACCAATCAATCTCTGGATGGAACCATTTAGATGTCACAGAGTTCAGTTTATGTTTCCTATTAGAAATCCTAAAGCAGAATCTGTAAAATTTCTGCAGAAACAGTCTGCAAAATCCATAGAAATTATGATGTCATTGCATCAAATTTTCTGTAGAAACAAGTCTGTAAAATCCATAGAAATTATGATGACATTGTGTCAAAATTTCTGTAGTAACAGTCTACAAAATCCATAGAAATTATGATGTCATTTCATGAAAATTTCTGTAGAAACAGTCTTTTGCCAAAATGTACGATCATGGCCTGTAATCATTCCGTGTCAAATGATTCTCATTGAAATCTCACAACATGTTTGACTGTATGACTTTTTGTATTACATTTTTGTATTTTAGAGGGACCCTTTGTTGTATGACCTGCCTCCCCAAGTAACAGTTGAAGAGATAAATTCATGTATTGCATTAGAGCATGGACAAGCTATGGTTGTTAATGTACGGCGAGCTGATGATGAAATCATGGGTAAATTATACATAGTTTACAATTATGGCCTTTTTATGAGATGTATTATTATGTGGTTATATGGACCTGACAAAAATTATATTGACCTCTGCCTTATGACATTAGAACATGGACAAGCTATGCTTGTTAATGTACAACAAGCTGATGATTAAATCTTGGGTAAATTACGTATATTATACAACTATTGTCTTTTGGTGAGGTGGATATTGGATTAAAAGAAATATTCACCCAGACTGCCTGCATTATCTTTGGATTTCTGTGTGTTAGCGGCATATTTTGATGCCAAAATCTGATCCATCCCTGAGGTTTCTAGAGGTTAGCAAAGTGTTTGGACAGCTCTTTGTTAACCATTTTATTTTGTGTATTAGTATTGCAAAATGATGTCAATGATGACAGTGTACGCTATGTATTGATTGGTTCTCAATAACTACCTGGAAATAATCTTGACAGTTACAGTAAAGGCCTGTCAGAAGTTTTAACAATAAGCTAACGAATAGGTGCCAGATTGGCAGCTAACCTCAGTCCCTCATTTGCTATATCTTGGCAGCAGATATCTGTCTCTCAGACGTGTTTCAGCAACTAGCTTTCAGTTTCTTTGCCATTTGCCAGCCAAGCTTAGACTCCTTTTCGTAAGCTCTCTGTTAAACTCAGGCGCCGATCCAGACACCCCCCCCCCCCACCCAAAAAAAAAATTTAAAAAAATTTGGGTACCGGTATTCATAATAAGAAATATTTTACCAGTCTATAAATGCATTTTTGTTTCTAAAATATAAAAATTAACCAGCACCGATTATAAGAATGGATCTGCGTCACAACTTATTTATAATACATCTCGAGTGAACGTTTGATTCATCTTGTAGCCTATTGGCAAACTTATGTCAGAATATGTGCCCCTCCCAACATAGAATCCTGGATCCACCACTGAAACTTTTGAGAAGTCTGTACTGTAATTCTGTCCACTCCACTATAATTATTTTTTTTGTAATTACATGTATGTTAAAAAGTCATCATATATAGGTGTTTCAAAATTGAGTGATCAAAGTTAATATAACGTCTTAATATTTGTTGTCTTTTTTAAAGCGATTGTGGTTACCCAGGATGCAACAGTACTTGACCTTAAACATGCGATAAAGAGACATATCACTCTGAAACAGCTACGTAATGGAGGGAAACAGCACATAAGCTGGTTAGTGTTATATATGCAGAGCTCAAAGTTGCACCTTAAATAGGTGCCATGGCAACTAAAGTTCTGATTTTTCAACCATTTCTTTGCTACAAGTTGCCAAATTGATTACCTAAATTTCTGTTCTCAAAATCCTATTTTACTGTTTCTGATTAAAAAAATGGTTGTCAACAAACAGAAAGATTAAAGTATTGGCGATAGCCAGAGAAATCTACAACATGTAGTTTGTATTGAAACAAAAAATAGTTTTAGGCTATAATAGGCAATAATTTCGTATTATTGTCAGAAATATACTGTAATTGTCTAAATTTCCTGCAAGTTAAAATTTACAATTTCTCAAAACTAAGGTATACTCCCTCATGCATAGTATTTCCTTAGCTTAATTTGGTAAAATATATTTTGGTCCTTTGGGTAGCTTTTCAACATCTTCAAAATAATTTTGGTGTCATAATTTTGGTCCAAGCACTACTGATGAGGAATTGTATTCCGAAATGGCCGTCTAGTGCTGTAAAATTAAAACTGGTATAATATGTAATTTATAAACAACAAATGAAAAACAAAAACAATATTTGTTATTTAAATTAAATTTTCTTTTTAAATTTCAATTTTGGCAACTGAAATTTTTGACTGGTAGGCAAAATCACAGAAATTTTAACATTTGCAGTGCCCTTAGGGCAATGTGCAGTTTTTAAGGTCTCTTCTGAAGCACCCTGTGATGTCCAATGAGACAAATTTGTCACGATCGATAATCAGTGAGTGAGTGAGTGAGTGAGTAATGGTGTTTAACATCCCAGTCAAGAATATTTCACTTATATCGAGATGTCGCCAGCTATAGGCGAAGTTGTAGAAATTTTGCCTGTGCGTTGCGCTTATGGCATTATACAGCAGGGTTCTTTAGCGTGCCAAGCCCACCGTGACACGGGACCTCGTTTCTTTTAAGTTCCCATCCGAAGAACCGTGACTTTCATTTCGTAATGCTGAGTGCTTGGCGAAAGAACAGTCACTACCCACTTTCAAGTCTTGGGTCAGACCCGGCCGGGGTTCGAACCCACGACCTTCCACTTATGGAGCGAGCACTCTACCAACTGAGCTACCGCAGTGGTTACGATCGATAATCAGAGAGACATAATTGAGTGATCAATGAATTAATAATCAGACTTTTCGGTACATTTTTGCATTTTAATTTATAATTCATTGTACATCAATACTGGCTTTAGACCAGTCGACTCTCTGTAAAAGTTTTACTCAAGATGCTCGGTAACAGCATGCGTGCTGAAGAATACATGTCATTGATTCTCAGATGGATACTGGCATACTAATTATTTCTACTTTCAGGCGATATATATGGAAACGATTTTGGTTGTATTTTGACAGTCAAAAGTTGAAAGATGATAAAACTAAGTTGAAAGAGTAAGTACATTTTGTAATAGAAAGTTTAAATAAAAAATAACCATTGTCAAGTGGAAACCATACTTATTTGTTTTTATGACATTCTGGATTCTGGGTAAATGGCGTCAAAAAATTTCGAGGAAAACACCTGTTGCCATAGTAAATAGTCACGACATGTATCTTGGATATATGCAAGTATCTATTAGAAACCTATATTTATAATTTAACCACTGCTGTAGCTCAGTTGGTAGAGGGCTTATTCCGTAAGTAGAAAGTCCTGGGTTCCAACACCAACCGGGTCTGACCCAAGACTTTGAAAATATAGCCTTCTTGAATTTCAGTTAATCACAATTTTACCAAGTTGAGTGGAGTAATGGTCAGGGGTTCAAAATTATATTTTGTAATGGAAGGTCAAGGACATTTTGTCTTTATTTTTTGGCAGGTTCCACATAATTTTTTTGAAAGTCCAATATCAACATTGAAAGGTCCTTTTGTAATTATGTTATCATATAGAAAAAGCAGTACATGTATTATCCTGATTAAAAAGACAGGTCCATCAGACTTTTACAATTTAAATATCAAGGCTCCAAATGTAAAATCAAAAAGTCCTGGACCTCGGAGCTGGTGAATTCTGAATCCCTGAGAAATAGGCAAAACCAGATTTATTCAAAACTAATGGTAAAACTGAAGGTCCAAGGATGTGTGAAAGACAGAATTTATGTAGGGCAAAATTATTGCATGTATTTTGAGGCCAAAGGCGCATGAGCTGCATCTAGATTAAATACTGGTACTGCAGACGTCTTTAACTAAAACTAAAACTAAAAATTTATATTTTTAGATATGGCATTCAAAACAAGGATGAGATCAGTTTCATGAAAAGGCTGGCAGAAAAATGAAGATTATTTAGCAAATGTTACGTTACCTTCCTTCTAAAGCTTGCCTGTTTTAGATCAGAGGTGATTGGGTCGGTCAGCTGTTGAAAGCCATAATTATACTTAGGTAAATATTATCTGGATAAAATGGAAATAATTCCACTGGAGACGGAAAACGCCATCTGAGAATATTTGAAGAAATGGACATGAAATCTTCATTTTTTTAAATCTGGATAGTATCTTCAAACTATTTTTTTCAGACCCAGAAACCAGTGCTACTGATGGAAGGAATCTTAAAATTGGGTTTCTTCCGGAACCAAAAACCAGTGCAACTGTGGTGGAAAGAATCCTCAAAATTCAGTTTCTTCCAAAACTAGAAACCAGTGGCACTTTTGTTGTAGGAATCCTCAAATTTCATTTTTTTCCAAAACTAGAAACACCTGTCACTTTAACACTTCTGACTTCTGTCCTGGCAGCTTTCTAAGAGACTAAACATTGTTGTATATGTTACTCAAGGAAATGAAAGATAGGGAAACAAGAAAGATGTGGAATCATAAAAAAGAGCAAATTGGAAACAAGTGCCACTGTGATGGGAACAATCTTCAATTTTAGTTTCTTCCAAAACCAAAAACCCAGTGCTACTTTGACACTTCTGAAAATTAGAAACCAGTGTCACTTTGACATTTCTGAAAACTAGAAACCAGTGCCACTTTGACTGTTTGACATTTCTGAAAACTAGAAACCGTGCCACTTGGACTTTTTTAAAAACTGGCCACCAGTGTCACTTTGACACTTCTGAAACTAGTGACCAGTGCCACTTCTGTCCTGGCAGCTGTCTGAGACTTAACATTGTTTGTATATGTTACTCAAGGAAATCAAAGATAGGAAAACAAGAAAAATGTGGAATCATAAAAAAGAGAAAATTGGAAACAAGTGCCACTGTGATGGGAGGAATGTTCAATTTTAGTTTCTTCCAAAACCAAAAACCCAAGACACAGAGAGGGTATTAATTCAGGACCACCTCTTTAGAGCTTAGGATGGGTCCATCATTATACTAGTATCCCTTGAATAAAACACATAGTAACTATATATAAACTTTATTATTTTATGTTTATGAAACCAAATAAGGTCCGATATTATACAGAAGAGAGTGTACATATTAATCAGGGCCCACCCATCTCTTAAGCGCTTTTGAGTGGACCCATCATTGAATTACTACATATCAGACCTCAGTATCACAATTATTTCTTAACTAAGATCATTCTTAACTTTAAATTTTGGCAATTGCAACCACATAAGTATTCTTCACAAAATTTATATGGGTGTTGTAAACATAATTGAGATGACACTCCTTAAATTCCTGAATATCTTAAAAATTCGCAAAATTATTAAAGTTTACAATTGTCTGTTAAAATTTAAGTAAAATATTAGTTAAGGAATGATTGTGAAACTTTGGCCTGTAATTTTTTTGGAACCGCACATCTGGGTACCTAAAATAGATGAGGCTTAACACACGCAACAATGACCAATCCTTAAGAGCTGTCACGGTTCCCTTGCCACTATGCTCGCATCGGTAATATACCGGATGGGAACGGTATGTTATTACCAAATTATTAAAATAATAATAAAAAATAAAATTTCAATTTCAAAATGTAATTTTTATGAATTATATTATATACATTATTTGCATCATATAACTAACAAGGGCCGATCCGGCGGTAATAACACGCCAGTCCGATCCGGTATTTCTATGGACAGATGCGAGCAATTGAACACGCTTCCGATTAACTTCTATTTACTGTATGAAATTCCGCGGTTCAGATACTGGAAGTTATTTACGGGTATAAAGTTTCGATTTATAGATTCAAACCGCGAATATTAATATAGCGAAATTAAATCCCAAGTGAATAAAAGCAACTATACAGTAAAGTCTGCTTTTGTCAGAGGCTGTTTAACGTGTAATGCGCTGAACTTTTTGCTCACATATTGAAAGTCCCAATGCGAGTTGAGTTTCCTAATATATTGTTTAACATCCAAGTCATGAATATTAATAATATTGAAACGTCGCCAGCTGTAGGCGAAGGTTCAGAAATTTTGCCTGTGCGTTGCGCTGATGGCATCAATATGATACGGGACCTCGTTTATTTTAAGTACTCATCCGAATGAACCATGACTTTTATTTCGTAACGATCGGAGTGCTTGGTGAAAGAACAGTCATTACCCACTTTCAAGTCTTATGTCAGACCAGATCGGGTTCGTACCCACAACCTCCCATTTATGGAGCGAGCACTCTACAAACTGAACTACGGCAGTGGTTCAATGCAAGACATGTTACAATGACAAAAAACAAAATGATGTATGTGTACCTTGAAACACCATTTAAAGATATCAAATTGTTTTGCAAATTCGGAAAGGTGTCATGCAAATAAAATAATATAAAATAATAAAATTAAATTAGAACTGTACCACATTACGTCAGTATTTAAAATTAGTCCGCCTCGATCGATGTCATGTATTGACATCGACACAAGTCCATATTTGATAGATCGCGGGCCACATCCACAATGCTTGAATTACACACAAAATAATGAAAACTCGACCTGAATTGCGCCATTTAAAATCTAGTACGTCATTAGTTACCGTGATGCTGCTTCGGTACCGTGATGGCGGCCAGTGTCGGAACATAAAAGGCATGGCCGGCAATACGTTTGTTGTATATTATACACACAGAATCAAAAACATCGTCCTGCCAAAGCTGAGTATCAGCTAAAATAACGTTTTTATCTTGAAATCTTGTCAAGGTCATGACATACTTTTGGACCATAAAGATTATTCATGTGAAGTTGTATGACAGTCGCCCAAAGCAATTATGAGGTATATGTCCTGGACAATTATACACGGACAGACAGACTGACGGACTTGGTGATTCCTATATATACCCCTTCAAACTAGTTTGCAGGGGACGGGGTATGGTTATAAACATATTTATCTATGATTACTAGTACAATGTACATTTATTTGAAAATGGACTGACAAAAATGTCTTTTCGGAATTAAGCCGGTAATGACAAAATTGTTACTCCAGAACTAAGGGGGTTAACGGCCTCGTGTGTACATCACATTTTTTAGTTTTGATTGTTTGTTTATTTTTTCCCGTCCAGAGAGACGCAATGGATAAGACGTCAGTCTTCAAATCCAGGGTCTCTCACCGCTGCGAGTTCGAGTCCCGCTCAGACCACACGTGGGAAAGTGAATTTTCCTTGCCGTTGGGTTTTACTGATTCACCTGGTATCAGTATAATGGACTGGGGGATTGGTACGCTTGTCTGCAGCGTACTGACTCTGTGAGCTAGCACGTTATTAAATTCGAATTGAGTGCGCGCTAGTACAAGGCATGCGCAGCCTACCATACAACACACTAGCAATGCTTACACAAAATTATTTATAGATTAACCCATAAAGATTAATAAAATAGTTCTCGTCGAATAGCTGCCCCAGTGAAAAAATGCTGATGCAAACCAACCAACCGTCCAGAGATGTTATAAGAACATTTAGGAAAGCTCAATGCTATGATTGCCATTACGTCGTCGTGTTTCCTTGGCTATACGAAGCTGCTTGATAAAACTGGATGAACAAACAAAACAGAGACACACACATAACCCGTGAAATCCTGACAAAAATACGAAAAGAAACTGAATGACGTCATTACTGGTGACGTCAGCGATAATACCTAAACACCAGCTGACCCCCGAGAGAATGCAAAGCTTTACATACGCTTTTAGATAACGAAGGGATGGCGTTTCCTCGGTATTTTGTATGAAAACAAACTTAGTTATGGACCTGATGGAAGAGATAGAGCTCACCAAATTCGCCACGAGGGAAAACAATACAGGGCCAGAAAAAAAGACAATGGACCACGGGTAACCTTTAATGAAACAAGCATTTCCGGTGTGACTAATATCAAAATCGGCATACGGATAGAACTCCAAAATCAGAGACGGAACAACAATGAACAACGGAATACCGTAGCCAATACTGTAAATAATAGCAGATATTTTCCTATTCGGCGAATGGATTTGTGCTGGATATTTTCTCATTTTCTCAAAATCAATGGATGCATGCATGACGAAGCAGCTTATCCAAGCGAAACAGGACAACCAAATGTAATGGATGAGTATTCCTACGATAAGGCAAATGATGGAAACATCAGTAGCTCCGATACCAAAAAGAAACAGCACATGTGCAGTAAGCATGGTACCCATCATATGCATCGATATCCTGGCGGCTGTTCTATCAATCATTCCTACATAAACGTATGCCATAATTGTAGCAATCAGTGCGAGGCTGGATATTCCCATGGTGATGTAAGTGGTTATTCTGAGAATTAGGGTTTTCGTTTTTGTAGAATCTAAAATTAGAGGCTTCTTAAAGTCGTACTTAAAATAAGTTCTCCATGATGTTATTAGAATATAATCGATATTCATTTTCTCATGAAAAGCAACCATCGATTCTATTTCTAAATTCTGTGGTACTGTCATAAGTCGCTTCCCTGTGAAAATGCCCATATTTATCTGTTTCTGGAGTAGAATCACGTCTGAATTTTTAAGTTGGAAGGAGCTTATGTTCGGGGATGCCATTTCGGAAGATGTTTGGGATTTCGTTACGTTCGATTTTGTAAACCGGATGTAGGTTACTCCATAAAGTGCAGAATAGGAAAACCGCATGGCTTTAAATTTTTCTTGAAGTGCCAGAAAGTCGGTTATTTTCCTTCCTTCAATAGATAAGGCAGTTATTGTCATGTTTACAAAAACACATGAACTGTCTGCTTTTAATATCTTTGAATCGTCTGCAAACGTTGTATGAACCGCTTTGAACGCAACTTTCGTTGTGTAATCGTGTACCGGAAGTAGCATTGAGTACAAAGCCAAAACGAGGCGAAAATGAGTTTCAGGTACAGAAACGTTAACGCAGAGTTGAAAAATCTCTCGGATGTAGAAATATTTGAACACAGGTGTTTCTTCACAGTTCCCGCTTTCTATGCTGTCTTCGCATGTAACTAGACGACAGTCAGGCTGAAAGAAATATTTTTAAAAATACCATTCATAATTTTTTAAATCAAACAAAACAATTTGTAGTGATCAAGATGTACTTTTTGCAGGAACTAATTTTACAAGGAGATACAAGGATTTTAAACTTATACCGAATCGCGACGTCTTCAGCTATAGGTGAAGCGCCAGAAATCTTGTCCTTTGCAATGCGCCCAGGGCATTATAGTACCACGCATTCTGGGACACGTGGTACCCGTTTATAAGGTTTCTTTCAAATGCCGGGTGCCTGGCAAAACAACAGTAATTAAATATTTTCTAGTTTTGATCAGCCTCAAGGCAGACCAAATACAGAATGAATACTCTACCGGTAAACTGGTTGAAAGAAAACAAACCCATATTGAGATCGTTTATTATAAAAGTCCGGAACGACTTTGAACGGACACATAATTAATATATTATGAATTGACATTCTGTAGTATGGTAAAGTGGTACATCAGCGCTAGGGATGTCTAGTTTCTTCAAATTGTGCATTTAGGATTCATAGCCACCGCCTGGCTAGATGACCATCTCTAATCGGTTAATATTCAAATTGCAAGTATATTTTTTTACTTTGAAAAAAATATTTTGGTGAAATTTACAGAAAAGATATTTATGATTATAACTGTACTCTGAATATATATATTTACACAACATTTTAGTCAAACCTTATGTCACGTTATTCCCTTTTAAGTTTGCGCTGAATTGAGATACATGTACAACAAAATGGGATGATGCGACAAAATGGGTTTAATATTAATAATAATAATAATAATAAAACATACTAATCTATGTCCAAATCACAATCCAGAAGCAAAGAGAAAACTGTCAAGTTAGATTAAACACCTGGACTTCCACCGGGGAAGTGAGGCCTGGTGCTTCGGAAGAGTAAGCACCCCCTCCTTAGCTAGCTACTCTCGCCACGTGTCTAGAATTGCCCTAGATATATTTGACGTCCCATAGTTCCATTTTTCTTTAACTCAATTTTGATTGCGCACTTGATAGGAGGTGCCCACCCTTCCGGAGGTGACCGGACTCACTTCCCTGGTGGACGTTCAGATTTTCAACCTTACTTGTCATTTTCAGTTTTATACTTTGCTTCTGGACTGTTTTGACATGGATTAGTATGTTTGATTTTGGTACGAGAATATTTTATATTACCGAAGTTGGGTTGAAAAGGCCAACTGATGAGCAAGATTGATGTCCGTAACCAGAGAGGGATGGTACTTTTATCTCTATGGTCCTGCGATCTATCACACGTCTTTCTGATCTAGTGTCATTGTGGCAAACGTAATTCTCAGCTGTCACATTGTCTGACAACGCACAGAAGTAGTTCTTGTAAACTTTCTGGTCCGTTTTGAGCGGATTTTGGTATGAAGAGCATAAACGTGTTTGTAATGTGCTATTACTATCCGTTGCTAGGTTACCAGATGTATTCCAACAAGTCCTTACTGCTACATATTTTGGTGGTACAGAAACTAATCCACATGATAACTGTTCAATTAGCCTATTCAAAAGCGACGTTTTCTTCAAAAGAGCATCTACAATGAGATTCAGAAGGCGGACTTTGTTACACATCATCCTGGTATGAATTTCGAAGTTCCAAGCCTGGAATGTTGACACGCCATTACACAGCGCACAATATCGGTTCTTGTATGTAATGTTTCTAATGTCTGTCACAGGAACGTTAATGGGAATGGTGTCATCCGAAGACTCGCAGTTTCGTCGAAGTTCTTCAATTTTTTCACCTTCTACGCTGCATTCCGTAACCATAGCATAACCATGGTAACCTGAGTTCTCTACGGCATGGCAGTTTAGTTTCTTCCATTTGTTATTAGAAAATGTCACCATATCAGCTTTTATATAATCAATGCAGCAGTCGTTCAAATTAGGACATAACTCATCGCAGTAACATCCGGGCTTTTGCAACCCTCGGTTATATTCACAACTACCAATATGCAGGCAGGGATCCTGGGAAATGTCAGTGTCGTTTATATCTATTGCCATTGGCAACCTTAGATTGTCGTCTGCTGGTAAAACATGTCCAGATGAATTTTTCTGCTCATTACTAAAACGAGCCTCGTTTAAATCTCGTTTAAATTTTAAATGTCCAACTTCATTTTTTGTCGAAACACAAGTGACAACTAAACACACAAAAAATCCAGCAAATAATTTTGGAGTTTTCCTCATTTTTTTTCTTTCGGGTCAATGTAAGCCTAATGGCAACAATTTCAGTAGGAACAATTGTTTTATAAATACACAGCTTATTATACACTTAAACAACTCTTCAACTCGTCAAAGTGACATGCGATAGTTGTTTTTTTTAAATTCCACACGACAACTTCTTGGCGGATTGGAATATATATCAATCGCGATTCAGTTAGAATGCTTTAGGTTTTAATAATACTACTCTCAAGTGCATGCATGTATATAGCATACCAAATTATTTATATATGTTTATGTATGGACAAACAATGCTGACCAGTTCGCGTGACCTTTCATTGGGATTATTCACGTATAATTATACGCCCAATATGTATAACAGATCGAGTGTATCACAATTAATTTTAAGGGGTGGTAACGAGTCGCGACGGGTTACACCCCTCAAGATTATTTGCGATACACAATATTTAACTTGTATCACGTCCACTACTGTCAATCATATATAATTGACAGTTTCATGCAACCACATTATCAATTTCAGAAAATTGGTGTCAAAAATTGCATCAATTGTTTGTTGTTGTTCTTTTTTTCTAAAAAAATCGATTTCAACAGAAAATTGGCTCTATTTTCCCATTTTGGAATTTTGGAAGTTATTGTATGGTTTTGGTGACATTAAGCTCCGCCTCTGAGTAGTGTATCACAATTATTGAACATCTATCAAAGAGGAAAAAAGCAAGGCGTGATACAAATAGTAGTTCACACATAAACAATGCATGTTTTCCCATTCAGCAGTCAAAATAAACACCTATCTTCCCTCTACAAAATATTATCGAGCCATAATAAATATTTAAATTTTAGGTCAAGTGGACAGGTCAATTTTGTTTGTCTATTTCAGCGAAAAATATGAATATCTAATTAATTATATACGTTGATATCTGATTAAATTGGACCTGTTGAAGCGCGTAATAACGCGCATTGTATCCCCGATTTCTGATTGGTTTTCGCACCCGTGATAACAAATGATGATGGTTTTCACACCCATGATTTAGTTGGAGGCAGCGAATGTGCTATTTTAACAGGGATTATAAACAACTACAGCCACGCATGCGGTATTTATTAAAATAAATTAATCCATGCGGTATTTATTAAAATTAATTAATTCATTCTTTTGTTATTGATTAAAATGAATTAATTACCTGACTACTATTTTGTGAAAAATAATTTTCGTAAATTACACTATTTTGCTTATAAATAATTTTTCTCGACACGATCCGGCCGAAAGTACTCATCCGGCTTGTTGAAAATTTTCGGAATTGATTTTTAGCTCACCTGACCGAAGGTCATGTGAGCTTATGGCATAGCGCAGCGTGTGTGTGTGCGTGCGTGTGTGCGTGTGTGCGTGTGTGCGTCGTTAACACCTGTTTTCGACTTCTCCTCTGAAACTACTGGACAGTTTTTAATGAAACTTTGTCAGAAGTATATATGGGCCGGTGCAATTCAGATTTGTTCGTGGCGTTGCTATGGCTACCATAACTAGGTCAAGGTGACCTAGGGGTGCAAAAATCTTAAAAAATCTTCTTCTCCGAAAGTACTAATTGGAGAAAAAATCTGATGTGATATTTGGCTTCTCTAGGGTCTTAAGCCTATAGTTTGTTCATTTTGTGAAATTCAGATAAAAAATAGGTTACGCGTTTTTGCGTTTAATTTTGAAAAAATCGTAAAATAGCTTCAAATTGTTATAACTTGACTATTTGACCAGATAATGACATGGGGTTTTCAGTTTTGACATCTTCTTGTTAGTATCTTCAAAATGAGGTCAAGGTCGATTGTGAAGGTCGTGACCTAATTTTTTTTTACCTCTGATTATAATTATTATCTCGAAAACTATAAACTTTTTGTATAGGCATGTATATCAGAATGTTGTAGGTATCGATACAACGATCATTTTGATGTATAGAAAAAGGTAATGGGTTCAAAGGTCAAGGTCACAGATGCGAAACAATACCGAAATGGTTAATTATCTCGAAAACTATAAACTTTTTGTATAGGCATGTATATTAGAATGTTGTAGGTATTGATACAACGATCATTTTGATGTATAGAAAAAGATCATGGGTTCATAGGTCAAGGTCACAGATGCGAAACAATACCAAAACGGTTAATTATCTCAAAAACTATAAACATTTTGTATAGGCATGTATATTAGAATGTTGTAGGTATTGATACAACGATCATTTTGATGTATAGAAAAAGGTCATGGGTTCAAAGGTCAAGGTCACAGATGCGAAACAATACCAAATGGTTAATTATCTCGAAAACTATAAACATTTTGTATAGGCATGTATATTAGAATGTTGTAGGTATTGATACAACGTTCATTTTGATGTATAGAAAAAGGTCATGGGTTCAAAGGTCAAGGTCACAGATGTGAAACAATACCGAAATGGTTAATTATCTCGAAAACTATAAACTTTTTGTATAGGCATGTATATTAGAATGTTGTAGGTATTGATACAGCGATCATTTTTATGTATAGAAAAAGGTCATGGGTTCAAAGGTCAAGGTCACAGATGCGAAACAATACCAAAATGGTTAATTATCTCAAAAACTATAAACTTTTTGTATAGGCATATATATTAGAATGTTGTAAGTATTGATACAATGGTTATCATGATGTTAAGAAAAAATTCATTGGGGTTTAGTATTTATGTGTTCTTTAAATCTATCAGCTAGCCGTTAGTTATCAGGTGAGCGTATCAGGCCCATGGGCCTCTTGTTTTCAAAAAGTTTACTTTTTCCACATCTAACGCATAGGACAATTCATAAAATAGCTACCCTTAAGATGTCGGAAAATACTATATTAAGTACAAAATCCGTTAGGCTCTAAAATTATTTTATGACCAGCGGGTCAAAGAAATACGTACACGAACCAATTTATTACATGGTAATTTTTTAGACGAATCATTATGCCTTAGCATGTCGCGATTTAGCGATATATTGCCGCGTAACGCGACGTAAAAGAATATGCACCTAGGCAACCAAAACATTCAAAAGTCTTTGTATTGAATCATGACAGGAAGTAAATGAAGATAAAAACACCATTTTAATATGAACTTTAATTCTTTATTCCTCCACCATGTAGTGATTCTATTAAGTTTTGGCATGTATGTTGATGTGTCCCATATAGATAAAGACAGCCTTGTCGCGATTTAGCGAAAACTTGTTCAGGATACGACGTAAAAAATATGCACGCAAGCAACCAAAAACTTCAAAAGTCTAGGCAATAGGGTCACAAGGCATTTAAGTATTCTTCTACTAAGCAGTGATCCTATTTGATTTTGGTAAGTGCGGTACAGACCTGTCGAAAGTTTAACGCCGAGTCAGCGTAAAGTAATCAAAGCTCGGGTGCCCTAGTGGCGGAGATATAAATAATTAGTGACCAAAAATCTGCCGAGAGATAGAGAACACCTGTCGAACATCTGTTAGGGTATAGTTAACAAGGGAGGGGGTCAAGATGTGCTGCCGATTCGGCACTAATTTGTCAGCATAGTGTTAAAATTTCGGTAGATCTGTACTGTTAAGCCAACATGCCCCATATAGATAAAGGCAGCGTGTCTTAAATATATTTCAAGTCTGGTTTCAGGTTAACGACATAGAAAATATAAGAAATGAAAGTGCTGTTGTATATATCTCTCCTTTACAGTGCTATTTTAATTACTCAACAACTCAATGTAGAAATCCTAGAACCTACCAAAGATGGTCAGGAAGCGGCTTTAATTATCATCCCTGGAGCACAGATAGAGGGCGCTGCTTACAAACCACTGGGTATTTATTATACACATAATTAGATAGAGGGCGCTGTTTACAAACTTCTGGTTATTTATGGTACATATAATTAGTCCTTAAGCTTACAATAACTAGTACTTATCTGGACAACAGATAAAGGGGGCTGCTTAGTTTTAGTAAGCCCTGAGACCACACGAAGCGGTGCTTATCTTGACCACAGATAGAGGGCGCTGTTTTCAAACCACGGGGTATTTACTATATTAAAAAAAAGTTATCCCGGAGCTTACAGAAACTTGGCCGGTAATTTTGTAGATGCTAAAGATACCAATGGGCTTACCTAACAACTCATCAAACGCGAAAATAAGTACACGCGAATCCGTTTCTGAATATTAAACGTTTCTACCTGGTTTCTATCTTGTTATACGTGCAGTTGTACTAAATCCTCATTAATTTTACAAAACCACTGCAGTAGCGCAGTTGGTAGAGTGCTCGCTCCGTAAGTGGGAAGTCGTGGGTTCGAACCCCGGCCGGGTCTGACCCAAGACTTAAAAGTGGGCAGTGACTGTTCTTTAGCCAAGCACTCGGCATTACGAAATGGAAGTCACGGTTCTTTCGGATGGGAACTTAAAATAAACGAGATCCAGTGTCTTGGTAGGCTTGGCACGATAAAGAACCTTGCTGTATAATTCCATCAGCCTGCAACGCACAGGCAAAATTCCTACACCTTCGCCTATAGCTGGCGAGGTCTCTATATAAGTGAAATATTCTTGACTGGGAAGTTAAACACCATTACTCACTCGCTCATTAATTTTACTTTAACTAGTCGGGAAGTAAGCGGATTTGATTGATTGATTGAAATGGGTTTTACGTCCCAGTCAAGAATACATGTATTTCACTTATATCGAGGCGTCATAAGCTATAGATGAAGTGGCAGAAAATTTGACCTTTGCAGTTTGTATGGGGCAAAATGCTGGGAGGGTATTTTACGTGCCACGCCTGCCGTGACAATGGACATCGGGTTTTAATGTCTTTTTCGAAGGACCCAGTGACTTTCATTTCTAAATACCGATTGCTTGGCGAAGGAACACCTATTTTCAAGTCTTGAACAGACCCAAGCTGGGATTCGAACTCACGACCTACCACAACGAAGCGAGCACTCTGTCATTGAACTACCGTATTTATGTAAGTGGATTTGAGATCCTACAAAAGTGGAATGGAGTAATATTGTTATATGCCCAAGTCAAGATTCTTTCACTTGTATGGAGGCGATTCAGGGATGGTGGAGGAAACCAGAGTACCCTAACTTACCTCTACAACATCGACCTGGATATATGATCTCAAAAGTTTTCCGTTTCATGTTCAATCTAGATACGCTGTGGTGATAGAATGCCTTTTCTTCCATCTTCCTATGTTTGAGATAAAGATTTCCGTTTGAAGAAACGATGGTAGAAATGTCTATCTTCACCTCCACGTGCGTATTTTCACCTACAAGTGCGGACATGACGTCGTCTTGCGGGAAATTTACAGGCGAGTCTCAAATATTTAGAAATTTCCATGCGTTTCAAATATTTATTTGGGAGATTAGGATAAATAACTTTGTTTTCTCCGACTGAAATATTCAACCCCTCGGGTAAGATTTCCCTATCATACGTGGATACTCGTGATAGATTCTATTATTTTTTTTCTTAGCATCAGTTATACAGAAGAAAAGCACACTAAAATTATGGGTCGCTTTGTGCGAAGGATTTTTGGACAACTTGGCAAATCCGCTACAAGTTGCAGAAGTAGTAAATATGGCAATTACGGATTTGAAGAAGAAAGGACTTAAAGATGAAAAGATATTCATAGCAGGGCACAGTCTTGGAGGTAAGGTAGATAATGTGAGACCTGTCAAATTTTAACATAAGGCTAACGACTAAATGTCTAAACGGCAGTCCATTTTGGTCCCTCGTATCGACAGCTTTTTTCCAGTTGGTAACTATCTTTCGGCATTTTTTTTCACTCGGCAGTCGAGCTTCGTCTTGTTTTCTTTAGCTCACTGTAAAATTTTCGGCAGGCCTGTATTGTGTTTGTCAGGGGACATGACGAGTTTACTTTCAATATTCTGAAACATGAAATCAACTAATCGATCAAAAAATAAAATATGCTCTTACTAGAGTATCTTATATATTCTTTTTTTTTTTTCGAGATTTAGGTTTTTATGCGTGATTTTTTTAATCAAAGTGAAAATAATTAAAAAAAAATTTATAATGCTAAACTGAAACAGAAACATCTTCTATATTACGACATGCAAATATCTCAAATTATTCTTTTCAGGATCAGTACTTTCTTCATACGCAAAGAGTAACTACAAGCGATTTCAAGGTGTACTGTTATATGCAGCTTTTCTAAAGAGGGGGAACGCCCTGAAAGATTACCCGGTACCCATACTAACCTTGTCTGGGGAACTCGACGGATTGTGTAGAATAACAAGAATTATAGAAATATTCGAGTAAGTAGCGTGAAGTCGATTGTAGTCGAGTAATGGAGTTTTACGCCCCGGCCAAGATTCTTTCACTTATATTGGGACAGTCAGTTCATGGATGGCGAGTTTTACGCCCTAAGCCAGGATTATTTCACTTAAATTGAGGCGGCCAGTTCAGGAATAGCGGAGAAAAACACTAAAATTCGGTATGCGAACTGACGAAATTTCTCGCACTAAGATCTATCCCGAGTCAGCGGCGTTGTGATATGTAACCACACTTAGATCACCTACCCACCGACGTGAACTGTTATTCGAAGTTAACTGAAGAGGGGGAAATGCTCTTTAAGAGTACCCGGTACCCATACTAACCTTGTCTGGGGAACTGGACGGATTGTGTAGAATAACAAGAATTATAGAAAAATTCGAATAAGTAGCGTGAAGTCGATTTTAGTTAAGTAATAGAGTCTTACGCCCCAGCCAGGATTCTTTCACTTATATTGGGACAGTCAGTTCAGAAATGGCGAGTTTTACGCCCAAGCCAGGATTCTTTCACTTAAATTGGGACAGTCAGTTCATGGATGGCGAGTTTTACTCCCTAAGCCAGGATTATTTCACTTAAATTGAGGCGGCCAGTTCAGGAATAGCGGAGAAAAACACTAAAATTCGGTATGCGAACTGACGAAATTTCTCGCACTAAGATCTATCCCGAGTCAGCGGCGTTGTGATATGTAACCACACTTAGATCACTTACCCACCGACGTGAACTGTTATTCGAAGTTAACTGAAGAGGGGGAAATGCTCTTTAAGAGTACCCGGTACCCATACTAACCTTGTCTGGGGAACTGGACGGATTGTGTAGAATAACAAGAATTATAGAAAAATTCGAATAAGTAGCGTGAAGTCGATTTTAGTTAAGTAATAGAGTCTTACGCCCCAGCCAGGATTCTTTCACTTATATTGGGACAGTCAGTTCAGAAATGGCGAGTTTTACGCCCAAGCCAGGATTCTTTCACTTAAATTGGGACAGTCAGTTCATGGATGGCGAGTTTTACTCCCTAAGCCAGGATTATTTCACTTAAATTGAGGCGGCCAGTTCAGGAATAGCGGAGAAAAACACTAAAATTCGGCATGCAAACTGACGAAATTTCTCGCACTAAGATCTATCCCGAGTCAGCGGCTCTGTGATATGTAACCACACTTAAATCACTTATCCACCGACGTGAACTGTTATTCGAATTTAACTGAAGAGGGGGAAATGCTCTTTAAGAGTACCCGGTAACCATACTAACCTTGTCTGGGGAACTCGACGGTTTGTGTAGAATAACAAGAATTATAGAAACATTCGAGTAAGTAGCGTGAAGTCGATTGTAGTTAAGTAATAGAGTCTTACGCCCCAGTCAGGATTCTTTCACTTATATTGGGACAGTCAGTTCAGAGATGGCGAGTTTTACGCCCTAAGCCAGGATTATTTTACTTTAATTGAGGCGGCCAGTTCAGGAATAGCGGAGAAAAACACTAAAATTCGGCATGCAAACTGACGAAATTTCTCGCACTAAGATCTATCCCGAGTCAGCGGCTCTGTGATTTGTAAGCACACTTAGACCACTTAGCCACCGACGTGAAAAGTTATCCGCAGTTAACTGAAGAAGTGAAATGACAGGCCAGGATTTTTTTGAATGGTGTTAAACGCCCCAACCAGGATTTTTTTCGAATGGTGTTTTACGCCCCAACCAGGATTATTTCGAATGGTGTTTTTCGCCCCAACCAGGATTATTTCGAATGGTGTTTTACACCCCATCCAAGATTATTTCGAATGGTGTTTTACGCCCCAACCAGGATTATTTCGAATGGAGTTTTACGCCCCAGCCAGGATTATTTCGAATGGAGTTTTACGCCCCAGCCAGGATTATTTCGCCTATAAGGCAGTCAGTTCAGGGTTATGGAGTTTATCGCTCCAGTCAAGATTCTTTTACTTATATCGTGGCAATCAGTTCAGTTCAGTAATAGCACAGGAAACCAGTCTGGCTTGAGAAAACCTATCTACATGTACCTTCGACAAGCAAACTGGCGCAAATTTCTCGAAGTAAGATCTGTGTCGAGCGGAAGACGATGTGATCCGTAGGAAAAACCACCAAAATTCGAAAAGCGAAATGACGAACTTTTTCACACAAGGTTCTGTTTCGAGTCGGAGGAGCCGTGATTTGTAAGCGCGCGCTTCAGACCACTCGTCAACATTTTTCTCTTCTTTTCAATTTCTGTTTTGTTTTACTGTTGTTTTGGTGAATATTTTATTTATTTATTTATTCATTTATTTATTTATTTATTTATTATTTATTTCAGGGAGCTGAGTACTGAGGTTGCCAAAGACAAAAGTTCAATGTATCGTACACCTGTGATAATAATGCCCGGGGTGAACCATGCCCAATTTGCTTCCGGATTGATGCCGTCAACAGTGGTCGCTTACGATCTCGTACCGGATGTATCAAATGCAACCGCTTATGATGCCATCGCAAATTACACAAGCGCCTTTATAAGTTCAACGTTACAACAATCGAACGATCCAAAGCAGGAACTTGAGATGGGTTACAACTCCACGCATAATTTATTGAAAGTAATAATATAGTATTAATGCCAAACCTGCCTTAAAGTCCATCTCTATATAAGTATCACCTGCTTTTAAAGGCCAGTAGAATTGTATCCCAATTGTTCTTTATTCATATTATTTGAACCTGTATATAACGGCCAGCTGTCCATAAAGGAAACTGTTACTTGTTCTCTTGCCTTTATAGGCAGGTTTCACTGCATGCCATTTTGTTCCATTTTCCAAGAGATTTCGGTGGCCAAGTGTCCTAAAACGCGCTTACGAATCACATCCTACCGTCTGGTTTGACCCCCACTTAGGAAATGAACCAAATTGGCACCTCATTTCGGTCGGTAGTAAATCGTCAGTTTTCCGGTAGTTTTTCTCATCTCGGCAGCTATTCAGTCACTAGCTTGGCTAAACCATAACGGCTCTTTGGTTGTAGCCACCTCCTTCATTTCACGCGTGACGGTTGTAGCTAAATAAACACACAGGGTGCTTATCCTACCGGAGCACCCAGCCTTACTTTCCTGGCGGAAGAGGGAAGTTTTTCTAATTTTGTTTTGGATTGTGATTTGGACATGGATAAGTATGTTTGTTTGATTTGATTACAATACAATAGCTGTATCGATTATTTATGACATGTAATGGTTCATTGGCAGTAGTTTATATGCTCTTCCGAAGGTGAGGTTAGTGAGCTTCCGCTTTACTTAATAAGTAAAGAAAATGGTAGTATTTTAATGGGGTTTCGCCGTTGTACCACGCGATTCCCATTAACGTTTGTGTGGAACAATTATTTCCGTTGGATATGGAAGCATATCAGATCATGTTTTCCCATAAAACGACGTTATTACGGGAATTGGGCAACGTAAACAATTTCCAAAACATCACGCATAAACGTTAAAGGATATTGATCACGTGGGGTAGCGGCGAACCCCATTGAACCAAAACTACCACCTAGTTTGAATTCAAGCGGTGACAGCAATTCAATGCAGTTTTATACACATATTTGTTTTGTTTTTGTATTAACAGCCATTGTTATCAGTAAAGTCTTTAGATGTAAACCCCCATCAGAGTTCTGGCTTGGCAGTGGAAGCACAATATACAATATCCGGTTTGGTCCAGATGGATAAATTGAAGGTATTACGTTGCATTCTTTTCATTCTTTTGTATCTTTTATATAAAGGGGTCTTTCCAGCGCAACACGTGATCATGTCCCCATAACGTATGAAATTTAATATTCCTTACTTTCTTTTTAGATGGATAAATTAAAGGTATTACGTTTTATTCTATACATCTTCAAAACTGGACTAAGATGTTCAAAGTTTGATATACTATTGTCTAATTTTGCCGCTAGTTAAATTTGAAATTCCTCAAAAACTAAGATATACTCCCTCATGCAAAGTATTTCCTTAGCTAAATTTGGAAAAATATATTTGGCCCTTTGGGTATGTTTTCAACATCTTGAAAACAATTTTGGTTTCATAATTTTGACCAAAGCACTATTAACGACCGTCTAGTGTTGTAAATATCAAACTGGAGAATAGAGATTTCACGTTTAACACGCAATCATGACTATATTGTTTGTGCGGAACGATATGGTATTCTCGTTTTTTTTGTAATTTGGATAAGTGCGACGTACGTTTAAATTTTTAACGACCTGTAAAAACGAGATAGTTCCGCGTTAACGTTAGGTGGTATTTTTGAGCATGTGGTGGCTGAAGCATGCATCATTTCACTCACTTTCAAGGTTATTTCAATCAAGAAAACCGTGAGATACCATGCATAGTAAATTCGTTTCATCGCTTACGACAATTATTATGGTACTCTGTAATCTTAATAGATTGGCTTATGAAGGCCTTTAAAAAGTTTATGGCCGTCATCACAATATTTTGTTGATAAGTATGATACCTCTGTGACCAGAATTATTCGGTGTATGTTTAGTTCCTTTCAGTCTCAATTATAATAACACACGAGCCTGGTGTAGCTAGCTAAGCAGGAGGTACACTTGTCTTACCCTCCGTTTCCTTGGAGGATGTTCACGTGTTTTACCTAATTTGTCAATATCAAAGTTTTTACTTTTTTGTTTTGGGATTACGATTTGGACATGGGTTAGTATATTTGTTTTTGTCTGAAATTAAGTCCCTGATACAAGTGAATGAAATTTCAGCTACCAAATGCTCAAAAACGAAGTATTACAAGAGAGAAATAAGCATTTGTTGAAAAGAGATAGCGTACAGACAACTTCTCTCAGGGCATGTACAACCGTGTATCTTTTTCCCTTTTAAAATACATACAAATACAACTATACAATCACATTGGCATTAAATCTTTACAAATAGTATAAGGAGTAATTGAAATAATGTATACATATATTATTTACCCTTATAAATGTTGCATGTTTGAGAGAGAGAGAGAGAGAGAGAGAGAGAGAGAGAGAGAGAGAGAGAGAGAGAGTACAGCCGTGCATCTACTTTAGGACAACAATTTCTAATGTGAAGCCTTAAATATGGTGAAAATAGTGATTCGGACCGTACCAATGACTACATTTTCGCCTTTGTTTTTTTACACACAGGTTAAAGATATTGAAGTCGACGAACAGGACTTTGTTCGTTCAAGACCAAAGGTAGACGTTCAGAATGACACACTTTATGTGGTAAATTATGCCACTGTGACCTACTCTCCTAACCCATTAGACGAAAGCATAGACCCACAAGCTCCACTTGAGATACAAGCAAAGTTAAAGAGTAAAGAAAGCATAAAAGCTATGTTCCCCAATGGAACATTCACGAACAAAAACTTGACTTGTAAAGATGTTAATACGGTAATACATCTCTCTCTCTCTCTCTCTCTCTCTCTCTCTCTCTCTCTCCGATTTCGCTCTCAATGGTTGTGCGGGAGCTGAAATTGCTAAAGGAGGCTTTGTAAAAATACCACTTGTAGACAATCTAGCAAATCTATCCAGCACATACAAATCCATCAGTAAATATTATTATATATTATATTATATTATATTATATTATATTATATTATATTATATTATATTATATTATACAGTAAAACCTCTCTAAACCGGACAAGCTCCGGACCATAGAATTTGCCCGGTTTAGGGAGGTGTCCGGTTTATGGAGGTTTTGAAATTGTAACCTAGCTTATCTTAACTAAATGTGATAAATGTCAGAGAAGCCACAATCAACAACACTGTACATGTTAATGTATTAATAGAATATGCTATATGTAAAAGCTCTGTTTGAATTGGTTTTAAATCACCTTAATTCATGTTCTTAATAGGATTCTAATTAGAGTACTAAAGGCAAACGACACTACCTTTATTAATCCCTGACAGGACAACAATAGTGTTGACACCTTTCCAGTCTCCTTGATCCATAAGGTGTTACTGGATAATAATTAACAAAACAACTGTATCAACTATAGATAACATGATAAGGTTATATAGAATTGCTTATCTTAAGTTATTGTGTCAATTAATAAGTAAATTAATGAACAAATTTAGATTAGAAAGAAAAATCACAAAAAGAAACAGAAAAATATATAGATGGAAAATATTTAAAATATAAATACATGAGTAATTAAATTAAATACCAAATATTTTAAATAAGAATAGAAAATAATAAATAAAAAAACTTATGATTTTTTAGTGTCCATAATTGAATATTATTATAAATCTGTTAAACTAATATAAAAAAAAAGAAAAAACAATTTAAAAAAATGTTGTCCGGTTTAGAGAGGTTCAATTTTAAGGATATAAGCAACTTGGGACTAAAAAGTTTGTCCGGTGTCCGGAATAGAGAGTGTCCGGTTTAGAGAGGTTCTTGTTAGTTGAAATAAAGAAGGATAAATTCGGGACCAAAATATTTTGTCCGGAATAGAGAGTTGTCCGGTTTAGAGAGTGTCCGGTTTAGGGAAGTTTCACTGTATTATATTATATTATATTATATTATATTATATTATATTATATTATATTATATTATATTATATTATATTATATTATATTATATTATTATTGACTTTTGATGAGGTAAACATAAGGGTTTATCAACCTCAAACACATTATATTTACCGAGGCCGTAGGCCGAGGTGAATTTTATGTTTTTGAGGTTGATAAATCCTTATGTCTACCGAATCAAAAGTCAATAATTGTTTTATTATATGACCAATGATTTTTATCACCATGTTGTTATGTTTTATAGTAAAAAACGTAAAAAGTGTTCTTTTCTTTTTTCAATGTTACATCATATAAGGTCGCGTGCGTTTTTGCGCGGTGAACATTACCCTCTGTTACGTCAATTAACGTCGCGTGCGTTTTTGCGCGGTGAACATTACCCTTTGTTACGTCATATAACGTCGCGTGCGTTTTTGCGCGGTGAACATTACCCTTTGTTACGTCATATAACGTCGCGTGCGTTTTTGCGCGGTGAACATTGCCCATTGTTACGTCATAAAAACGTCGCATGCGTTATTTCGCGGTGAATATAACGATTTATCAGCCTCGCCAAAAGCCTTTTCAACCAACCAGATAGGGGCAAAATCATTGGTCATAATATATTATATATCCACAAGATGTTTGCAATAAAGTAATATTTATATTGTAACAACATGTCAATACAGTGATTTGTTAGGTACAATGGGGAAATTATCTATATGCATCATATAAATGTAGAGAAGAGTGAAGATTGATAACCATTCAAAATTTATTGGATTACGATATCAGTTAAGATGTTGGTAAGCTATGGGTAACGAAAGGCCGAAAAGAGCCGATTGGATAGCTCGGTGTTAAACTTTCGATACGTCTGTACTGTTTATAATTTTTTTCTTGATAAATTACAGTTATCGTTTGCATATGCAATGTCGTCTGCATCTCCATTGTCCGTGAAACGCATGCAGACAAGAGGTATTCCGAATGTTACATTTCATGATGACGTAGAAATACCAAAAGAAGCCTTATGGAATTTGGAACCCATCGATTTGGATTATGAAGCTGATGGAATGCATGTGACGTCATACTCATACTCAGAACCAGTTGACCAGCGCGACAAGACCAAGGGCGGATTGTACAGTTGCAAACTACTGTCGCCTTATCGTGCCATAGAATGGATATATGTTGACAGTTTAAGGAACTATAATTTGACAAAAAATGTCAGATTTCAAAAATTTTGAAACTTTTCAAAAAGTTTTGAGTTCATAAATTGCGTCATAAGTCAAATATATGTTAGATTTTAAACCATATTCAATAATGGGTATATGTTGTCAGACAAAAAAAAAAAAAAATGAAAGTTTTGAGTTCATAAATGGCATCAAAATATGTAAGAATTTAACCTATATTAGATATAATAATGGATATATATTGACAGTTTAAAGAACTATGTAATTTGACAAAAATGTCAGATTTAAAAAAAATTGAAAATTTTCAAAAGTCTTGAGTTCATAAATTCTGTCATAGTTGAAAATATGTTAGATTTTAAACCATATTTATAAAAGGATACATATTATATACGTAATATATATTGACAGTATAAAGAACTATAATTTAACAAAAATGTCTAATTTTAAAAGTAATAAATTCATAAGTTGTATCACATGTCGAACCCATGTTTAAAAACACAATGTGTACAAAATAAAAAAACCCTCTTATTATTTGATATTTGTTGTTTTTCTTTAAAATGGGGTAACATTTTTAATGAAGGATGTTTGTTTCTTTACTTACTTCTTCTTCTTACTTCTCCCAGTCTGTTTCAATCGCTGTAGTTGTAAACAGCGTTCTCTGTAGTGACCACAGGTGGCCTACTTTTTACGAACTTTACAGGGGTGTCTTTAGTCACGGGACTTAGGTTTTGAGTCTCATATCGAAGGACTATTCTAGTATCGAGCTTTTTACAGCTCTAGTATGGACAGATTCTAGTATCGAGCTTTTTACAGCTCTAGTATGGACAGGAGATGCAAATAATCTAAATAATTTCCAAGTCACGAGTGAGGTTTTGAACCCACAATCCTAGACATGGAAAGCTAGTGAAAGTACCACTCGGTCATGTCCGCTCATCACAATCACAGCGGATCATGATTAATTTGCCCAAGCCTGCTTTAACAATCCATACCTTGATGTACGTTTAAAAAACAAAAGTCAATCCTTATAGTTATTGTGAATGATGATTTTAAAGATGTAACAGAAGACAAAGTGGATTATGATTGATATGCTTCATCAGTTCATACATTGATGGACGATTAAAAAACAAACGTCAATCCTTATAGTTGTTGTAAATGATGATTTTAAAGATGTAACAGAAGTCAAAGTGGATTATGATTGATATGCTTCAACAGTTCATAAATTGATGAACGATTAAAAAACAAACGTCAATCCTTATAGTTATTGCGAATGATGATTTTAAAGATGTAACAGAAGACAAAGTGGATTATGATTGATATGCTTCAACAGTTCATCATTGATGAACGATTAAAAAACAAACGTCAATCCTTATAGTTGTTGTGAATGATGATTTTAAAGATGTAACAGAAGACAAAGATATGCTTCAGCAGTTCATACATTGATGAACGATTAAAAAACAAACGTCAATCCTTAAAGTTACAATCATGTAAGTGTTTTTTTTGCGAATGATGATTTTTAAAGAATATCAGATGAAAAAGAAGACGTATACTAAAAATATCATAAATTAAACTATTTATGATGTTTTCTCATTATTATGTTGATATAGAATTATTTACCAAAGCAGATATGAGATCTCTATCTAGTTTCCATCATAGTTGCTGGCGTCAAATCTGTAAAATATTCTGGCCGAACACCATATCAAACTCAAACTTATTGAAAATGACAGATTCAAAATGTATCATTGACAAGATCACCCAAAGAAAGTTTAGATGGCTTGGGCATGTTTTTAGAATTGAGGGGAAATGCATAACTAAAGAAGCATTAAGATTGACACCCAAGGGAAAAGACCTCGCGGAAGGCTAAAAACAACATAGCGACAGACTGTAGAAGGTCAATAGATCTGCAGATGACTTGGGGAGAGGCTGAGACAAAGGCAAAAAAAAAAAAAAAAAAAAAAAAAAAACAACAACAACAGATCTGAATGGCGAAATCTTGTATTGACCTCATGCTCCACCTGGAGCGAAGATGATAGGTAGGTAGGTATAGAACTATTTACACGTTTACAGTTCATTGAAAAATAACGGCCAGTCGTAGAAAAAAGGTTCATATAGAGAGTTATATAGGTAAACAACATTGACCTGTCCGTTTGACCTTTCATTACGAATATTAATATAGAAATGTCCACCCAATAAAAGGGTAGTGTTAAGACTCAAGTTAAGACATACACAGTGCACAGGTTTACTCTATGAAGTGAGCATATCTCGTGATGTTTTCAGAATTAACACTTGTGTTCCCTATACATAGATGTACTTGGTTCGTGATAAATATTTAAATGAAAGGTCAAGCGGACAGGTCAAAAGATCTGCAGATGACTTGGGGAAAGGCTGAGACAAAGGCAAAAACAGATCTGAATGGCGAAATCTTGTATTGACCTCATTCTCCACCTGGAGCGAAGAGGATAGGTAGGTAGGTTTAGAACTATTTACACGTTTACAGTTAATTGAAAAATAACAGCCAGTCCTAGAAAAGAGGTTCATATAGAGAGTTATATAGGTAAACAACATTGACCTGTCCGTTTGACCTTTTATTACGAATATTAATATAGGAGGGTCTACCCAATAAATGGGTAGTGTTAAGAACCAAGTTAAGACATACACATTGCACAGGTGTACTCTATGAAGTGAGCATATCTGGTGATGTTTTTAGAATTAACACTTGTGTTCCCTATACACAGATGTACTTGGTTCGTGATAAATATTTAAATGAAAGGTCAAGCGGACAGGTCAAAGTTGTTTACCTATATTTAATTGACATAGTGTTTTGTGTCGTTTATGAGGTGATACACGACAGTGAATCATGCACAAATTGCATAACCTGCTCAGATTATGTTGAAATATTGCGGGCTTCAGTCGTTTATTATCTCATATACGACAAAAACACAATTCTTATATTTACAATTTTAACAAAACATCAGATAATCGGTAATTCATAAAACCCAGTGTTTTCACTTTGCAATGGACATTGATGATTTATTTCAATATTTTTAGGCCGCTGTACATGTGCTGTTTCGGGGCCTACATTTGTTCAAATAAACACAATACACGTACAATGTAGTTCTAAAATTTAAAGTTCTATAGCTACTCCGTTTGTTTAATTTACGTATTTTTAAAAAAAAAAAAAAAAAAAAGACAATAAACAACGTGTTCTCGTAATAATAATATAATCTCGAGGCAGAGCCGAGGACACATTTTTTGTAAAAATCCGTCTCTATTTTGTCTTACGGATTCCTGCGCTACCTGTTGTTGACGTCACAATTCTGCACGTTCTGTATTGACTTTATTGGCAAATAAACGCCGGAATTGCTACAAATTGTAAATATTTAGATGTAAATATAAGCGTTTATTTATCATGTTTATAGCCATATCATGATTATTTAGAAATAAGAAACATTTACCCGTGGTATATTGTATGACACGGGCCAGAGTTCACATGCGAAAAGAGTATATCACGAGGTCGTCGTTAACATGCGGCGAATATATTATCACTCAGTGGCTTTCGCATGAGTGAACTCCGGCTCGTGTATCATTCGACAATATACCACGGGTAAAAATATCACGAGGTGACTTTGCGGCGAATATATTATCACTCGGTGGCAAAGCCATTGAGTGATATATTCTTTCGCATTTGAACTCCGGCCCGTGTATTATTCGACGATATACCACGGGTAAATGTTGATAATTTCAATTCTTACATGGTTTAACTAAAAAGGATTGAAATTAACCTTGTGAACTCTTTGTTCGGTAGTACATTTTACTTTTTATTTGCCAAAAGGTCCATTGAAACCATTCGGGTGTTGAAATTACCTCCTAGAAATCAATGATTTTGTGAATGAAAATTACGTGACAATGATAACTAAAGGGCTGGTATCTCTGCTGGTGGACTAAGCATTCACGAGGATATTGTCGACCTTTGTTGTGTTCATCAGAACTGTCTGCTTTGTAAATTTTGAAATTCCGAATATATTAAGGTATTCTTAATTGTTGAAAGTATTGCCTTAGGTGGATTAAGTATGATCCATTATTATCATGTCAACATCTAAAAATAAACTTTGGCGCTTCTTTTTCTCATTTCAATATCAAAAAAATAAATGTTGGTCGTTTTCCTCATTTCAACATCTTAAAATGAACTTCGACCCTTCTTTTTTATCATTTTAACACCTAAAAAGCTTTGGTCCTTTGTACATCCATGTCCAAATCACAATCCAGAAGCAAAGCAAAAACTTTGGAACTAACAAGTCAGGTTAGACACGTGAACTTCCACCAGGTAAGTGAGGCCGGGTGCTCCGGAAGGGTAAGCAACTCCTGTTTAGCTAGCTACACCCGTCACAAAATAAAAATTGGCCCTTTTCTAATTTCTAAATATCTAAATAATAAACGTTTCTCCTTCTCCTTCTTTTTATCATTTCAACATTTCAAACCTATTTAGATATTTCGACAATTGTGTTCCGAGGGATATTGATGATAACATTACTCTCAAATGGCTTCAAAATGAAACAGGTTTAGTTATAGTTAGATAATTGAGTTTAGTTTCAATACAAAAAAAAAAAAAAAAAAAAAAAAAAAACACCTAACCCCCCCCACCCACCTATTTTTTAAATAATTAAAAACAAAGAACAGCAATAAATTGAACATCACCTGGAAAAAGAAAACCCTATACATAAAAATGTTCGTCCACAATATCTTCAATTGAGTTTCACTTTCCGTTGTTGTTGATAAACAACATGTTTTTGTTTTGAGATATTGATAGCTAGCGACCAAATAGCTACATAGATTTATAGTCGATATTGCTAGCAATGGAACAAGATTAACTGTCGATTCGACACTGATTAACTCGATAGCTTAGTGTTAAACTTTCGACAGGCTTATACCATATCTCTTGACAACCTTTCGACAACTATCTATCGATATCTCGACAAATTTCGTCTGGTCAGTGCTAATCTGTCGACAGGCCTGTATTGTATCTCTTTACAGCTTCTCGATCACTAACTATCTATATCTCGACAGTCTTCGTCAGTTGAATGTTAAATTTTGTACAGACATATGCTGTATCTTTTGGCAACTTCTCGACCACTAACTATCCATATCTCGACAGTCATCGTCAATTCAGTGTTAAATTTTGTACAGACATATGCTGTATCTTTTGGCTGCTTCTCGATCACTAGCTATCCATATCTCGACAACCTTCGACAGTTCAGTGTTAAATTTTGGACAGGCATATGCTGTATCTTTTGACAACTTCTCGATCACTAGCTATCCATATTTCGACAGTCATCGTCAATTCAGTGTTAAATTTTGTACAGACATATGCTGTATCTTTTGGCTGCTTCTCGATCACTAGCTATCCATATCTCGACAACCTTCGACAGTTCAGTGTTAAATTTTGGACAGACATATGCTGTATCTTTTGACAACTTCTCGATCACTAACTATCTATATCTCGACAGTCTTCGTCAGTTGAATGTTAAATTTTGTACAGACATATGCTGTATCTTTTGGCTGCTTCTCGATCACTAGCTATCCATATCTCGACAACCTTCGACAGTTCAGTGTTAAATTTTGGACAGGCATATGCTGTATCTTTTGACAACTTCTCGATCACTAGCTATCCATATTTCGACAACCTTCGACAGTTCAGTGTTAAATTTTGGACAGACATATGCTGTATCTTTTGGCTGCTTCTCGATCACTAGCTATCCATATCTCGACAACCTTCGACAGTTCAGTGTTAAATTTTGGACAGACATATGCTGTATCTTTTGGCTGCTTCTCGATCACTAGCTATCCATATCTCGACAACCTTCGTCAGTTCAGTGTTAAATTTTGGACAGGCATATGCTGTATCTTTTGGCTGCTTCTCGATCACTAGCTATCCATATCTCGACACTGATTTACTCGTTAGCTAAGTGTTAATCTGTCGACAGGCCAGTGCTGTATCTCTTGGCAGCTTCTTGATCACTAGCTATCCATATCTCGACAGCTTTTGAATTCGCCAGGTCAGTGTTAAACTTTCAACATGACTGTACTGTATCTCTTGGAAGCTTTTCGATCACCAACAATCCATATCTCGACAGCCTTCGTCAGTTCATTGTTAAACTTTTGACAGGCATGTACTATGTCTCTTATAAGCGTTTCGTTTACTAACTATCCATATCTCGACAGCATTTATCAGTTAAGTATTTAACTTTCGACAGGCCTGTATTGTACTTCCTTTCTCATTTATTCAGAATCTGTTCTATTTCTGATACACAATTAACATCAAGGACGTACTTATCGTCGTTAAAAGTATGTATTTCTCCAAATCCAACCCATTTTATTTATAAAATTTCTCAGAAAAATAGTTTCACTTTATTCTCGCTATATGAACTTGAAATAAACGATTACGTGTTTTGAATCTCTAATAAAAATCAGATTCCTTCAAACGATTAACTAATCCTAGCGCTAGATCGTTCGAACGAATTAGTATTTTGTTCGAAAAGATAAGTATTTAGTATTGAAACCGTTTCATGGAATCTTCTGATCTATTCAAAATTTTGGTTTTACATATGGCAGGCGTATTAAGCTAAAAGAGATGTGCAACCGGTCTCACTTTCCTGCTAAAAGTTTGCGTGTATAAATGTCACGCATCAACCGAATGTGGTTTCTTAAAAATTCTAAAGAATAACTTGAACATCTTGCTTCTAATACTTTATTTATCCCATAAAAAATATAAAGTATAATACATTTGTTTTTTTACACTCAATATCCCCATTCTAAATTGAAAGAACGTCTTCAACAAACTATTCACTTGTCATTTATTTTAGAAAAAGTTAAACCAAGATGCAAATATATAGTGCTAAACACTTGATTCTGGTTATTTTGCCAAGCGTCATACGGATTCCACACAAAATATATCAAAGATACCATCATTAAAATTTTGGAGTTTTTGATAGATAACATATTTTTTGTGTTTGGTAATATAATTTTCACGGAGACAATCGTTATACTAATAGGTACATACTATGCACCACTGCTTGCTGATTTTTTCTTTATTCTTAAAGAATTTATGCAGAACTTTGTTTATTCTGGAGATGAGACTGTCACAAAATTATTCAACTCTACATACAAATATATAAATGACGTTCTGTATCTTAGCAATCCTAAATTTTGAGACTATGTGAAAGTCATTTATCCCAGTTAGCTTGAAATAAAAAGTACGTCTGATTCCTCAAGTTCTGCTTCATATTTAGACTTGTACCTCGATTATGACGCCCACGAAAGGCTATATTTGAAACTTTATGACAAACGTGATGACTTCAATTTTTCTATTGTCAACTTTTTCTTTTCTATACAGCAATATAGATGCTTCTACTACTTATGGAGTATTTATTTCCCAATTCATAAGCAATGGTATAGGTTGTCTTATTGCGGGGATTTTGGAAAAGGAGCAGGCTAATTGCAAGTAAATTGTTGACCAAGGGATATTGCAAGGCTAGGGCTATCAAGACCATCAAAATCCTATGCTTATAAAGTTTTATGGCCGTCATCACAGTATTGTTGATAAGTTTGATGTCTCTGTGTCCAGGATTACTAATTCCTGCATGATCTATTTGACGTCCAATAGTTCCATGTTCTTTTCACACAATTTTGATTACACACGTGGCAGGTGTAGCTAGCTTCACAGGAGGTGCTTACCCTTTCGGAGCACCAGGCCTCACTTCACTGGTGGAAGATCATGTGTCTAACCTTACTTGTCAGTTCCAATGATTTTTCTTCTAGACTGTGATTCGGACATGGATTAGTATGTTTGATTTTGATTATAACTTATTTACCCAGTTTTCAAAGTTTTTACTTTGCTTTTGGAATTGTGATTTGAACATGGATTAACATGTTTGTTTTCATTGTACTTTAATCAAAAAGGATATTATAAGATATATTATAGTACAATAAAACTATGAAAAATAGTGTGGGTTAAGGAATAATTTGAACATGGATTAACATGGTTTTTTTTCATTGTACTTTAATAAAATAAGATATTATAAGATATATTATAATACAATAAAACTATGAAAAATAGTGTGGGTTAAGGGATAATTGTAAAATTGGAACATGTTGAGTAATAACTTTTAATACGCCCACTTACAAAATTTCCGTTAGTACTTTTTTCCTGTAATGATATAGGCAAACAACTTTGACCTGTATGCTTGGCCTTTCATTTACATATTTATCACGGTCCAAGTACATATATATATATATATATATAATATATATATATATATATATATATATATATATATATATATGCAGTGGCGTAGCTGGAGGAAATGAATGTATATGCTTAAAGTGTAACAAAGTCCCCGAAGTGCTAGGGGGTCCGGGGGCATGCTCCCCGACATTTTTCCCCAACAAGTCACGAGACGTATTCCCCTGCTCTCTTGGAAGAAAAATTGTCCACTTAATATACTTCAAAATATAACCTTTTTCAAGTAATAATTGTGTTGAAATAAATCATGCATTGTTAGACCAAATTATGACAGCCATGTAAAATTTTGTGTATGTTACTATTCAAAATATATTTTAAACTTTTTTCAACAATGACCTTTTCTTGTCGCATGGACATTTCCAACTTTAGAAAAGCTATATCGCAGTATGAAGGGAGAATGCTCTGCTGTGAAGTTGGTTCAATGATTGATGGACCTTTCTCTGATTCTATCGATGGTGTCAATATCTAGCCCTGTGGTTTGCTATCGCACTTTTAAATAAAAACGAATCAATTTACTTTATAATATGGTGCAAAATAAAAAACAAACATACAAATACAACCATAAATTAATAACACAAATAAAAAGATACATGTTAAAACCGAAAACTGTTTTTAAAAAGAGACGGGAGAATTTAACATCTCACGCTAAATATTTAGCCGAAAGTGTAAAAAGAATAAAGCAAAGCAGTGATCAAAATGAATGAAATATTTAGAACACTGATGCAAACCAAGATTTTTTAACCAAATAATTATGTGCATGCTTGAGCATGCAAGCATAAGAAGCTGCTACGCCACTCATAGGGATCACAGGTGTATACTTCATGAGATAAACTCACCTCATAGAGTACACCTGTATACTGTATATGTATTAACTTGGATCTTAACACTTACCCATTTATTGGGTAGACTCTAGATCTCCTATATGAATATTCCTAATGAAAGGTCAACGGACAGGTCAAAGTTGTGTACCTATAACTGTGTGTAGTTTAATTTATTGTTTATTAACAACAATTTGTTGTTCGATAGATGCTGTTATAGTGCTTTCAGTTTGACATGGTCGTTTTGCCTTTAATCTGAACAGTCATACAGGCATATCCATTATGTAATTTAGGGGTTATATAAGCTTGATATATCAAGATATATGATAGTACCACTTCGTACCAATGGGTACCACTGGGTACCGGGTGATTATGGTAATGAAAAATGATGTCTTACCTAAATCACACAGTCAAAAGTTTAACAGTTAGCAAACTACAAAGAGTCAAGGTTATGGCATCGAGCGGTCAAGATATGGATAGCTAGTGACCGATTAGCTGTGGATTGATTTGTAGTAGATATTGCAAACGATGGATCGAGATTAACTGACGATTCGACACTGATTTACTCGTTAGGTAAGTGTTAATCTTTCGACAAGACTACGCAGTATCTATTGACAGCTTTTTGACTACTAGTTAGCTATATCACAACATACTTTGTCAGGTCAGTGTTAAACTTTCGACAGGCCTGTTTATAACTCTTTGGAGCTTTTAAATATCTCGACAGCCTTCGTCAGGTCAGTGTTAAACTTTCGACAGGCCCGTGTTATATCTATTGACAGCTTTCCAATATCTCGACAGCCTTCGTCAGGTCAGTGTTCAACTTTCGACAGGCTTGTACTGTATCTATTGGCAGCTTTTTCAATAACCATCTATATCGCAACATACTTCGTCAGGTCAGTGTTAAACTTTTGACAGGCCTGTGTTATATCTCTTGGGAGCTTTTCAATATCTCGACAGCCTTCGTCAGGTCAGTGTTAAACTTTCGACAGGCCTGTGTTATATCTCTTGGGAGCTTTTCAATATCTCGACAGCCTTCATCAGGTCAGTGTTAAACTTTCGACAGGCCTGTGTTATATCTCTTGGGAGCTTTTCAATATCTCGACGGCCTTCGTCAGGTCAGTGTTAAACTTTCGACAGACCTGTGTTATATCTCTTGGCAGCTTTTCAATAACCAACTAGCAATATCTTGACAGCCTTCGTCAGGTCAGTGTTAAACTTTTGACAGGCTTGTGTTGTACTTCCTTTCTCATCAATGCAGAATCAGTTCTATTTCTGATACACAATTAACACAAGGAAGTACTTATTGCCGTATAAAGTACTTATTTCTCCAAATCCACTCTAATATTTATAAAATTTCTCAGAAAATAGTTTCATTTTATTTTCTCTGAATGAACTTTAATATGATTTGATTCCCCAATAAACAGAAAATATAAAGCATTTGAGCGCCACTTGATACGCAATTTTGAAGCTGATACAGATGAAAATTGTGGTAATTATAAATTATTATAGAATTATATTAATTATGTTTTAACAAAATTCTAAAAAAAATAAATAAATAAAAATAATAAAAGAATAGAAAAAAAAATCTAATATGATCACGTGTTTTGATTCCCCCAAAAATAGAACATATATATCATTTGTGCGCCACATGATACGCAATTTTAAAGCTAATACAGATAGAATTTTGTGGTAATTATAAATTATTATAGAATTATATTAATTATGTTTAAACTGCTTTCAAATTTAAAAAAAAAATGAAAAAAAAAAAAAATAAATAAATTATTTGTTTTCTATACTCACACAGTGCAGACTTGTTGAAAGTTTAACACTTAGTTACTAATCGGCAGGCCATCTCGGTTACTCGTTAGCTATATTTCGGCAGCTGCTTTCTATCATTTGGCAAATTCCAATATGGCCGCCATTTCCAATATGCCGGATAAAATGACTGTCAAAATTACATAACCCATTTCAAAAAAATATACAGGAATTGGCAAATTCCAATATGGCCGACATTTTCAATATGCCGGATAAAATGACTGTCAAAATTACATAACCCATTTCAAAATAATATACAGGAAATTGTTTTTTTTCTATCTGCTGATTGTTTTAAATATATTTTATGATGCTATGTATTTATTTTACCAATTTATTGGTATGTCGTTCGGAAAGTTTTTAGTTATCGAAATTGCGAGTTTTGCCGATGTTTGCCGATTTAAATCCGACTCCTTGAAAGAAAGTTATACAAAATATCTTATGGCCAGTTACCACAACTAAAATGTAAACTAATTGAAAAAAAACAGACACCGTTTTCTAAATCATTCCTGAATTACGATTTTCCTTACCTAAATCTGACAAATTTTAAAATATTTTATGTGAACGCAAATATTTTCAAAAAATTTTCAATAAAATTAAAATGTGGATGTAATAAACTTTTCGACATAAAACTGTTTAGTCCTGAATATCTTGAAAACTATCAAAATTATTAAATCAAAAACTTTCAAATTTGTCGGATTTGATAGTTAAGAACTGATTGTAAAACCGAGGTCAGGTATCCCATCTATATAATGTAGTCATAATCATATTATTAATATAATGGGCGTCTCCCAAATCAATAATTTCCATATCGGTGGACTTTGATTAAACTTTGCACAAATGTACATCAACATGAGACGATAAGCTAGATACCCCCGCAAACTAGACTGAGAGGTAAATAGGAATTGCATTGTCTGTCCGTCCGTGTAAATTGTGTCCGGTCCATATGTCATAGCTCCTTCGGACAACTGTCATAAAACTTCACTTGGATAATCTTCATGGTCTTAATGTTTGTGATGACCTTGAACCAAGTTCATATCAGAAAGGTCCAGATCGCAGGAAAACATTAAATGTTGGGGACGGGAGGTATATGGCTCTCAAGAGACAGTTCTAGTTTTTCTTGGTTAAGCATCCGTTGGGCGGGTAGGTGTTGGGACATCAAACTTAAATACACAAAAACATTATTGATCGGATTTATTCTGTTTTTTTATTCTGGGGGAGGGGGGGTATTTGATTCTTTTAAAATTACAATTTGGTTTTTACCATGTTGTATTACAACTTGTAAATGTTATATGTCCATTTTTTGGATTGTTTATTTAATAGCAAGTTCCAAGAGGTTCTTTTGTTTTATTTTGTTTCCCGTCTTTGCCTGAAAAGTACCTATGAGCATGTTTCTGACGATAAAGTGGACGCTTTATAAAAACAAAACTGGTATGCCCTTAGCATGCAATACACGTTTATGTGAATGGAAGGTATTATCGTGATAGATAATAACAATTCAAGTTAAAACCAAACATTTGTATATGGTACTTTAAATAAATCTGAGAATATTATAATTTCAATGGCTAACACACTGGTTCTTAGTTTTTAGGGACCTCGGTTGACGAGTTATCTTAATCGCACACAAAACGGATCGCAGATTTTACCTAGCAATACTATGCGAGTGCCTGTCGGGCAGAAGCTGGTATGAGAAATTTGCCAGTTTGTCAGTTCGTTTGCCGATGGTTGGTGATTCGATCCGTGTAATCAGATTTTCTCAACCAGACCGAACACTGTGTATCAATATAGTTGAATGGATTTTGAATTGGGCGTAAAACCATTACTAAACTAGTTTTATTTTTGTATTTCAGTCCCTTCAAAATGAAACTATCAAAGAGGTTTTGGGTCATTCTTATCACCTGTATTATATTGGATGCAGCATTAACTGAATGCAAGAAAATGGAGCTGAACAAGAAAGAAATTTTGAGAATAGAGAAACGGTCGACAAGTCATTTAAAATCATCGATTAAGTTCCTTACAGATGTCGCCTTACAGGGCACATTAATGGCTCTTTCTGTCTCTAATCCTTTAGTAGGGCTTACGGGAGGATTCATCATTGGAACTTTAATTAACGTTATTTGGCCATTTAATTCCTACGATGCAATTCGAGCAAATGTCTTAGAAGATATCAATAGAATTATGTCTAATAACGAAATTGGTAAAATGCAAATGAAACTTCGTGACTACAAGCGACTCATTCAGAATTTATTTGGTATTCTTAAGTTACCGAATGAATATTTGGATGAATGGCGAAAGTCCGTATATGTAAACGAAGTTGATTTTTACAAACAGAGAAGTATTGTACAAAAATACAAAGACCAGATGAGCCAATCAAGCTTTGAGTATTTCAAAAAACGTTTACTCGCTGTGAACACTTACATTGAAATGGACCGCGAGCATTTTTTTATTCCATCAGACCCCTTTTCAAGTTTGGCATACTATGGAGAATTTGCTACCATTGAACTGAATCTGTTAGTTGCGGAACTTATCATAGAAGCTAACGAAAACAGGAAAGAGATTGTGAAACATTTGCGAACAAGAATCAAATCTGCCGCCAATAGACATTATAGATTTGTACTTTGGGCAACACATAAAGCCGCTGACAAAATTCAGTCTAAAAACACTTTAAACTGGTATAAATATATTGAAGTAGTCAATTCTATACGTGAGGAATTTCCTCTTCAAGAATGGAAGCGGCTGGCATTGATAAACAACGACAACGTCAACATAAGGAACAACGAAGCTGTGTCACTGAAATTCATACCACCAGGCAGATTTTATGATAATCGTTGGTTGAGCTGCTGGGGGTCTGGGAGCAGATGTACATTACGAACTTGTCCAGGAACCGATAACCCTTTTGATACTGGAAGTCAATACCAGTATCACTACAGGTGTCGTGGGGAAGTTTTCTGGATATTTGGAGACGGCCGTAGTGGGAGTTACATTAGAAATTGTGACAGGGTTGCACTTCAATATTCCTGGTGGAGTGATAGCAACAAGGGATACTGGCTAAGTGAAGACGAGCATTGGTTTTTTGGAGAGATTCATAACACACGTACATGCCCAGGAAAATCCTTTTTTAATAGCAATTTCTCCGCATGTAGGAGTGAAATATTTACGTTACAAATTCTAGGTAAGGGCTGTGGCGATATTTTACAGGACAGGGATGCTATTACACTTAGAGATCGAAAGGGAAACTATGTTGGTGGAAAGTGGAAGTTAGCTTTTTCACGTGCTTTTTGGCGTATATATAATCACGATTCGATGATAAAGTCATATCATTGATGTTCTCTTTAATTGTTAATTTGGAATAAATGTAATATCTTCACATCTTGCATTGTTGTAGTTTTTGGAAGATAGTTTGCCGAAACTGAACCAAATTGATTACATAGCAGTGTAATAAGGTTTCCCTTTTTCACCCACCGTAATGAATCATTTCTTCAATTTAGCAGTTATCTGCTTCTAAAATGTTAAAATTCCCCTAAATCTAAGCTATTCTTAATCTTTTAAGTTTGCCATTGGTGGATTTGGAAATGTACATTTTTTTCTCATTTCAGCATTTTGGCGATATTTGGATTGCCATAATTTTTGTCCGTGCACAACTGATGAGAAATCTTATTTCTAGTACTGGAAAATTAAAACATGTTTAGTAATAATAAAGTTTTTTTTCTCATATCACTCTGGTGCACTGCGTTACCTCAGTCGGTAAAGTGCTCGCACCGTTAGCAGAAGTCGTGGGTTCGAACCATTAAACTTGAAAGTGGGTAGTAATGGTTCTTTCGCCAAGCATTCGGCATTACGAAATAAAAGTCCCGTGCCACGGTAGACGTGGAACGATTTAAGAACCCTGCTGTATAATGCCATCAGCACAACGCCTGACAGGCAATACTTCTACACAATTACCTATAGCTGGCGTCTCAATGTAAGTAAAATATTATTGACTGGGACGTTAAACACCATTACTCAACTCAACTTATATCACCCTGTTTCACAAACCGAACAGAATCAGCTGTGTGTGTAACCTGTGCGTCATTTTTTCACGTGTTTTTATTAAAACCTATATTAATAGTTACGAAGTCTGGTGTTGGCTTCATTTAGTTAATACCATTTAAATAGTAATAACTTTCAATTTGTTGTCTTTGAGGAGTATAAATAAGATTTTGTAAGTTGCAATTCTCAAAAAAAATCCGAAGCAATCCATGAAAGAATATCCGCTTGTAACATCTTGTTTATACCCCGTAAACCACAAAAAATATGTTATTTCTTATATTTAAATTATTAAGTTTTATATTTGTGCTTATAATTTGCAAAAGGCAGACAATCTTGATATTGCTAAATAATAGATTGAATTTCTCATCTTCTGGATTATCCAATTGAATGAAGCAGTCCTATTCATCCCTTCAGAGCAATTATCCCCGCCTTCTTTGACGTCACAATAAACAATCAATCAGATGTGACAAGAGGTTGAGAGGTCATGTTAGTTTGATAAAATGTAAACCTTATTCTTGTCAATAAATTTATGTAAGAAAAACACTGATTGTAAACATTAATTTATATATTGGCCGATGGCATGTTGAGAGTCCAGATTTGAAATTTGCAGATCCGATATAAACCATAAAAAGTCATCGACATATTGTATAATGATTGTATTCTAACAATCACCTTGAATAACTACTGTGAATGTTTGTATACAGCGACATATCTCTGGCAAATGATACCTAAGAGTAGTTATGGATAAAATGTTTTTACAAATAAACCAATTATACATTTGTTCCTTCAAATGAATCCGGTCACTAGCTCACCATAACAATTATACTGTAAACGTATTTAATTTCGCGTGTATTTATTTTAGCGGTTAGAAAATTTAGACATATTCGCATAGTTAAATTTTCGCCATTTTTGAAATTTGCATTATAACACAATAAGCATAATATAATTTTTGCTTGGTATTTATTTTCGCGCAAAACAAACAATCGCGAAATAAGCGAAAATAAGTACTTCGGGAAAATGAATACGTTTACAGTATCCTACCGATCATCCCCCAATTTTTTTTCCAAAAACCAATTTGAATCCATGTACACAGCGACATTAAACTAAAGACTGAGTTTGGAGTACCGTGATTGGGTGTTCTGTTAGGTCTCCTAACAATGTGTAATCATCAAAATCGAAAGATACTACTTTATGTTCAGATTACATTCTAAAACATTTAAACATTGAAAACTGGCAATTTTTCTTAAACTTACAACAGGTAAGTGAGGTCGAATATTCTGGAAGGGTTAGGACATCGAAATTAGCTAGCCACAACCGACAAGTGTGTCATCAACAGATCACGTGGTGCTTAGCCTTCTGGATCACCGGCCTCATTTCTAAAGTGAAATTTACATTTACGTATTTTACTAAGTTTGCCAGCTGTCAAAACTTTAACTTGCTTTTTGGATTGTGATTTAAACATGGAATGGTATGCTTGTTTTGAATCGCTAAAACAAGGCTTATTTGTTTTTAAATTTTAATTGTGCGCATTTAGGTATTATTTGATGTAAAATGATTCCCTTTGGCGCCTTAAAAACACAAATTTAGGTTGGTTGGTTGAATGTTGCTTAACGTCGCATCAGCAATTTTTCAGCTATTCGCGACGAGAACTATTTAATTAATCTCTATGGATTAATCTATGAACAATTTTGTGTATGCATGTGAAGTGCGAGTGTGTTGTATGGTCTGTCTTTACTAGCGCGCACTCAGTGCGACTTTAACGTGCTAGCTCACAGGGTCAGTAGGCCGCAGACAAGCGTATCACTCCCCCAGTCCATTATACTGATACCAGGTGAATCAGTAAAGGCCAACGGCAAGGAAAATTCACTTTCCCACATGTGGTCCGAGCGGGACTCGAACTCACAGTGGTGAGAGACCCTGGATTTGAAGACTGACGTCTTATCCATTAGGCCACCGCGCCCTCCACAAATTTAGGCCCTTTCTTTGGCCATATACATGCGATAACGATTTGTCAGCGTCTCTTACTGAAACATGGCAGGAATGAAAACTAGTCGCTTAGACACCTTAAAGGAAATAAAGAATCCCATTAATCTTGACCACTACGGTAGCTTAGTTGTTAGTGCTTATGTGAGAGATCGGGGTTCGAACCCAAGCCTGTTGTGGCAAAGACTAGGTAGTGACACCCCTTTTACCAAACACTCAGCATATATAAATGTCACGGGATCCTTCGAAAGAGGCCTTAAAACCCGATACCTCGTGTCACTACTGGTTAAAACCCTCCATAAATATTGTAGTGAGCACACTGAAAAGGTCTCAATTTCTGTTGTTCCTCCTATAGCTGGGGATTTAAGTAAAATATTGTGAAATGTTCTACTCAGAGATGTAAACCCCATATATATATATATATGATATTTATGAAGTTTTTTATTTAAATATGCCGGCTTAAAAGGGACATAACAAGGAATTGCATAATATTACTATTTTTAAAAATCAAAACAAACATATCGGTCCATGTTTTAAATCACAATCCAAAAAACAAAAAACAAACTTTGAAAACTGGCAAATTAGATTAAACACGCGAGCTTCCACCAGCCAGGCAAGTGAGACTGGGTGCTCTGGAAGCAAAAGCACCACCTGTTAAGCTAGTCACCTCGTAACGCGTGAAGTCAAAATAGGGACGGAAAGGATCATAGGCATATGAATTGTGGTCGAGTTGAGTTGAATTGAGTAATGGTGTTTCACGTCCCAGTCAAGAATATTTCACTTTTATCGAGACGTCGCCAGCTATAGGCCTGTGTTGTGCTGATGGTATTATACAGCAGGTTCTTTATCGTGCAAAGCCTACCAAGACACAGGACCTCGTTTATTTTAAGTTCCCATCCGAAAGAACCGTGACTTTCATTTTGTAATGCCGAGTGCTTGGCAAAAGAACAGTCACTACCCACTTTTGAGTCATGGTTCAGACCCGGCCGGGGTTCGAGCCCACGACCTCCCACTTACGGAGCGAACACTCTACCAACTGAGCTACCGCAGTGATGGAATTGCGGTGGAAACTTATCATGGATGAAGAAATGTAAAGAAAGATAACTCTAAAATACTTTTCCTGTCCAAAGACAACCTATTATATAAACTTTACATTGTCACTATGAAAATGTAAATACAACAGTTTAATTAGCAACTGCACACAGGCAAATTGAAATATTTTATTGAATTAAAACTATTAAAATTTTAAATAAATGTATAAAATCACGTATTCTCTTTGGTGTATTTTGATATATTTCAGACATTTATGCTAATTGGCAATACTTAAAAAACAAGTGGTTCCTATGCAGTTTCCCATTTTACATTAAGAAATATACAATTTTCCACATTTCCTGCTAGATAAAATCTGAAAAAACTTTAAAAACCAAGGTATACTCCGTCATGCAAAGTATTTTTTTTAGCTAAATTTGGTTTCATATACAGTAGAACTTCGATGGCTCAAAGTCCATGGGACTTTGGCCAAATATTCGAGCGACCGAACACCGAGAGACGGTCTTCATTAAATCTAGGGTTCAGGCTCCCGTTTTAGTCAACAGTCATATAATCGTGAAAATTGAAAAAGGTCATTGAAAATTAAATACTTAATTAAAGTTTTCAAACTTCATTTGAAAATAAATAAAATGTTGAATTTCTAACTGCAAATCTATCGATATCGACAGTTTATTTAAACTTTTGGTGGAAAGTAAAAGTAAATAACAACAACTGATGATAAAAAATAAACTTACTTTATTATCGTTATAATACAGAACGCATGAATAATCACCGGAACTACCGGCAATACACATGCCATGCGCATTCCAATAAAATGTAAATAACAGAATCTAAAATTCCTTGATGAGATAAAAAGTCAATCATCTGGCGTTGACTCGGGTGTTTAACCGATCAAGCGCCCACGAGTTGTAATCGGATTAAGATCGAGATTACTGAACAGATCGTTAATTATTAATCTTAATTAACCTTCCACGTTCCAGACGAGTTGTTTCGTAGTTCGAGCGATCGAGGTTTATTTACGGGATTTGGTCGGGACAGACAGATGACTTCGAGTTATCCGGGGTATTCGAGGCATCGACGTTCGAGCGATCGAAGTTCTACTGTATTTTTGTTGTTTTTTTTATATTGGCGGGTGTAGCTAGCTAAACAGTGGGTGCTTACCTTTCCGGAGCACCAGGCCTCACTTCCCTTGTGGAAGTTTAAGTGCTTAATCTAACTTGTCAGTTTCAAAGATATTGCTTCTGGATTGTGATTTGGACATGGATTAGTATGTTTAATATTGATTAACACCTTGAAGAAATTTTGGTCAAATTATTATTGATAAGGATTTGTATTCCGAAACGAACGTCTAGTGCATGTAACATGTATAATTTAGTAACATGTATAATTTAGAATTTAAAATAGAGATTCAAAACCATCTGTCTGATAAAAGAACCCGTGGATTTGCAAATCAGCTTGGTTTCTAGGATGTGAATATCAGATGATAATGATGTTGTGCAGTAAAAGTAGAGGTTATAAGCAAACAATTTTGACCTGCACGATTGACGTTTAAATTAGATATTTATTTAAAACTAGGGAACACAAATGTTCATTTTGTCTACAATATGGGGAATTCGAACAGATATTTGATAAAAATCAATAGCCGTAGTAGGAAGTCATTAACCATTGGTCATCACAATATTGTTGACAAGTATATCTCTAATTCCAAAACTACTCTGGATATATTTGATGTTCATAGTTCCATTTTCTTTTTACTCTCATTTTTGACATATGTGGCGGGTGAAGCTAGCTAAACTGGAGGTGTGTTAACCTAATTCGTTAATTTCAAAGTTTTTATTTTGCTTTAGGATTGTGATTTGGTTATGAGTAATGGCGTTCAACGTCCCAGTCAAGAATATTTTACTTATATCGAGACGTCGCCAGCTATAGGCGAAGGTGCAGAAATTGTGCTTGTGCGTTGCGCTGATGGCATTATACAACAGGGTTCTTTAGCGTGCCAAGCCCACCGTGATACGGGACCTCGTTTATTTTAAGTTCTCATCCGAAAGAACCGTGACTTTCATTTCGTAATGCCAAGTTCTTGGCGAAGGAACAGTCACTGTCCATTTTCAAGTCTTGGGTCACACCCGGCCAGGGCTCGAACCCACAACCTCCCACTTACGGAGCGATCACTCTATAAACTGAGCTACCACAGTGGTTGATTTGGTTATAAATTAGTATGTTTGTTTTTGATACTACAGGTTTACATGTAAGTTTTTGTCATGTTTATTATTATCTTTAAATTTCCCTCTTAATCCGTCTTTGTGAATATTCCTAATAAAAGGTCAAGCAAAAAGGTCAATATTGTTAGTCTATACCTTTACTGAAGGTCAATTTCAATCAACCAGCTTCAAAACACTGGAGATTCATCTATTTATGATTTATATGAAGTTACAGACTTCAAAGCTTGGTTTCGTTCGGCATAGTATCAATCGAATTTAGGGATAATATAAACTGTTCGTTCTCGTGTTTGGAAATAAATTTCCATGATAGTATCTGTGTAAACTACTTCAAATCTACTCTTGAATTACTGTAAACGTATTTAATTTCGCGGTGTACTAATTTTCGCTTATTTCGAGGTCGTTTGTTTTGCGCGAAAATTAATACAAACCGAAAATTATATTTTACTTATTATGTTATGGAGCGTATTTTAAAAAACGCGAAAATTTAACTACGCGGATATGTCTAAATCTTCAACACTACGAAAATAAATACACGCGAAATTAAATACGTTTACAGTATCAAAAAAGATAAAACACAAAGGTACACATATCTATATTATTGTTATTCAAAGCTGGTCAGTTCAACTGCAAGTATCTTAAAATAAAAAATAAAAGTATTAAATTTTAGGGAAAAACTTTATTTCAAAAGAATTTAATCATAGTTGTCAAAAAGTATTGAATTTTCGGATTCAATATATTTCAAAACAAGTTACATCAATTGACTTAAATAAAATTCAATTTTAAAATCAAAAATATAAATTTAAAAACAAGTTACCCCAATTGCCTAAAAAGTATTCAATTTTGAGTTTAAGATAACATATTAAAAATTAAATTATTTCCTAAAAGTATTCAATTTTGGGATACAAATATTATATTTCCAAACAATAGACGTCAATTGCCTTAAAATCATCCTATTTGCTATTAAAATAATATATTTCAAAACAATTCACATCAATTGGTTTTAAAAGTATTCATTTCTTTGATTAACATATTTTAAAAACGGTTTACGTCAAATGCCTTAAACATTATTCAATTTTGAGATTAAAATAATGTTTCAAAACAAGTCGCGTCAATTGGCTTAAAAAAATTAAATTTTTACACGAAAATAACATATTTCAAAATATTACGTCAATTTCCATAATAATGTTTTAAAACAACTGACTTCAATTGGCATTAAAAACATTCAGATTTTGGCTTAAAATAAATAACATATTTTATATTTAGCTTCACAAAATATTCAATTTTTGAATTTAAATAAAATACATATTTCAAAACAAATAACGTCTATTGCCTTATGGTAATATATAAACAATGAATATAAAAACATAAGTTAGCATAAGGCATAAGGCACTAGGTGTATCAATATAAATATTTCTGTTCGAGTAATCTGAAAATTTAAAACAAAAGTTGTTCAAAAATACTTTAGTGTAAAAAACAAGTAAAAAATCAATCTCAGCAAAAACACAAAAAATAATATGAAAGTTAAACCAATGCTTCCACACCGACAAACGTCTATATTAACAAAGGGCATGATTTTTTACAACAAACTCTATTATTTTAAATATTGTACCAAAGATATTGACCTTATTGCTATTTTGGAAAAAAGTAGATATCAGTCATCAATCAAAAGACCTTTATTGATGATGATTATTTATGTAAAGTATATCACGACAAATACAGTAAATACATAGATTTTGTGGTAGTTTTCAAACATGGATGCAAAAATAAAAAATTCAATTACACATGAAATAGTTTTCAAGCAGAAATGAAAAAATATGTTACGAAATACAATTAAATTACACGAACTTGTGACATTCAAATATAACATGGCGTGTCAAATAAGTAAAGTTCACTGAATGCTTTACTTAATTGTATGTAATTAATGTCATGTATAAATTGCTATACGACAGATGTAAAGGAAGCTGGTAAATATAACAGTTTTACTCTTGTTCCAGCATCCTGATTTGTCTGATTTGTAAAGTGTTTCATTACCTTGTTCATCAATTCAGATTTTCTAATAAAATATTGTTTAAACAAGTAAAGTTACTGTGTTAGAAAAGTCAAGTTTTTGACAAGGTAGCAACATCTTAATACTATACTAATAATTTTGTTGTGACTATAGCCAGTATTAAGCATGTTAAAACTATACTAAGAATTCTGTTGTGACTATAGCAAGGATACAACGTCATATACAGTCAAACTTATCTCAAAGGCCACTTCAATATGAGGGTCACCTGCTTTTTAATATCTGGTAAAATGACATCCCAATCGGTACTTATTCATATTATTCACCTGTAAATAAAGGTCACTTTTCTATAAAGGCCACTAAAGAACATTTTCTAACCCTTTGACAGAAATATATTTTTAAAAAAAAGAGTTGTACCCTATTTTCAATGCAAATATGTAATCGCTACAGACAGTTCACTCATAAAGAACATAAAAAAGTAACAATTAAATTATATTATCACGAACAAATGACATTTCAAGCTTTAACATCACTCATCAGATTTAAATATTTCAGGTATCGTAATTGAAAAAAAATATTTCTTGAATATATCTGTCAGTTTTTAAGCAGGGATGCGCAATATAAATAAATAAATAAATAAATAAATAAAATAGAAATGAAAATAAATAAATAAAATATTTACACGTATTCTAGGCAATATTAAATTACATCAAAAATACAATAATTTAATTACTCTTGTCTTATATTGCAAATAGGGATGCAAAAATACATAAAACAGAACAAATTTATTACAATTATTACAGTTTTCAAATAAAGATGAAAAAATTTATTAAAGTAGAACAAATCCAATAACACTTGTTCCATTTTTAAGCAGGGATGTAAGCAAAACAATCCATGAGTAAAATTTAAATATTGTCCTAATACAAAGTATTTTCGTTGTTAAATTCGGTTAAATCTTTTTTCAAATTTCAACCCCTTGAAAAGATTTAATTCTCAATTTTGGTCAAAGCATTACTGATGAGGAATTGATTCAGAAACTTCTAGTTCTGTAAAATTATAATATGAAGTATATGTGTTCTAGTTTTCGAACAGAAAAAAAACTTTTATGTAAAATACAAAAATGTTATCACATTTGTCCTAGTTATCAAAAACGAATGCAAAAGAAAATTACATAAAAACAATAAAACCTGTCCTAGTTTTTAAACGGGGTCAAAAACATTACATACAGTAGACTAATGTGATCACGTCTGTCTTAGTTTTCAAACTAGTGGTAAAAATAAATCAAAAATACAAAATAATTCAGTCACATTCGTTATAGTTTTTCAAGAAGGAATTTGAAAAAGAAAAATTAACTAATTACATGGATCTGATCTTCCATCAGGGAAAGAAAAGTATATTACAAGAAATGCATTATTTTTTTACATTGGTTTTTGTTCACAAACAGGGATGCAAAAAGAAATTACATCAAAAATGATTTAATAAGACTTGTCCTAGTTTTCAAGTAGGGGTTCAAGATACTTAATCTAATTTATAAGTTAAAGACTTTGAAGAGCGATGCAAAAATAAATAATATAGAATACTAGTAATTCAAATAAACTTTTTCTTGATTTCAAAAGGCATCTTAAATATTATATAACATACAAAAATTTAATTACATTTGTCCAGTTTTCAAACAAGTATCCAAAAGATAATCGTTTAATATTTGTCCATGATTTCAAACAAGGGTCAAACATAAATATTTACAATAATATTATTTTTCTTTATGTTAGTACTTTCTCAAAACAATTCCATAACCTCACGGGATTATCATGCGACGTGGCCGAGTATTACGTTACAAACAGCTTTTTTTTCGAAGTGTCAACGGACATTGACGGAATTTTATGTCTGAAGATGTTCGGTTAGAAAGACAGAGCTTCACGTTTGACAAAGCCAATGCGCTTCCGACCAAAATAATTTTCCAAACGCCAGTAGTAGATAAACATATAATTTAAATGTCATCATGGCTAAAAAAAGTGTCAAAAGTTTCGTGACTTGAAAGATTATAAATACACTAAAATGGTCAAAAGTTTCGATACTTTTTAAGATTGTAAATACACTAAAATGGTCAAAAATTACTAAAAATGGTAAAACTTTTTCGTGTCTTTGAAAGATTGTAAATACACTAAAATTGTCAAAAAACTAAAAATGGTCAAAAATTTCGTGTCTTTTAAAGATTGTAAGTACAAAATTTTTTTTTTTTACTTTTTTCTATAGTGAAGTCATGGAGAGTATGAGAATGAAGCCAAATTTAACATGAAATGCCAAGTCAATTAAATGATACGTGTCACAGTGTTTACCGGCTATAAAAATAACATAAAAAATAATCATATTATCATGTTTTCAAACAGGGATGAAAAAATCAATTACAAAAAAAAAAACAAAACAATCATTTATTTACATAATTACTAGTTTTAAAAAACGGTTGAAAAATATAATAAATCAACACTTGTTCTTTTGTTCGTACAGCGATGTAAAACATGAAAAAAAAAATAGAAATAATCGGATGCATCATATTTTCAAACAGGAATACAAAACCCCAATCATTTTTTAATGGGTCCTAGTTATCAATCAGGGGTGTAAAACACTGTATGAAATATTATAATTTGTTTTCATGAGCCCATTTATCAAACAGGGATGTAAAAATACACTACATAAAATAAAATAATTTATTTACATGGGTCCCTGTTTTCAAACAGAGATGTAAAAATACACTGCTTGAATTACAATAATGTGTTTACATTGGTCCCAGTTTTCAAACAGGGAGGCAAAAATACACTGCTTGAAATACAATAATTTATTTACATGGCTCCCAGTTAGCAAACAGAGATGCAAAATACACTTGTGAAATACAATAATTTATTTACATTGGACCTAGTTTTCAAACATGGACGTAAAAATACACTGCTTGAAATACAATAATTTATTTACATGGGTCCCAGGTAGTAAACAGAAATGCAAAATACACTTGTAAAATACAATAATGTATTAACATTGGTCCCAGTTTTCAATCAGGGGTGTAAAAATACACTGCTTGAAATAGAATAATTTATTTACATGGCTTCCAGTTAGCAAACAGAGATGCAAAATACACTTGTGAAATACAATAATTTATTTACATTGGACCTAGTTTTCAAACATGGACGTACAAATACACTGCTTGAAATACAATAATTTATTTACATGGGTCCCAGTTAGTAAACAGAAATGCAAAATACACTTGTGAAATACAATAATGTATTTACATTGGTCCCAGTTTTCAATCAGGGGTGTAAAAATACAGTGCTTGAAATACAATAATTTATTTACATGGGTCCCAGTTAGCAAACAGAGATGCAAAATACACTGCTTGAAATACAATAATTTACATGGGTCCTAGTTTTCAAACAGGGGTGGAAAAATACACTGCTTGAAATACAATAATTTTTTTTCATAGGTCCCAGTTTTAAAACAGAGATGCAAAATACACTTCATGAAATACAATAATTTATTTACATTGGTTCTAGTTTTCATATAGGAACGCAAAATACACTGCGTGAAATTCTATTCTAGTAATTTATTTACATTGATCCAAGATATCAAACAGTAATACAAAAATACACTGTGCCAAATACAAAAATTGATCTACATTGGTCGTAGTTGTCAAACAGAAATGCAAAAATACACTGCTTGAAACACAAGAATTTATTTACATTGGTCCAAGCTTTTAATCAGGAGTGTTAAAATACACTGCTTGAAATACAATAATTTATTTACATGGGTCCCAGTTAGCAAAAAGAGATGCAAATTACACTTGTGAAATACAATAATGTTTATACATTGGTCCTAGTTTTCAAACAGGGATGTAAAAATACACTGCTTGAAATACAATAATTTATTTACATGGGTCCCAGTTTTGAAACAGGAATGTAAAAATACACTTCATGAAATACAATAATTTATTTACATGTGTCCAAGTTAGCAAACAGAGATGCCAAATACACTGCTTGAAATACAATAATTTACATGGGTCCTAGTTTTCAAACAGGGGTGTAAAAATACAGTGCTTGAAATACAATAAATTATTTTATTTACATTGGTAATAGTTTTCAAATAGGAATGTAAAATACACTGCGTGAAATTCTATTCTAGTAATTTATTTACATTGATTCCAGATATCAAAGAGTAATGCAAAAATACACTGTGCCAAATACAAAAAAAATATTTACATTGGTTTCCGTTTTCAAAGATGATCGAAAAAATAATAATTCAAAACTTGTCTTATTTTTTCGAGCAGGAATGTAAATTAATAAATAAAATAAAATAATCACACGCATTCTATTGTAAACAAGAAAGCAAACAAAATTACAAAAATGCAATAATATATTTACATTGATCTCTGTTTTCAAACAGGGATGAAAAAATATCTGACATTAAATACAATTATTTAAATTGTTCCTAGTTTTCAAACACAGATGCGAATAAATGGAATAATTTCTCTACATTGGTCATAGTTTTTAAGTAGCGAAGTAAAAACGAATATAAAGAAAATCAAAATATCTGACATAAAATACCACTACTTATTTATACTGGTCCAAGTTTTCAAACACGGGTACAAAATAAATGAAATGAAATAATTCAATTACACTTCACCAGTTTTCTTACAGGGATGAAGAAAAAATATAATAAAATAATACTTGCATCACACTTGTATAAATTTTTAGACAGGAATATAAATATGAATAAAATAAAAATATAACTAGTGTCCTGGATTTCAAGCATAGATGTTAAAATAAAAATAAATAAATAAAAAAATTACATATATTCTATTTTCAAACAGTGAAGCAAAAATAAAGTACAATAATTGATATACATTTGTAACCTGGGATGAACAATTAATTGATTAAATTAAAGACATACTGGTGTAGACAAACAACGTTGACCTGTCCGCTTGACCTTTAATTTAAATATTTTTGATGAACGAGTGCATTTATGTATAGGGGTCACATGTGTTAATATTGTCTTTAAAATTAGAACACTTATCAAGTTCTGTGTGAATATATTTTATTATACCTCATTAGAACAAAACGATACTATCCGTAATTTGATTGGATCGTTGGATCATGTGATCAGGGTGAAAAAACATCGTGCTTCGCCCTCGGGAAATATGACTTGTTGCGGGTGAACAAATGTACATATCTCCCTCACTCAAAGGCAATAAATGTATAATAATAATTGTGAAACCTAACATGACCAATTTATTGGATGAATCCATCTACATGAATATTCCTAATGCAAGCTCAAGCTGACAGGTCAATAGTGTTTCCTATAGCTATCACTATGATTCAATTATTGTAATCATGGGTTTTCAAACAGAGATGCAATAATAAAAAAATTCTATTATAAAAATTAAATTTTAAATATATATTGCATGGAGTCTAAAACATATTGAATGGTTATACTACATATAAGTTTTCAAATAACTATTTAATAAAACTACAAGCGTATGACAACCCCTTTATCCACAAATTACTATCTTTGAAGACGCACATCTAAACAGGAGTACACAAAATTGTGAGGTATTAAAATGTGTATGCGGTACATATCTACGTTTTTAGACATGAATCATGATGTTTGTTTTTGATTATGTATATTTACATCTTCACTTTTTTGAAAAATTTAACTCCTACTTGAAAAATGTGAATATATTTTGAATCAAAACAAACATTTTATTCCATGTCTAAATCACAGTCCTAAAAACCCAGTTAAAACATTGAAATTGGCAAATTAATTTAAACATGTGAACTTCCACCCGGGAAAGTAAGACCGGATACTCCGAAAGGGTAAGCGCCTATTTATCTAGCTACACCCGCCATGTGTTAATTAAAATTGAGAATGAACGGAACATGGAACTAAAGGACGTCATATATTCAGGTTAATCAGATATCATACATTATGTTGACGAGATTTTGTGGGGCTGTTTGTAATTTTAGTAAAAAGTTTTTTTGTGTAATGTATACTAGGTTTTTGATATGTAAATTATCGGACTAATGTGTTCACAAAAATAAGGACAACACAAAAAATTAGGACCCCACGATCATTATTGATTATACAATACTATTACAGTAGTGATTTATGGATAAAGAGTTTGGTAAAAATATACATCAGAGCATACATTAAAATCTCGGAATAACATCTGAAATTACAGTCCAAACCGGCCTTAAAGACCAGATCTATACAAGGACCACCTGCTTATAAAGGCCATTAGAATTGTATCCCAATTGTTCTTTATTCATATCATTTGAACCTGTATATAAAGGTCATCTGCTCATAAAGGCTACTTTTAATAGTTCCCTTGATTGGCCTTTATAAACAGGTAGGACTGTATAAGCATGTATCGTGTAGTTTTTTAGACTGATCTCAAAAGTTCATGTCTTAATGTAGATTCTACATATTTCACAGAATCGCAAATGAAACGAAGCATGCTTTTGTTTCGAATATTGGAAATGGGACTAGTCAGTGCACCTGGCGGTACCCCAGAGGTTGTTGAAATGTATAGAATCGTCTGAGCTGATATTATCCCAATATTTTAAATAAAACGTTTTCCACAACATTCTGCATCAAACACTAATGACAGATTGGAACAGTGGCGTTTACAACCGTTACCGTTTGTGAATATAAATTTTATCACTTGAGTTAACATACAGTGCATCTTTAAATCTTCAGTCCTGTCTTCTTTAACAGCCAGTCTTAAAAATACAATGTAGAACCTACAATATATAATCACATATTATAAATATTAAATAATATTTCATAATACATAAAATACTCAAAATTGAGGTATACACCTCATTGAAAGTGTTTCCATATATAAATTTGGTTAATTTTTCAATACCTTGAAAGGTTATGGTTTCACAAGTTTGGTCCAAGCACTGGTATGATATTGTATTCTGAAACGGCCGTCTAGTGTTGTAAAATTATCATTTGTGAAAGATGTAATTGAATAATATAAAACACAAACATAACGGTCCATGTCAAAATTACAATCTCAAAGAGCTGTTATAAAGCATGGAAGCTAGATCTCCGTGACTTCGAGGGCTTATCGAAAAACAGCCACTACGTATTTTCAAGTTTTAGTCAGACCCCGGCCGTGGTTCGAATCCACAAGGCCCCACATAAGGACCGACAATTTACAGGCTGAGCTACCGTAATGGTCCTGGCGCACAAGAGTTCAAGAAAATTGAAATTATCATAGGCATAGGAACAAACATATCCACATATTTACATTTTGTTCAAAATAAAAATAAAAATTAAGTTATCAGTTTTGTATAAAAGCTAGAGCTTGAACATACACTTAATAGTAAATGTTACATTGAAGATTCAATCCAAGATCAGTCATGGTGTTTTAAGCCAAGAAAAAAATCTGTGAGCTACCGCTTTTAACACATATTAGAATAAAAACAAAACGTGGAAGTCTGGCAGATTTGAAATCGGTACTTGCGGCATGGCACTTCATATTAAAATCGCTTAAAATATCAAGTGTTGATAGTAAGTAGTTGCTAAGAAACTGATACGAAATCCTTTTGTTTCGGACGCACGGAAAGACAGAGTTAAACAAGTGTACTCTTCTTGGAAGCGGTGGTGAAACAAAGATTACATATATTTTACTCATATTAAAACCGTTCTGGTGATGATGCAGGAAACCTGAAGATCCATAGAAGCATTCAATGTCCACAAGATAACCGACAAAACCTTAATATTCTACCACTAGGATTTCCTGCCTCTTAAACTGCAGGCCATGATCATGGCCCTCAAAAAGTTTTATGGCCGTCATCGCAGTATTTTTGATAAATTTGGCGTCTCTATGTGCGAATTGCCCTGGATATATTTGACGTCCAATAGTTCCATGTTCCTTTCGCACAATTTTGATTACACACGTGGTGGATGAAGCTTGATAAACAGGAGGTGCTTACCCTTCCGTAGCGCCCGGTCTCACTTCCCTGGTGGAAGTTCGTGTGTCTAACCTAAGTTATCAGTTCCAAAGTTTCACTTTGCTTCTGGATTGTGATTCGGACATGGATTAGTATGTTTGTTTTTGATTACAATACCCCATAACCGGTGCTTTATACCATATCCATGTAGCCAGGAGCCCTTGTATTGGAGTATATCAGAATTGAAGTCAGAAGAAAAATTGCATTCATATTTTATACATACCATTTATGACAGGTTAGTCTTAACCACTGCGCACAACTGCTGTGTAATCTGAATAGCTCTTGAAGACGTACTTGCATTAAAAATATCTGAAGGTACCTTAGGCATTTCTAGAATATCTGGATAACGCATATACAAATGATTTCCGAGTAATGAATCCAGAGAGTTGGCGAGCTCTTCAATCTTTGGTCCCAAACCCAAGGCAATTGTTCTGAGGTCATGACTTTTCGTCACTCTATTGGCATTTATACCATACCATACAGCTTTCATGGCTTTTTCAGCGGCCTATAATATAGCAAAACATATGTTAACACAACAAAAAGAAGAATGGCATTACATAAATAGTCACCTTTAGAAAACAATAATTCCCTAGCACTACATGTTTGCCTAGCTGCTAAAGTATCGTACAAAAATGGTGATCATTTTTTACCACATACTAAATGTAAAGATTGAAAAGTCATAAAACACAACTAAATCAAAATGATTATGTTACAAGGGTAAAAGTAAACTAAATATTATAATTTTACATTTAACAGAGAAGCATGGTATATAGTCTCGCGGCCAAGATCCTTCACTTATATTGAATTGGTCAGAGTAGAGGAAAACGGAGTCCCGAGATAAAAGGACCGACAAACGAACTGACAGTCTTGTACTAGGGCCTGTCCAAATAGGAATACGAACATACTAGTAGGCGGTGTGAGGCACTGTGATCCATGAGTGCGCACTTTAGAACAGGTGGTCACAAAACATGGGTAGATCCTCTCACAAAAGTCTAGAAAAAAAATATCGCTATTTTTTACGAATAAAGCAAAAATATATTATTACCTGATGGCAGTTGTAACAGATCCAGTTATATGCATGGATGTCCCCAGCATCAGGATTAAATGTCTCAGCGGCAAGGAGATCATTAAGAGCTTGTTTGTACCATCTCCTTGCTTCTTGTGGTAGGGGAGTTTCATCTGTTCTTGAAGAGTAACTGCCAGATCCGGCGTAGCTACGAGAACCACGAGAACCACGAGAACTATAAGAACTATAAGAACTACTTTCTTGTTGAGCGCTTTTTCGATAATATCGGTCTCTCCTACAAGTTCTATCAACATCCTGAAACCAAGCTTCATATTTTGGACTCGATCGATTTCCTTTAGTTGAATTACTACTACTTTCACTAACATCATCAATATTCTCATTATTTTCCAGTCTTTGAATGCAATTCTTTATAAATTGAAATACTTTTTTGGCAAATTCTTCGTTACCGTAGTTTTTGTCTGGATGCCATTTTCGAAGTAACCGTTTAATAATATACTTTTTTTCATCTTCAGGCCTTTCCCAAATAGATTTCAAAATTTGTCTTATTTCTTTAAACACATCTTCCAGCGATCTTGACTCAAATTCCTGGCCTGAAACAGCATGTCCTGCAGGTATAATTTCCATACACTCCGGCTCTGTACGACGGTTTAGTTTGTACATCTTATACGCTGGAAATTCTCTTTCCTCTCCAGTTCCTACTTCCAAAATATATTTTTGAAATACAGATGGAAACAACTCACTACCAGCATCTTTTTTTCCTCTTACGATAGCAAACATAAATACTTGTCCTGTATCGGATTCATTTTCATCTGGAATATCATCATCTGCAAGCTGCAATGCCACATATTCACCAATTTCAAATTCTGTAAAATTGTTATCTAATAGGAAATGCCATTTTGGATGTACAATAGTACCTGCTGGTGGAAATGCAGTCTCTGCAGATGTTCCGGATTTTGAATACTCTGTTATGTCAAGACCATCTAGCAATTTTTCCAAATTGTCAGGTGTGCTCATGTAAGATAAAATCTTAAACATATGAGCTTTGCTTTCTCCTAATAGATGTCCTATACATTTGTTTAACATGGTTGCAAATGTGTAGTCAATAATTTGAATCCAATGGCTTGTATTGATACAGAAATAAAACAACCATTGTTTCATCTGTCCATCCTGTTTTTCTTCAAAATAAGAAAAAATATTTTCTCTTCTAATAATTTTGTCTTTATAGGTCCACTCTTTTTCGATATTTTCCACTTGTCGAACTGTTATAGATCGTAGTTGTGATATTATCCTACTGTCGTCGATTTCTAACTTTTGACGCTTGATTTGGTCATCCCGATTATTCTCATGATGCACAAGTCTCAATATGCACTCGATAAACTTTTGAGTTTGTATAAAATCCTGGAACCGTTTTCCCTCATCGCTGAATACATACTCTAGAGAATCAGTGTTTACAGAGAATTGTACTAACTGAGATACAAATGTTGGCTTAACACTCGGGGAGCATCTTGATACAATTCTGTCCTCTCTCTCTTGTAAAAGGTATTTCGAGTTTCTTGAAACCAACGAAATATTCCGCATTTTCCTCACGTGTCATATATTTCTCACACCAGTTGTAATCTAAGTATATCAGTTTTTTTGAATCAACCAGAATGTGCTTTGCAGACGGCAGATACAAAACCTCGACCTTCAAACCAACACCTTGACCTTGAGATATCTCAGATTGATTAAATGGAAGTAAAAGAAACAGTTTGTATATAACCGTGCTTGCAATTATAAGTTCATTTATATGCATCTCTTCCCCACCTAAAGCAACAAACATGTTTTCTAACACTTTTGCATAATTGTCGAATGATATTTTCCTGTTTGTTCCAAGTACTTCAAAAAGTTTGAAATACGGAACAAAGTCATCTGGTAATGGATATAGAGGATATTGAAACGGTCTTATTATATCATCAGTTTCCAATTCTCTGACAACGCTGCTACATTTAAGCATTCTTTTGTAGTCTGGCATGTAAACCAATGGTTTTGATTCAAGACCTTGTTTGATTAATTGTTTCTTCTCCTCATCTTTTAACGCTTCATTGTGTAAATATTTGTACAAAGAGCTCATCAATTTGTGAATATCATCACTCCGATCTTTCCAGTGATTCCCATCCCTTTCCAAATGTTCCTTCAAGGAGTCACATACATTCTGAATATGCTGAACAATTTTCTCCAAGGTTGGGGAGTTGCAAACATTCAAGTCAGACATCAAAGCATCTGATGTATTGGCCCATGTTGGTAAAAGAATGCAAGTTGTCCATACTAATTTGTGATGTTGATTCGATACAGATTCTGAGAAGCAGATTAGTCTGTCGATGCTACGCTGTTTGTGGACTGCCATCAGAAAGTCTGAAACTGGTTCAGGTACAATGAATTTTACTTTTGATATTTTCTGCAGAGTTTCTTTATTTAAGTCCATTTCAAACAAATGTTGTACTAATGTTCTGGATTTGCTCTCAATATTTTTTGAATGTATGCCTTCCTTTTCAACTTGTGAAATAAAGGACATGAACATATCTTCTGTCACAGCTGTTATCATTCCAGCTTGTTCCATGAACCGTTGCCATTCTTTCTCACAAAAAGGTCTTGGTGGGAATTCAAGAAAACTACCCATAACTGCAAAAACATTGTTGAAGCGACTATAAAATTTGGATGCGGTTTTTTCTCCCCGGTTCGTCCGTATAAATGGCAGCAACTTTAGTCCTTCAATCAGTCTAGAATATTGCCGTGTACCCTTATGTGCTGACGGCAGTAGTTGATCTTTGATGTAACGTAGGTGAGCAATCTGATCTGAAGGGGGCAGAAAATGAAAGTTTTTGAAGATGTGATCTGTATATACATCATAATGGCTGCTTTCCGAGAACTGAAGAAATTTATAGAGAGGCTTTAGCTTTTCAAAACTTTTCAACAGTAAAATCCCAGATTTTTCACCCCATATTTTCATTCCGTTTAATGGCAAGCCTTGTGGTAGAAGGAAAACGTCTGGCTGATTTACTAGATCTGTGCGTGTGCGATGGATGGTTACATGAATCGGCAGATATTTCAGCTTCTTCTTTGTGTCTTCTGTATAACTAAGTTCTTGTAAATTCTCTGTCAAATATTCTAATATGGCATTGCTTTGTAGTTCTGTCAAAGTATTCATTTTTTCTCTATGAAGATAAAGACAATTCAAGACGACTAATGGTTTTTCTTGTCTTGCAACAAGGTGTGTTGTAATTAAATCATATTCCTTCTTATCAATAGAATCAGCGGAAATCTCTGGAAGGCTCAACTGTGTCAATGTTTCTTTCATGTTTGGAGAAAACGAGGACGTCAGGACAACCATCTGCAGACCAGAAATTGGTAGTAACACTTTCATATTTTCTCTAAAGAAAGATTTTTGACAAGGCAAAATACACCAATCTGAAAGTGGCTCCAGCAGTTTTACTAAACAGTCATCCTTTTCATGTTTATCTTGTATCTTCGGAATTACAATATTATAAACAAGTTGCCAAAACCTTTTCATCCAATCAACATCTGGAAATGCATTACTCTGCCACTGAATTGAAATATTTTTCCGATATTTTCCTGGGTCAAGCGTTTCTAACAAGCATTTGACCAAGTCATTCATTTCAAAAGGTCTGAATATGCGATGACCGAACAACCTGTTCGTATTATCAGAGCGATATGCCGGTGCAAACTGACATCCGAAGAACGTGACTATATCTGAGCTGAGGAAATATTTAGAAGAGTTCTGAAAAAGGCTGCAATATGTGGTACAGTATACTGGATTTTCTCTTGAAAATGTGTGCAATACATCATCATTAGTAAGACATAGTGGAAGGCCCTCCATCTGGTCTAGAAAACTCGTAGACTGTTTGCAGTAACGTAGACATTCAATAACATTCTTTTTGTCTGAAAATGTTGTTTGTGTAACCGGTGCATTCAATCCATGGAGTTTACACCTATCCGAAATTCTGTCATCTGAGAAAGATTTTAAAAATTCTACCAAGTGTTTAGGTGTCAAAACAGCTGCTTCTTCTACTTTTGCGTGTTTCAGATTTTCATACAGAAACAACGGTGAATCCAATAACTTCATTCCCAAAGTTTTACACGTTTGCCTCAAATTTTCGGATTTTTTAACATATTCAATGTATGGTGGGTTTGACGACAAATCATCAAACAATGATACAAACTTGGACCCTTTACTGAGAAGGGGGTAGAATGATATTTTGCGCAAATCGTCATTCTTTTTTGATACCCTGTGGCAAGATGCAAACATATCTTCTTCGTTTTCAACTACTTGTCTGTAAAATGAAGACGCAAGAAATATCCAGTATTGTTCGGAAGTGTTTCTGAAATCTGGAAAAACAGAATGATATTGAGAAAGTTTCTGGTTCAGAATAGATGATTCAACAGTGGTTTCATTACAAAGGCCTAATTTTGCCTTAAATAATTGGACTGCTCTCACATAGGCTGGTGAAATAGCTTTTTGTATTAAAGTTTCATTCCAAAGAACTCTATGGTCTGTTTTATCACTTTTCCAGAGGTTCCGTCTGGTTTCATGATCCAAATCAAAATGCCCATTTATAATAATTGGTAATCCTGTCAAACATGGTAATGGTAAAAAACAGAATGCAGTAAACAATGACTCTGAACCTGTATACTCCAAAGGTAACGCCACTCCTCCGATTGGTAACAACCCATTTTTTCCTTCTCTATATCCTGTTAAAACTGATTCACTAATTTCATCTCCGGTTTTCTTTAGACCAATTTGTTGAACAACAAGCCATGAGTGTGAGCACCCTTTGTTGTCTCGAACTCTTACCGTGTAGTCGACTTGCTTAACATTGATAGCTTTTAGTTCCCTGGTTTGTTTGAGTTCTCTACCAACCGTCTTCATGTATTCCATAAATTCTGTTCGTTTTTTCTTATCCTCGTCTGAGATACATACTTCCACTGAGCATTCTTCTATCAATTTTCCTGTTGTAATATCAGATATTCTTATTCTCTCTACATGTTTTACAAACAAGAGCATTTTAATCATTTCTTCTCTAAATTGATCCATCAGACCGTTCACATGATCTGGTGTAATTGGGTCCTCTTTAATACTTGATTCCGTTGCCATTTTATCTGTTCGTAGTGGAAATCTGAATACAGTTCCTTTTTCTTTCAATAATTGTTCCTCATAATAGCAACCAAATACATCTGGATAAGTTGCCTTAATATCTTCTAGTTCGACGTACTGCATCCCTGGGCTATCCTCTTCATCTTCCTCTACATAACGACGATGTGGATCTAAAACACAAAGTGTTTCACCTGACTCAACTTCTGGACCTCTGGTTAAAAATGATGGTACGTCAGTCAAATGATAAACAGCATTAAAACCAACACCAAATTGTCCAGTTTTTGTGGCATCATCACCTTTGCTTCCGATTCCTAGTTTCTGAATTCCTTCAATGTCTGCTTCAGAAAAAGCACTGTCATTATAAACTAAAAGTGCAGGACCTTGTAAAGGCTCCCATTTGTCAAATACATGCTCAGAAGGATGGGGTTTGAAATCTTTAATGATGTGAATTTCGTTCGCACCTGCATCATCTGCATTCTGTATTAGTTCTTTTAAAATCCCTTCATCACATGGATATCCATCTAATAAACGTTTTATTCGTGTTGTGAGTTCTTCCTTCTGACCAAACGGTAGCCTTCTAGAATGTTCTTTCAATTGCTTTCTTTTCTTAGATCTGATACCTAGTCTACTTGCAATTTCCAGCGAAATTTTCTCATTTACAAATGTCATTGTTTTTGACCTTCTAATGTTCTTCGAGTCATCCATGCAAAGGTCATCTATTGGTTTCAGCATGCAATTTTCATCTGGTACAAGTATCCTGGTTCCACTCTATTTTTAAAGTCGTCAGCAGTAATTGATTCATCTTTCATGGAGTCTGATAGGACATTTAAAAGTTTGCAGAAATGGTCAAGTTCGTCCCTTGCTAGTTTTACATCAATATATTTATTCTGCTCTTGCAGAATAATGAGAAGTAAGTCTTGAAACTCAAATCTTTCCTTGACACCTATTGCTTGCAAGAAGTTCTTTCTGTGACATAGACTATCTTTATTTATCCCATAGATACATGGGCTACAATCAATATGCAAGTGTAAAACAACCCTTTCTGGACTCAAAAACTGACCATTCAACAAAATAACTGGGTTTTCTTTCAAGTGTTTTTCAAGACTTTCACGACTATAGGTGGCTATCATATTGTCTTCTATCTCAGCTAGTTTTAAATCAAAATATTTATAAACAGCTGTACATATATCGACAGCAATTCTATCGACTGTGTGCTCAGTTTTGTAGTTTCCAACTTGCAAAGGGAAACTAAATTATTGGCAACCGATTTTAGTGAAATGTCATTCAATTTGTATTCACCTTTGACCCCTAAATCATTCAATAATCTATCACTGTCTGATCTTTCTATCTCTGCTTCTTCCAAAATTAATTCTTGGCAAAACACAAGTTTTTCTGCCATTTTACGGTACAGTACAGATGGTTCTTTGTAAATAACAGCGTCTGCATTGTATCCAGTATCATGTTTATCACAGGGACAAAATGTTCCCATGGTAGTTTGATAAACTAAGTCTCCAGCCCAAGGGAATTCCCAAGTGTCTGGTTTACGCTTTACTGGCAAGAATTTTATGTGTTGTATTTTTGGAAGCACTGATTTACCATCATCAAATTGGACATGCTCTGTAAGATAAGCCATCACACTTTTGAAACGTTCTCTTCCACAACATGAACATTTTCTTGCCAACATTTCTATAGACTGTACTCTATCAATCACAATATCATTTGGCAGATGGTTGTTTACCAAACCAAGTGATATAAGTTTTGTCAAAACTGTCTCATCATGGAATTTTCCTTTGCAAGCCTTGGTACTTATAAACCATTCATCCTCTATGTTAAATAATTTCGTCACAGAACTCTTAGGATGAATAAGTTCCTCTGGTTTCTTCAGTTTTCCATTTGGCTCTGATGGAACACATGGAGTAGTTCTAATCTGATTGTCTAAACAGGTTGTATTTTGACTTAGAGCATAATGAACAAGTTCATTACGAGTTTCCATCTTGTCTTCCCAATACTCTGATGTGATTTTTGGAAAGAAAATGTCTTTATAAAAAAGGTCAAAAGTCAAAATTTTTCCACTCAGGCTTTCCATGCATCCTGCTTTTTCGAAACAGTTTTTAACTTTTTCATGCAACGGCATCACTGTAACATTGCTATCTTCTTCCTTAAAATAGACAGCAGCCCAAAATATCTGTTCACCTACATCTGAATTCATTAAAGATGGTTCCAGAAATAAACAATTACTGTAAGACTTCGTTATATTATTTCGTCTAAATATCACTGGGTTTTCTCGTTCAACCTTTTGATAAAATCTTTGCTGAAAAGCTGAATAATCTGCATCTTCTAGTACTGGCCAGATTTTTGAGTATATGCCATCAGACTCATAACCTAATTTCTGGAGCCATTCCAAGAGAAGAATGTATGCATTACACACAGCGTCGCTCATCAAGGCTTCGTTCCATATACTCTCCAACGAAACTTTATCGTCTATATTTTTAACAATTAACTGCCTCCTGTTGGCAGTTACAGCAAATGAACCATTAATGTGTACTGGTAATGGACATTGAACTGGCAAAGGAAGATAACAAAAGAAATGACTTTCTTTGTAAAATCCATACGGGGATTCTTTTATAGGCTTTGGTTTGATTCCTTTTGAATTTTTGACAATCAATGAAGCAACACTAGCAAGAGGTAGAGCTTTCTTCATTTCTGGTTGAAAGACAAGATGTTTACTTGCATCAGTTCCTGATGCCCAGGATACTAACCAACTGCCTTTTATATGTTCCATGGGTTGTTTTCCAAATTCTCTTGCTTCTTTTTTCACATCTATTTCTATATCGACTTGAGCACATAGACTTATTTTCTCAAAATCCGTCTGCTGAAGCTGTCTTGCCTTTCCAATGGAATCTGAAAGATCTCTTACAACAGAAATATTTGATACAGGGTCCAGCTGCAGTAGAGAACCATCGGTCATACTCATCCCTATATTCGATCTTCGCTTATATACAGAAATATCCCTCTTCACTTTATAGATTAGGACCGACTCATCTGGACTAACTGCATTCTCTGGGATATGATGAAGTTCAATTTCGGAAACATTTTGTGTAAAAAGGAGGATGTTCCCCGCAGATTCCATAAACAAATTCAGAAGTACCTTCATTTCTTCTCTAAGATACGGTTTTGAACATATGTCACTTTCAAGAGCCTGCTTGTGTGTTCTTAGAGGGAACCTGAACAATGAACCATCAAATGGCTGGAATCCATCTTGCATGGTAAGGTCACATCCAAATATTCCATTAAATGGTTTGAACTGATTCTTAAGCCTCTTCATCATGGTTTGATTTTTCAAAGAATTCAAATTAATCTTTAATCCAGGGTTACTCGTGGTGACTGCTTTACCAAGATACTTTGCATGTGGATCAAATATAACCATTTGATCGCCCGTGATAAAACTTGGCACATCAGTTAAGTTGTATACACAACAAAATCCAAGTCCAAATTTTCCTATTTTTTTCAAATCATCTTCTTTTGTTGCCCCACTCAGCTTAGTAATATTTTCAAGATCTTCTTTGGTAAAAGGGGCATCGTTATATGCCCATAATGCAGGACCCTGGCAAGAACTCATATTTTCATCCAGTAACCTTACTTTGGCATCCTCATTCTCTCTCTCGTCATAAATAAAGCAAACTTTTGAAGCTCCAGCGTCATCGGCATTCTGAACTATTTCTTTTGGAACAGAAAACCCATCAGTGTAGTCTTTTAAAATGTTCTTTATTCTTCTTGTCAAAGGTTCTTTTTGACCCCATTCTTCAAACCCTTCTGCCTCTGATAGTAAATCATCTGTTAATGATGGAACACCTAATTTCATTGCAGTTTCACAGGGAACATCAGGATGTACGAAGAAAATTTCTTCTTCCTCCTCCATGGATATATCTTTAAGCCAATCAGCATTTGAGTATCTGCATTCTTTGACAGTTTTCAAAACCAGTTTATTATCATCCGTATGGATAGGAATAAGAACCTTTTCATCAGCACCATCGAGTTCATTCAGCATTCCTTTCATATGGTTCAATATGCTAATAACAAGTTGAAGGTCATGTTTCATGCCCATGGTAGCCTGTACAGATTCTGCAGTGTGCTTTTTCAAAATCATTTCTTGGACATTTCTTAACGCTTCCCAATTTTGGCAAGTTTTAGCCCCAATATTCATGAAAAGATCCTCAATATTTGGAATATTTTGCAAATCACTTGACATAGGGTACAGATATGGTTCCAATGCAATATCAGACTCCTTGCTTGTGATATACACCATATTTGGATGACAAAACCCATTTCCTGTCCAAGCACACTTTTTAGACCGAAGCTCATTGCATGAACTATCTGCATTTTCTGTAAGGTAAATGTAAATGCCTTTAATCAAGGGGAGTAATTCCGGTTTGTACTTGTTTTCGTAATGAAGCACAATCAAATTCAGCTGTTGCAATACCAATGATATGGATGGTTTGCCAATTTCAAAGCCCTGTACCAATGTTTCAGATATCCCATCAGGAAATAGTGGTGCAACCGATCCTACAAGCTTGTAATGTCTAGCTTCATACATCTGAGATGGTTTGTAAAGCATGTTTTCTGCTCCATACCAGTTCAGCATACTTGGATACTCATCAGGGGGTTGTAATTTCGCACTTGCTATATTTAATTCATGTAAAGCTGAGGAAAGAGTCTGGTCAGACATTCCGTATTGTTGTTTCAATAAGTGCGTTTTATCTTGAAGTACTGACATTATAGCTTTGGATTGTTTCTGATTTCTATCAATACCGCGAATATCATTAGAATGTTCGTGGAGATAAACTGCGCTTTTTTCTACTTCTTTGGCAGTCAGACTATCTAACGTTCTTATACCAAGTTTTCTCAGGAAATCCCGTCCTTCTGGTGTACAAAATTCTCCCGAAGGAAACTTGTCCTCATATGGAAACAGATTACTGAGAGTAATATCACTCCCATCATATACATCATTCGGCTTATATTCTTTTCCATCTCTAGTTAGAACAAATGGTACTTCTCTTGCCTTTTTCATCACAGAATCGTCTGTCTGCATTTTTTCTTTCACAAATGACATTAACTTCCGTTTGTCGTCAGAAGAATATACAGATTGACTTGGATGTGCTAACTGGTCTAATATTTCACAAATTAAACTAGAAAGTTTTATTTGTGCTGCTCCCAGCAGTTCGGCAAATTTCCTTTGCCTTTGATCTTTACACATCAGGAGTTCTTTTGGATAAGACACAGGGATTTCTAACCTAGGAGCAATCCGTTGAACATGATTCACAGATACATTTTTGGTGGATAAACTTCCCATGAATAGATTAATCTGACGCAAAAAGGATATGGCATGATCACCGAGAGTAGGCTTTTCACTGAGAATAAATTCCTGAATGTACGTTGAAAAGAATTTCTTGTCTTCCTCTTTGGTTTTTACGTTAAACTGAGACACAATGCTAGAATCAACCCCTGATTCAGTGAGCTTAGCAAGTAACTGTATTATACTTGCGCTATTTGGATAGTGCACCAACTTTCCCATTACTGCAGGATGATCAGTGACATATTCTGGCAGTGACTGTAAAACTGTAATTGAAAGATGTTGAAGACACCTACAAATTTGATCTGGAAGATTTGACATCCCTCTGTATGATTTAAGGATATATAATCCGGAAAGTTCATATAAGTTATATTTATTATCCGGATAAAGTAAAGCTGGTAGTAAGGTGATGTTCTTAAACTGATCTTCAAACTTTGGTAAATTCTGCCTTAAGTACGTCCAAACTATCTGCAGCCATTCTTCAATTCTTGCAGTTTTTTCGATTAGTGAGATATTCATAGGAAACTGTGCTTTAATGGATTGCTTAATCAATGTTTCAAAGTCCGACTGACCAAATGGAAATATTTGATATAGCTCTACAAAGATAAATAAAAAATCAAATGTTCATGTTATCAGGTTTCTTGTTGATAAGTCATAGCACAGTGATGCAAGCCCCATTCAAAATTCTCTCACAAAATCATTTCCTAGATGGTGGAAGTAACCCAATGTCTTGGTGAAAATAACCAATAATGGACAGGTGAACCGATACTTTGCAAGAAATTTTAGTTGAGGGGATAAATGAAAGGTGCAGTGATAAATATCTCAATTCCTAAAAGTATCTTTCAACTAAGCTTGCATGATGTCTGGATTGGTATGTTTGTTTTTGAGTCTTATGTTATAGTATATTTTCCTGCTAGACAACAATTGTGGTACTTAGGTTGTACCTGTTCTGTTGACAAACACATGGTGTTATTTTTTATTATAACTCGGTTCAAGAATTACTATAACACGGTTAAAAAGAAAACCGTTTGAACTTGACTGACATGATTTCTGTATTGTTTGTGGGTCTGTGGAACAAAATTCAAGAAAAATACATACCTCTGCCATTTCCGTTTAAAACAACAGTAAAACTAGTTTCATATTGTCATTCATCGCAAATCATGCCAAATGAAATGGCAGCTACGTTTCTCAAACAAAGGGACAACGACGGGCCATTTATTTAGATAGGAAACAAACATACCACTAGTCCATGCTCAAATCACAATCCAAAAAAAGGTAAAATCTGAATAAAGGCAAATTTAGTCAACCACGTGACCTTCCACCAAGAAAATTGGGCCATATGCTCTGGACGTAATCCTCCTAAATTACCAGCTTCGTCCGCTATTGGTTAGTTTTAGAATAAAATGAACATGGTTGTAATCAGTGTCTAGCATTGCAGATAATGTTGAAACAAAAACACCTCCTTGTTACATGCTTAAATATGTTAACTCTATTCTGCAGGCATTTTTGATAAGTAACTGTAAGAAGAAGCGTGCGTACAAGTATTCATAACAAAAGTCAGTTATACTGAGACGTATGAGCAACTTGTTGTTCAATATTTTCACTTTATATATCTTATGTAAATGGTCAAAAGTACTTAAGCTTTTTTCTGGGTTTTGTATTTTCTAGACAAGCATAAAACAGGTCATGAAATGAAAGGTTTCGTGGCAGAACGAATTATATCGTGCTCAAACATAATGCACAATGAACGTCTTTTTGAGGGGCATGACAAACGTTAATCTAACTGATCATAAGTGAACAGGCCCCGGGATAGCAAACAATACTTAACTCAAGCAAAAACTTATTTTAAAAAGTTATGAATTACGTTTTGACTTAACTGAATTAAGTTTTGATTTAACTAAGTTAAGTCATGGTCAAACAAAGTTTTGTAAGTGATTCCGAGGCCAGGTACTTTTCCTAGAAAAAGTTAAGTTTAAAAAAACACACATTCAGTGTGTTTTGTAAATCACTTGCTTTTCAACTTCAAATATAACACTTGCTTAAGTATTGTTTGTGATCCTGCAGCTAGCAGTGTAAACAATACACAAATGTATCAAATTAAGAGGTGGATGAGGAATTGAATATTTTTCTTGGGAAATATGGCAACTTTTTAGGTAATATTGAACGTTTTGCTAGAAAATATGAAAATTGATCTAATAATAAAGCAGTTATTGCATGTTTTGAAACAGTCAAATCCATTGTCCGTTGGTTATAGGGCTGACCATTCCTAATACTAAAGGACAAATAGAGTTATGCATGAAATACAGTATACCGTTTCATGTCTCATGAAAAAATGTAGTTATTTAGGTTTATATTTACCTTGCTGTATAATCTGCTCGAAATGATTCTTTGATGACAAATCAGCAGATACAAAATACTGTTCAATACCAGGAAACATTTTTATGTCGTCTGGCAAATGGCAGTAGAAAACTTTAGAACTGCAGGAATTCTTTCTCCGAATAAATTGGGTAAAACTGCCAGAGTGGAGAGGAAGCAACTTCAACCCTTCCAAATCTTTATAATCTCCATTCTCCAATAGAAACTGCAACACCTGCAACTTTTCTTCCGAGGTCAAGGTCGTATACAGTTCGGACGTCCTCAACAACTGACAAATATAATGTGGTGTAATATACTGAGGCGATGTTACCTCTCGTTCTATCATTCTTCTTATATGTGGCGGAACATGCAAAAGATTCTGTCCATATTGCTCAACCAGTTTTAAAAGAGTTTTCTCCACATCTAAAACACAACATATAAGATACTAAGTAAACAAAGAACAAAACGATAGGCTTCAAAGTTTTTACTCTGCTTTGGGATTGTGGTTTGGACATAGATTGGTATGTTTGGTTTTTTGTATCAGGGACAAAATACTCGACATTGCAATACTGTAGGTAAACTTTTTCAAATACAGTCAAACCAGTCTGTATAGGCCACATGTGGAACCAGTAAACGTGTTCTTTATTGGCAGGCGATTCTTATATAGAGGGTCTATTAACATGAACAAAGAGTAGTTGGAATGAATTGTTACTGGCCTTTAAAAGCAGTTGATCCTAATACAGAATTGGTCATTAAAGCAGGTTTGACAGTAAACACATCCCCTAACCTCTTGATCTAGATTTGATATATGGAAAGGTAACAAGCATTAACTCTTATGCATTCGATTATAAAGAATATAACTGAAATAATTAAAAAGAGTTATATAAACTATCATTATATTACTTAGAACTACTGCATAAAATCCTTCGGACCCAGTATTTTACATAGTTAAACATACAGTTAAACTTTTATGAAAATCAAACATACCAATTCAGATCCAAATTACCATCCTCAAGCGAAGTGAAAACTTTGAAACTAACAAATAAGAAACACTTGAACTTTCACCAGGGAAGTGAGGCCGGGTGCTCCGGACAGGTAAGCACCTCCTATTTAGCTAGATACATCCGCCACGTGTGTAATGAAAATTAAAAGTAAAAGAAACATGTAACTATTGGATGTCAAATATATCCAGAGTTACATAATGGACATAGAAGTCTGGAACTCATGCTTTTGGGTTTAACAAAGTTGATTTTGACCATCACACTGACTTAAATTTTAATTTGTTAATATTTTGTTTGCACTGGCTAAAATCGATGATCAATGTAACTTGACTTTGAAGAACGGGAAGGAAAACCTGAAATGAACAGACAAAATCACAACAAACATAACAAGCAAAAACAAACATACAAATCCATGTCCGAATCATAGTCCAGAAGCAAAGTTAAAACTTTGGAACTGACAAGTTAGGTTAGACACGTGAACTTCCACCAGTGAAGTGAGGCCGGGTGCTCCGGAAGGGTAAGCACCTCCTGTTTAGCTAGCTACACCCGCCACGTGTGTAATCAAAATTGTGTGAAAGGAACATGGACCTATGGGACGTCAAATATATCCATGGCAATCCTGGACATAGAGACATCAAACATCATCATGCCCAAAGCACACTTTCAAAACATATGTAATATCATTTTTATCATTTTTAGCTTTATAGTTTTATTTTAAATTATACATATACGTATAAAATACCTGATTCACACATGATCTTGGAATTATCCGATCCTCGACATTCAGCAAAAACACCCTCACCAGCTTTAATCCAATGACCTCCATTATTCCTTGTAAACAAAAATGCTTGATTTAAAGACTGGTAAATAATGGTTTCACAAGACCATGCCATTTTCATTTACAGCATCAATATCTGGTATACATCTGGTAACCATGGATACAAAGCATTCTGCGTTTTGATTCATCTTGACTTATTTATAAGAAAGATGATAATTTTGGCATAGATTTTTGGCAAAATTTCTGATATCAACCCCTCGTTCCACTGAATGGCCTTGTCCTTGTGGCTGCGGTTGCTGATCTGGTCTCCAGTAGCCCACTTTACATATCGTCTGTTTTGACTGAGAGCAAAAAAACCGTTTACGTGTACGGGCAACCCTGTAAGGCTTTTTTGCTCCAATGGCAATGGCAAAAAGCAAAATATATGACCCTTGAATTCCGTCCCAGATAACGGAGAAAGTGGATAAGCGATTCCAACATACGGACTATAACCCAGACCCTCGTCTTCTGACAACAGTCTCATATGTTCAGACATTTTCTGGCCTTCTAGTAAGTTATAAACAAACCAACTTGTTTCCGTTTCTGAATAACTAAAAGAAGCTGTTTCTGTTTCATACTGACTTGTATGAATAGTTACCTCAAAATGACTACTTAATGCTTCCTGAGGTATTTGTTTTTTGAATTTTTTTATTTTTCCCAAAAAATTCTTTCTCTCATTTTTTACTTTTATCCTATTTTCTCCACTTATTTTTACTGTAAAGATTGGCTTGCCATCGGAGATTTCGGGAAAGTAAGATGAGTTTCTTGCGAAGATTTCAATTTTTTCCATTGATTTCAAAAACAGCAGAGTGACAGAGGCTTCCATTTGGAATGACCTAATTAAATCAGAAAGCTTTTCTTCGTCGTAGATATTGTCAGACAATTCTGATGTGGTGCCTCTCAAAGAAAACCTAAAAATTGTTCCTTTGTAATATCCTTTCTCTAGGACATCTTGACCAAACCCAAATATTCCAGACAAACAAGTCAGCAAATCTGACTTATCCATTCCACGACATCTGTCCAATTTTGCCAGTTTTAACTTCGTACAAACTTTACTTGGATTTTTTTGGTGAGGATCCAAAATCAGCATGTATTCTCCACTAATGATTATGGGGTGGTCTGAAATAATTTTAAAATATCATAATAATATCAACTAATAAAATAAAGTCCATAAAATATTTCCTCTGTCTTTCTCCTTCCATCAACCCTTGACAACACCAAAATAATTTAGGTAGGTAGAAAAGTTGCAACCTAATCGGTAAGCTAACTGACAAATAATCATACACTAGAAACTGTTTGGGCTTATTTTTTATGAACAATGTTAATCTGACAATACCATGTATGGCTTCACGGGTTAACGATATGATCAGTCAAGAATATTTCACTTATATCGAAACGTCGCCAGCTATAGGGAAGGAGCAGAAATTTTGTCTGTGCGTTGCGCTTATGGCATTATACAGCAGGGTTCTTTAGCGTGCCAAGCCCACCGTGACACGGGATCTCGTTTATTTTAAGTTCCCATCCGAAAGAACCGTGATTTTCGTTTCGTAATGCCTGGTGCTTGGCGAAAGAAAGTCACTACCCACTTTCAAGTCTTGGGTCAGACGCGGCCGTGGTTCGAACCCATGACCTTCCACTTACGGAGCGAGCACTCTACCAACTGATCTACCGTAGTGGTTCGGGGATGCATAGTCTACCAGCAGAGATACCAGAGGGTGTAAATACATATTATACCAGTTTTAATTTTACAGCATTAGACGGTCGTTTTGGAATACAATTCCTCATCAGTAGTGCTTGAACCAAAAATTATGAAACAAAAACTTTTTTCCAAGATGTTGAAAAGAAACCCAAAGGACCAAAAAATATAATTATTACAAAACCTGTTTTAATTTTGGGGCAAGTTGTATATAACTTGATTAAGAAATGATTAAGCTAATTAAAACAAAATCAACAACTATCCCCAAATCATCAAATTAAAAATACAAACATATCATTTAGATGTTGCAGTTTTAAGTTTCATATTTATAATTTCACTAGCTGTAGGCAATAAACAAAAACAAACATAATACTAATTCATGTCCGAATCACAATCTAGAAGCAAAGTTAAAACTTTGGAACTGACAAGTTAGGTTAGACACGTGAACTTCCACCGGGTAAGTGAGGCCGAATGCTCCGGAAGGGTAAGCACCTCCTGTTTAGCTAGCTACACCGGCCACGTGTGTAATCAAAATTGTGTGAAAGGAACATGGAATTATGGGAGTAGATTTATGTATATATTATAACAGTTTTAGTTTCTCATCAGTAATGCTCAGGCCAAATTCTTAAACCAAAATTAATTTCAAGGAGTTAGGAAAATATCAATATGACTATAATGTTTTACAGTCCAAACTGCCTTAAAGGTCACCTTTATATAAGGGTCACTTGCTTATAAAAGCCAGTAGAATTGCACCTTTCGGGGAAAACAGCGTGTAGGCTATCTTGTACAGAGGGGTACAAGATGGAGATATCTTGCACCTCTCTTTTTATGGATTTTTTTTATCTGGGGTGCAAGAAATACCAATCCATGTCCATATCACAATCCATAAACAAAGTAAAAACTTTGAAACTGGCAAATTAAGTTAAACAAGAGTACTTCCACCAAAAAGTGAGACCGGGTGCACCTCCTGTTTAGCTAGCTACACCTGCCACGTAAGTAATCAAAAAGTAAGACCGGGTGCACCTCCTGTTTAGCTAGCTACACCTGCCACGTAAGTAATCAAAAAGTGAGACCGGGTGCACCTCCTGTTTAGCTAGCTACACCTGCCACGTAAGTAATCAAAAAGTGAGACCGGGTGCACCTCCTGTTTAGCTAGCTACACCTGCCACGTAAGTAATCAAAATTTGGGATAACAAGAGACATGGAACTATGGGACATTAAATATATCCAGGGTTGTTCTGGATACAGAAACAATACATGTATATTTATTAACAATATTTTGATGACTGTCATAAAACTTTCCAAGGGCCTTGATACCTAAGTGTAGACCTGAATAATGCTATAAAATATTGACGGAAGACAAACAATTAGGCATACACGAAGACATCATGGCAGCTTGTTTGAGTAGTATAAGCTTAGTTGGGATAACAACATAAAACTTTTTAAGATCAAATTCTTATCTTACCAGTTATGTGAAATACGGACTTGAACCCCAATCCAAATTTGCCTACTTTTGTTCTATCAAACTCCTTGTTACTGGAATACAGAGTCGTTATTCCTTTCCAATCTTCCTTGGTAAATTCTGCATTATTGTATATAACTAAACCAGCACCCTATAATTACATATTATACCAGTTTTAACTTTACAGCACTAGACCACCGTTTCGGAATGCATACGTATTATATACACAGTGTGTAAGTACAACCCTTCGTGGCGTGACTCTTAGTGATACCTGCTACTTAAAAAAAGGACTCGACTTGATAGGAAGAGGTGTACATACACATCAGTAAATGATTTTTTATCGAACATTTCCAATTCGATTGGTTATTCAAAATAATTGATATGGTGATTCTTATATAATCCTTAAAACTAGTTTTCGGGGTATAATAATGGGAGATTCAATGACTCAGTCATTTCCACCCTGCCATTTTGATTTTTTTTCTAAAAAATGTTCATATGGTTTATTCTACAACTTACCCTGAAGTATTTCCTGAACCTTCTCTTCTTGTTTTTGTTAGGGTCTACATTTACATCACGGCCATCATAAAGTATCTTTAGTTCTGTTGCTTCAGCATCCTCCGCATTTTGGACAATTTCCTATAAAAGACAAAAATATGATTTATTTATTAGAGAACTTTACATACAGTCAAACTCGTCTATAAAGGTCACCCAAGGGAATTAGTAATAGTCTCTATTGACAGGTGGCATTTAATGAATAAAGACCGGATAAAATTTAACTAGCATTTAAAAGCAGGTGGTCCTTATATAGAGCTGATCGTTAAGACGGGTTCTACGGTGCGTAGTGATATAATGATATATAGAGTTTCACAAACTACTTACACATCACTGCGGTAGCTAAGTTGGTAGAGTGCTCGCTTCCTAAACGGGAAATCGTGGGTTCGACCCCCGACCGGGTCTGGCCCAAGACTTGAAAGTGGGTATAGTGACGGTTCTTTCGCCAAGCACTCTGTATTATGAAATGTAAGACACGGTTCTTTGGGGATGGGAACTAAAAATAAACGAGGTCCCGTGTCATGATGGGCTTGGTACGATAAAGAACCCTGCTGTATAATGTCATCAGCGCAACGCACAGGCAAATTTCTGCACCTTCGCCTAAAGCTGGCGACGTCTCGATATAAGTGATATATTCCTGACTGTGACGTTACACACCATTACTCAACTCAACTCAACAAACTACTTACAATTTCACATCCTGGTGTTTCGAGTAAGCTTTCCAACTTGGAAGAGTGTGATTAATGCAAAAAACATAGTGTAATGTTTTACTACATGTACTTTAGGTCATTGTGACCTTTAATGTAGGTCAAGTTACACCAGTTTCACAAATTTACAAAGCCTTATTCCCTGATGATATATATGAAGTTTCAAATTTAAGTTTTTTTTTATGTTTAGAAGATATTTGGCCGCTTTACTATTTTAGAGTTAGGTCACTGTGACCTTGATTATAAGTCAAGGTCAATTAGCTTTGAAAACCTAGTAGAGATTGATTTCATTGTGTTATATTTTAAAACTTTCAGTGTCTACGTTTTTAGATGCATCAGGGATAAAGATTAGCAGGGGCCCAGTAGCTCATGGGTACTAAAAATCAGTCTGGGCCCCTTAATATTTACACATTTAGCTATTTATTACTATTACAGCTTCTTTTCTGAAGAGAGCTGGGCCCTTAACTCAAAACAGTTAAGCTTCATCCCTGTTCATCACAAAAATGTTTCAATGTCACAGTTTTGCTACTTTAAGCTATATGACCCTGAATGTAGGTCAAGGTCAACATGATGCTAGACTTAGAAACAAAATATTAGTTCAATATCTGTAAACATTTAGAAAAAATCCGGGAAACTAATCCCTGTCCGCCTGCGACACGCATCACTAAATTAATAGTCGAGTTTAACTTCCTTGCGACTTGACTGAAAATTACACTGACCTTCAATATCTGACCATCATCAGGATATTCTGATAATATTGTTTGAAGCTGTTTCATAAGAGATGGCTGCTGCATCTCCGAATACTCGACTCCATCTTCATCAGAGTCAGAATCACTTCCTGCATCCGCCATCTTGGTGTATCTTTATTTTGTCGGTGCACTCACTGTAACAATAAAACCATTATCGTGCATGTACGTATGTTAAATTTTTACTGTAGTCAATCTACAGTTTGACCTCAAACTAATTGCAACATAATACATTTTGTTACTTACATGCTCTCAAATACATCAAATGATTATAGTAAAAAGTCTACCAAAATCTGATAAGGGGAAAATATTTTTGAGGAGTTTTAATTTCGTATGGGGGATTTTTATAGACAAGTATGTTAAGTTTTAGTGGCTTCTTAATATGATATCACCCATACACTACACAAACAGTACAGGTCTGTCGAAAATTTAACAAAAGGAGTCGAAGTTTTGTTGCCGAATGGCCGAAATATAGATAGCTAGTACACAGAGAGATAAAGTACAGACCTGTCGAAAGTTTAACACTGAACTAACGAAAAGGAGCCAAAGGTCGGCTACAGAGTTGTCGATATATACAGTACAGACCTGTCGAAAGTTTAACACTGAACTAACGAAAAGGAGCCAAAGGTCGGCTACAGAGTTGTCGATATATACAGTACAGACCTGTCGAAAGTTTAACACTGAACTAACGAAAAGGAGCCAAAGGTCGGCTACAGAGTTGTCGATATATACAGTACAGACCTGTCGAAAGTTTAACACTGAACTAACGAAAAGGAGCCAAAGGTCGGCTACAGAGTTGTCGATATATACAGTACAGACCTGTCGAAAGTTTAACACTGAACTAACGAAAAGGAGCCAAAGGTCGGCTACAGAGTTGTCGATATATACAGTACAGACCTGTCGAAAGTTTAACACTGAACTAACGAAAAAGAGCCAAAGGTCGGCTACAGAGTTGTCGAGATATACAGTACAGACCTGTCGAAAGTTTAACACTGAACTAACGAAAAGGAGCCAAAGGTCGGCTACAGAGTTGTCGAGATATACAGTACAGACCTGTCGAAAGTTTAACACTGAACTAACGAAAAAGAGCCAAAGGTCGGCTACAGAGTTGTCGAGATATACAGTACAGACCTGTCGAAAGTTTAACACTGAACTAACGAAAAGGAGCCAAAGGTCGGCTACAGAGTTGTCGATATATACAGTACAGACCTGTCGAAAGTTAAACACTGAACTAACGAATAGGAGCCAAAGGTCGGCTACAGAGTTGTCGAGATATACAGTACAGACCTGTCGAAAGTTTAACACTGAACTAACGAAAAGGAGCCAAAGGTCGGCTACAGAGTTGTCGATATATACAGTACAGACCTGTCGAAAGTTTAACACTGAACTAACGAATAGGAGCCAAAAGTCGGCTACAGAGTTGTCGAGATATACAGTACAGACCTGTCGAAAGTTTAACACTGAACTAACGAAAAGGATCCAAAGGATGGCTACAGAGTTGTCGAGATATACAGTACAGACCTGTCAAAAGTTTAACACTAAACTAACGAAAAGGAGCCAAAGGTCGGCTACAGAGTTGTCGAGATATACAGTACAGACCTGTCAAAAGTTTAACACTAAACTAACGAAAAGGAGCCAAAGGTCGGCTACAGAGTTGTCGAGATAAAGTACAGACCTGTCGAAAGTTTTAACACTAAACTAACGAATTAGTACCAAATCATAACCTCATCTCGGCTCTCCGTTTGCTATATCTGGACATTGGCAGCTTTTCTATCACTAAAGCGTTAAAGGGAAATAATTTAAGAAGACACAGAATATATATTTTGACGATCCGACCATCGTGACCTTGACCTTTGGCTCACAAAACTTAACATGATTTACGACACATCAGTAAAAAAATTCACTCATATCGAGACGTCACCAGCTATGGATGAAGTGGAACAACATCGGTTTTAAGGTCTATTTAAAAGGATATTGTGCCGAGTGTTTGACAAAAGAACAGTCACTAACTAAAGGCAAACCTGTCTATAAAGACCACTCAAAGGAACTAATGAAAGTGGTCTTTAGGGGTAGATGACTCTTATATACAGGTTCAAATAACTTTGATAAAGAGAATTGGGATAGTTTACTAATAGTTGGAATAAAATTTTACTGGCGTCTAAAAGCAGGTGGTCCTTATATAGGGTGTCTTTAAGGCAGGTTTGATCCAATCTTCAAATCTTGGAACCTTTGTCAGACCCTGGCTGGGGTTCGAACCTACACCTCGTACTTACGAAGCTAGCAGCAACTGGGCTACCGTAGTTAAATTTTGAAGGAGGTAAAAAAATAGTTTGTTAGAGTTTCTACTGGTAATTCATCCATTAAGTACTCCGTTTTGAAAATGTATATGCCAGCATGCACTTCTCACGCAATTAAAATAGGTATTATATAAGTACAAATTTTAATTACAATAAATTTTTACCTGGCTATTTACTACCTTTTAAATAGGCATAAAATTGAATAAAAACCTATTATAATTTTATCTAAGACCCAGTACGCTGCACATGTACAGTACAGGCCTGGTGAAAGTTTAACACTAACTAAGCTGACGAATACGGACCGAGTGAGCAGCTCATCTCAAATCCTCAATATCTATATATTTATCTTTCTCATGTCACTTTTTTTGGTCACAAGCTCTCTCTCTCTCTCTCTCTCTCTCTCTCTCTCTCTCTCTCTCTCTCTCTCTCTCTCTCTCTCTTATTTTTTCTCCAAGTTCAGTGTTAAAATATCGACAGGTCTGTACTGTATTTAATACATTATGACGTCATATATATAGATATTGAACTTTTTTAAAAATTAATAAGGCCACACCAAACTAATTTTTAGTTCGTCGGATTAATGGTTGTTTATTATTATTGATATTATTGTTATTATTTATTGATTTTTTATTTATTTATTTATTTAAAAATTTAAACCAAGCGAACGAGAGAAAAGATGCACAAAAGGTTGGTGATTTTATGAAATTGCAAAAAAATACAATCAAGTGATTTACAAAAGCATAGAATATGCTGTTCCCTCAAAGTCTAATTTAATACAAAAAAAAACAATAAATCAACCAAGCCCTGATTTCACACTCATTCTTCCCTTAAATTTAGCAAATTTTGGTAATCTCTTTTTGTAACTACTGCTGAATATTTTTGTCAAAACTAAACGCAAATGTTTAAATCAATAAGTGATCTTAAAAATGACATCTTAAATTCCTGAATATCTTAAAATTCAACAAAATTATAAAGATTTAAATTTTTTCCATATCTAAATTAAGGAAAACCTTAGCTAAGGAATGATTTGAAACCGGGGCCAGTTCCCTCAAAGTCTAATTTATTACAAAAAACAATAAATCATCCAGGGATCTAATATCACAGTCGAATGGTGGAATTAGACAAACCAACGAACACTGACGTGGTCAACTTTACATTCTTTACCCTTGACACGAAAAATGGACCCATTATTACCTAAATTTTGGACCGGAAATGTGGACAGGCGATGAACGATTTGAAACTAATTTTTTATCTCAATTCCAAATTTTACAAAGACAGGTGCGATAAACTACAAATTAGTTTGGAATGGCCTAAAATCAATTACATAGCAACAATAGAAGACGGCATTAAGTACATTAGAAGGCCACATTACGACAAAGACTTGTCTTCCCAATACACAAAAGGTAAAATGTTTCCTTATGCCCACACATACCACTACGGTAGCTTAGATCGAGTGATAGTGATCAGATAGAGTCCTCGCTTTGTATATGAAAAGTTGTGGGTTCGAACACTGGTCCATGTACTAATCACAATCCCAAAAGTCAACTTCTGACACAAACATACCGGTCCATGTCGTAATAACAATCTCAAAAGTCTTAGTCAAACACAAACATACCAATCCATGTCAAAATCACAATCATAAACATACCGGTCCATGTCTTAATAACAATCTTAAAAGTCAAACACAAACATACCGGTCCATGTCTTAATCTCAAAAGTCAAACACAAACATACCGGTCCATGTCTTAATCTCAAAAGTCAAACACAAACATACCGGTCCATGTCTTAATAACAATCTTAAAAGTCAAACACAAACATACCGGTCCATGTCTTAATCTCAAAAGTCAAACACAAACATACCGGTCCATGTCTTAATAACAATCTTAAAAGTCAAACACAAACATACCGGTCCATGTCTTAATAACAATCTTAAAAGTCAAACACAAACATACCGGTCCATGTCTTAATCTCAAAAGTCAAACACAAACATACCGGTCCATGTCTTAATCTCAAAAGTCAAACACAAACATACCGGTCCATGTCTTAAAATAACAATCTTTAAATCTTGGTAGAGCACTTGCCTATAGTGCGGGAGGGTCCCCGGTTCGATCCCCAGTCCGACTCTGTATTTTTTTCTCCTAATTGTTCCAGTGTGACCCTCGGAAGTGGTGGACTGGCAATTGCGGGACATATAAAGTCCATCCAAGGAAATTTGGGTGAAATTTCCAACGTGGGACTGTTATAAACTCAAATGATAAACTCAAAAATAACAGGGGAGGAGTGTAAATAGCGGTCTCAGTTGGTACAGCACTAGCCTATAGTGCGGGAGGTCCCGGGTTCGATCCCCGGTCCGGTCATGCATTTTTCTCCTTCTCGTTACCGTTCACCTACAGCTGGTGACGTCACGATATAAGTGAAATATTCTTGACTTGAATGATTTCAAACAAAATGAAAAATCAAGCCTTCCTGTTACATTTATACATAAAATTTATAAATTTAAAATATTATCTTAATAGTACTAATAGACTAATTTTGTTGTTTTTAAAAAAATGAAATAAGACTAACCATATGTAATGATCCACAACTTCGCCATTCTTCAACTCGTCTACCTAGAGAATAATATCCAGACGATTCATTTCTGGAAAATGTGCTATAAATGCCCGTATTTCCATCACGTGATCGGGTGTCGGTTAAACTTAAGGTGGCTCGTCCCTATCAGTCATATAATACATTGTAGTTTGTCAAGTTTGACTTGGCCGTTTGACCTTTAATTTGAATATAACAAAGGGCTAAAAGCCAGTGCGATTTAGAAAAGAAAGCATGTTTGATAACCATAAACACTCGGTTCCCAGTATTAATATAATGTTCTATCCTTATATATAAAGTTTATATAACCCCTAAATTACACATTAGATATTCAAATTTAAGGTCAAATGTCAAATCAAACTTGACGTATACTATACACGAACCTACAGACGAAAAATACCAACCCTTTACTGTTTTATTAAACATTTTATGATGTACGTTTATCAAAATAAATACTGAATTAATTTAATTTAATATAGATTGATTGAATAGTTTAACGTCCAAGTTAAGGATATTCACTTACATCGAGACATCACCGGCTATAAGTAAAGTTGTAGAATTTTGACATTAGCAGTGCGCTCAGGGCAATGTGCAGGGTTCTTTTACTTAACGTGCCACGCCTGTCTAGACACGGTACTTCGGTTTTGTATAGGTCTCTTCTAAAGGACGCCGATAACTTTCATTTCTAAATTTTTATACCGAGTGCTTGGCGAAAGAACAGTCACTACCTATTTTCAAGTCTTAATCTTGGCAGAGGTTCGAACCCACGACTTCCCATATATACGAAGCGAGCACCCTACCAACTGATATACCGTAGTGGTATAAAATTTTAATATTGACAGGTTGTATTAAGAGACCCCGTTTATGTTCTAAATAACACTGCTTATTGGGAGTTAGGGATAATAGTGATTAAATCGTTATACGAGGTCACGTTTTCTGAAAATTGATCAATATATTTTCGAAAAATCCAGGGTCAGGTTGCGAAATTTATTTTCCAAAAAATCGTGACACAGTTACTTTTGATTAATTCATTTTCAGAAAATCCAGGCTTAGGTTGCCAAATTTATTTTCCGAAAATCATGATACAGTTACTTTTGAGTTAAAGTTCATTATAAGGCCATGCTATTTTTTTTCTTTGTTAATCGTTAATCCTATTTTTAAAAATCTACCTTCTTATCAGGAAAAAAAACACGGAGTACAAATAAACATAAATCTCTTATGTTAAAAAATATAGAACTTGACGTATTTTTAAAAAGTCCTGAATTAAGCATATAGCATTAACCATTATAAGAACGAAAAAAAACGTGGTAATTTTTTAAAAGCCATATTGCAAATTAAAAGAAAAAAGAAAAAAAACTTTAAATTGTTGAATGATATATTACCACAATAAGAAAAAACAGAATAAATTTGGTAATTCTTTAATTTCTTTTCACGTTTGAATTCCATAACCCTACCCGTGCTGATACTGATCATTTTTATCAATGTCTTCACATGAAATTAAAAAAAAATTAATTACAATGTAATTCAGAATTAAACATGTAGTATATAGCTGACGTAAATGAAGGTGGCTCATCCCTTGTCGTGAATGACAAATGTAAATGAAAGTGGCACGTCCTTTATAGTGAATGGCAGACGAAAATGTTGGTGGCTCGACCCTTGTAGTAAATGGCAGACGTAATTGAAGGTCGTCCGTCCCTTGTAGTGAATGGCAGGTGGAAATGAAGGCGGCTTGTCCCTTGTCGTGAATGACAAATGTAAATGAAAGTGGCACGTCCTTTCTAGTGAATGGCAGACGAAAGTGTTGGTGGCTCGACCCTTGTAGTGAATGGCAGACGTAATTGAAGGCCGTCCGTCCCTTGAAGTGAATGGCAGGTGGAAATTAAGGTGGTTTGCCACTTGCAGTAAATGACATAGTTTCGTCACTTGTAGTAAATGGCAGACGTAATTGAAGGTCGTCCGTCCCTTGTAGTGAATGGCAGGTGGAAATGAAGGCGGCTTGTCCCTTGTCGTGAATGACAAATGTAAATGAAAGTGGCACGTCCTTTCTAGTGAATGGCAGACGAAAGTGTTGGTGGCTCGACCCTTGTAGTAAATGGCAGACGTAATTGAAGGCCGTCCGTCCCTTGAAGTGAATGGCAGGTGGAAATGAAGGTGGTTCGCCCCTTGCAGTGAATGGCATATATAAATGAAGGTGTTTCGTCACTTGTAGTGAATGGCATAAATAAATGAAAGTGGTTCGTCTGTTGTAGTAAATGACAGATGTAAATGAAAATGGCCGTCCCTTGTAGCGACTGACAATTGTAAATGAAGGTGACCCGTCCTTGTAGTGAATGGCAGATGTAAATGAAGGTGACCCGTCCTTGTAGTGAATGGCAGATGTAAATAAAAATGGACCGTCCCTTGTAGCGAATGGCAGATGTAAATGAAGGTGACCCGTCCTTGTAGTGAATGGCAGATGTAAATAAAAATGGACCGTCCCTTGTAGCGAATGGCAGATGTAAATGAAAATGGCCCGTCCCTTGTAGCGGATGGCAGATGTAAATAAAGGTGATCCGTCCCTTGTAGTGAATGGCATATTTAAATGAAGGTGATCCATCCCTTGTAGTGAATGACAGGTGTAAATGAAGGTGGTCCGTCCCTTGTAGTCAAATGATAGACACAAATGAATGTGGTCCATCCCTTGTAGTGAATGACAGACGTAAATGAATGTGGTCTGTCCCTTGTAGTGAATGTGTTCCGTCCCTTGTAGTGAATGACAGGCGTAAATGAATGTGGTCCATCCCTTGTAGTGAATGACAGACGTAAATGAATGTGGTCTGTCCCTTGTAGTGAATGGCAAACGTAAATGAAGGTATCCGTCCCTTGTAGTGAATGACAGACGTAAATGAATGTGGTCCATCCCTTGTAGTGAATGACAGACGTAAATGAATGTGGTCTGTCCTTTGTAGTGAATGACAGACGTAAATGAAGGTATCCGTCCCTTGTAGTGAATGACAGACGTAAATGAATGTGGTCCATCCCTTGTAGTGAATGACAGACGTAAATGAATGTGGTCTGTCCTTTGTAGTGAATGACAGACGTAAATGAAGGTATCCGTCCCTTGTAGTGAATAACAGACGTAAATGAATGTGGTCCATCCCTTGTAGTGTATGACAGACGTAAATGAATGTGGTCTGTCCCTTGCAGTGAATGACAGACGTAAATGAATGTGGTCTGTCACTTGTAGTGAATGGCAGACGTAAATGAATGTGGTCCGTCCCTTGTAGTGAATGACAGACGTAAATGAATGTGGTCTGTCACTTGTAGTGAATGGCAGACGTAAATGAATGTGGTCTGTCCCTTGTAGTAAATGACAGCTGTAAATGAAAATGGCCCGTCCCTTGTAGCGAATGACAATTGTAAACAAAGGTGACTCGTCCTTGTAGTGAATGGCGGATGTAAATGTAGGTGGTCCTTCTCTTCTAGTGAATGACAGACATAAATGAAGGTTCTCAGTCCCGTGTAGCGAATGGCAGAAGTAAATGAAAGTTTTCGTCCCTTGTAGTGAATGGCAGACGTAAATGAAAGTTGTCCATCCCTTGTAGTGACTGACAGACGTAAATGAAGGTGGTCCATCCCTTGTAGTGAATGACAGACGTAAATGAAGGTGGTCTGTCCCTTGTAGTGAATGACAGACGTAAATGAATGTGGTCTGTCCCTTGTAGTGAATGACAAATGTTAATGAATGTGGTCTGTCACTTGTAGTGAATGGCAGACGTAAATGAACGTGGTCCGTCCCTTGTAGTGAATGACAGACGTAAATGAATGTGGTCTGTCACTTGTAGTGAATGGCAGACATAAATGAATGTGGTCCGTCCCTTGAAGTGAATGGCAGACGTAAATGAAAGTTGTCCGTTCCTTGTAATGAATGACAGACGTAAATGAATGTGGTCTGTCCTTTGTAGTGAATGGCAGACATAAATGAAAGTTGTCCGTCCCTTGTAGCGAATGGCAGACGTAAATGAAAGTTGTCCGTCCCTTGTAGTGAATGACAGACGTAAATGAAGGTGGTCCGTCCCTTGTAGTGAATGGCAGACGTAAATGAATGTGGTCTGTCCTTTGTAGTGAATGGCAGACGTAAATGAAAGTTGTCCGTCCCTTGTAGTGAATGGCAGACGTAAATGAAAGTTGTCCATCCCTTGTAGTGAATTACAGACGTAAATGAATGTGGTCTGTCCTTTGTAGTGAATGGCAGACGTAAATGAAAGTTGTCCGTCCCTTGTAGTGAATGGCAGTCGTAAATGAAAGTTGTCCATCCCTTGTAGTGAATTACAGACGTAAATGAATGTGGTCTGTCCTTTGTAGTGAATGGCAGACATAAATGAAAGTTGTCCGTCCCTTGTAGCGAATGGCAGACGTAAATGAAAGTTGTCCGTCCCTTGTAGTGAATGACAGACGTAAATGAACGTAGTCTGTCCCTTGTAGTGAATGACAGACGTAAATGAATGTGGTCTGTCCCTTGTAGTGAATGACAGACGTAAATGAATGTGGTCTGTCCTTTGTAGTGAATGACAGACGTAAATGAATGTGGTCTGTCCCTTGTAGTGAATGACAGACGTAAATGAATGTGGTCCGTCCCTTGTAGTGAATGGCAGACGTAAATGAATGTGGTACGTCCTTTGTAGTGAACGGCAGACGTAAATGAAGTCAATCTGTCCCGTGTAGTGAATGGCAGACGTAAATAAATGTGGTCTGTCCCTTGTAGTGAATGACAGACGTAAATGAATGTGGTCCGTCCCTTGTAGTGAATGGCAAACGTAAATGAATGTGGTCCGTCCTTTGTAGTGAATGACAGACGTAAATGAATGTGGTCTGTCCCTTGTAGTGAATGACAGACGTAAATGAATGTGGTCCGTCCCTTGTAGTGAATGGCAGACGTAAATGAAGTCAATCTGTCCCGTGTAGTGAATGACAGACGTAAATGAATGTGGTCTGTCCCTTGTAGTGAATGACAGACGTAAATGAATGTGGTCCGTCCCTTGTAGTGAATGGCAAACGTAAATGAATGTGGTCCGTCCTTTGTAGTGAACGGCAGACGTAAATGAAGTCAATCTGTCCCGTGTAGTGAATGGCAGACGTAAATCAATGTGGTCCCTTCTTTGTAGTAAATGGCAGAAGTAAATGAATGTGGTACGTCCCTTGTAGTGAATTGCAAACGTAAATGAATGTGGTCCGTCCCTTGTAGTGAATGGCAGACGTAAGTGAAGGTGGTCCGTCCCTTGTAGTGAATGACAGACGTAAATGAATGAGGTCCGGCCTTTGTAGCGAAGACAGACGTAAATGAAGTCTGTCTGTCCCTTGTCGTGAATGGCAGATGTAAAAGAAGGTGGGTCGCCCTTGTAGTGAATGGCAGACGTAAATAAAGGTGGTCCGTCCCTTGTAGTTAATGGCAGATGTAAATAAAGGTGGTCCGTTCCTTGTAGTGAATGGCAGATGTAAATGGAGGTGGGTCGTCCCTTGTAGTGAATGGCAGACGTAACTAAAGGTGGTCCGCACCTTGTAGTGAATGGCAGATGTAAATAAAGGTGGTCCGTCCCTTGTAGTGAATGGCAGATGTAAATAAAGGTGGTCCGTCCCTTGTAGTGAATGACAGATGTAAATAAAGGTGGGTCGTCCCTTGTAGTGAATGGCAGACGTAAATAAAGGTGGTCCGTCCCTTGTAGTGAATGACAGATGTAAATGAAGGTGGGTCGTCCCTTGTAGTGAATGGCAGACGTAAATGAATGTGGTCCGTCCTTTGTAGTGAATGGTAGACGTAAATGAATGTGGTCCGTCCCTTGTAGTCAAATGATAGACACAAGTGAAGGTGGTCCGTCCCTTGTAGTCAAATGATAGACACAAGTGAAGGTGGTCCGTCCCTTGTAGTGAATGACAGACGTAAATGAATGTGGTCCGTTCTTTGTAGTGAATGGCAAACGTGAATGAAGGTGATCCGTCTCTTGTAGTGAATGGCAGACGTAAATGAATGTGGTCCGTCCATTGTAGTGAATAACAGACGTAAATGAATGTGGTCTGTCCCTTGTAGTGAATGACAGACGTAAATGAATGTGGTCCGTCCCTTGTAGTGAATGGCAGATGTAAATGAAGGTGGTCCGTCCCTTGTAGTGAATGACAGACGTAAATGAATGTGGTCCGTCCCATGTAGTGAATGACAGACGTAAATGCATGTGGTCCGTCCCTTGTAGTGAATGGCAAACGTAAATGAATGTGGTCCGTCCTTTGTAGTGAATGGCAGACGTAAATGAAGGTTCTCAGTCCCTTGTAGTGAATGACAGCAGACGTAATTTATAAATGAATGTGGTCCGTCCCTTGTAGTGAATGACAGACGTAAATGAATGTGGTCCGTCCCTTGTAGTGAATGACAGACACAAATGAATGTGGTCTGTCCCTTGTAGTGAATGACAGACACAAATGAATGTGGTCCGTCCCTTGTAGTGAATGACAGACGTAAATGAAAGTTGACCGTCACTTGTAGTAAATGGTAGATCTAAATGAAGGTGATGCATCACTTGTACTGAATGACAGACGTAAATGAGGGTTGTCCGCCCCTTGTGGTGAATGGCAGATGCAAATGAAGGTGGTCCGTCTCTTGTAGTGAATGGCAGAGGTAAATGAATGGTGTCCGTTCCCTGAGCGCATTGCATAAGTAAAAAATTCAACCTATAATTTGTGACGTATCGATATCAGTGAAATATTCTTGACTTTCAAGAAATTTAATGATAACATTAGAAATAATTATTTTTCCTTTATTTAAAGTAAAAATCAGCTTTAATTAAACAATTGGTGTTTTATTTTTGCTAATCTCATGCAAATCCCCAATGTTTCCATAACATTCCACCTACTCCCACTTCAAATTTAAGGCCCGTGTTTTTTTACCTTAATTTTAAAATGTGGGAGTAGGTGGAAGACACCCCTGTCCTCTTAGCATGCTTAGTGTTGAGCGTCGTCGAGGAATCTATCTCTATCGTGTGTATGGTTGGGTAACAGTATACAAGACTTTAGTTGTGGCAGTTTGTGACAGTTACATATGTCTTGGAATTTTATTTAATGAACATTTAGCTTTTAATGTTACAGCTCTACATGTAGTAGTAAATTTGCAAGTAGAGCCCTCGGATTGCTCATCGCTGAATCGAAAGCAGTTGGGTGATTATCCCTGGGCTTATTTTCTAGGTACAGTCAAACCTGTCTATAAAGGCCACCCAAGGGAACCAGTAAAAGTGTCCTTTATGGGCAGGTGGCATTTATATACAGGTTCAAATAATGTAAATAAACAACAATTTGGATATAATTCTACTGGCCTTTATAAGCAAGTGGCCTTTATATAGAGGTGGCTGTTAAGGCAGGTTGGGCTGTACCTTGGTATCTGTACCTCATGTATAACACTTAAAATTACATGTGCGTTTCAACAACTTGTGCGTAGTCTTCCATGCAGAATACAAAGTAGGCGTGAAATTATGAATAAGAAATATTTATTGAAATTCAGATTGGTGACTATTTGAGAAAAAACACAAGTTTTTTTTTTTTTTGCAATAGTCACTATATCTAGAGAAAGTAACCAAGCAACACTGATGTTGGTACTTTTTTGTAAAATTATCAAAAATTAAATCTTCAATAAATTTTTACCTAGATATTAAGGAAAAGGGAAACAAAAATGCAGTAATATTTAAATATTATAATCTAATCATTAACAGCTGGAAACACAATACATTTTATAGTCATAATCAGCCGATTTAATGACTATGTCACAAGATATGACAGGTGTTGAACCGGGAAACCGAAAGTACAAATATCACATGGTAGTCACGTGGTTCAAAGAGTCTCGTGACTCAAGTAGGGGGAGTTGACTCTAGACCAAACAGTTTATGTTTAGTTACAGAAGATAAAGGTGTTTTGTGTAAGTATTATGAACTTAGGACTTGAGACTGTGATTATCAAACACTGTATGAACTTTAGAAGTTCATTAATTCGTACAATTTACACATAATTATAATGATAATGTGCCGGTATCTGCCACTATCTGCGTTAGATAAAAGGACCTGTTATTTTGGTCTCAAGTCCAACCAAATTCCGTCAGATGAATTTTATACGACCCGAAGGTTGCACGTCCGTAACTTCTGAGGACCAAACTGAAACAGGGAGATAAAATGTAGGGTTGGACAGGGGCTCGAACCAGAGTCCTGCAATTTAGTCAAGAGCTCTACAACCTGAGCTACCCAGACCGCTACATACACAGGGGCCAGTTTCATAATAAAATTTTAAAAATACCGATAAGTATATAAAAAGTACTCTTTTTTTATATACTTATCGGTATTTTTTAAATTTTATTATGAAACTGGCCCCTGTGGCTACATACGGGTATTGGCCTCCTACTGTTTATTTACCCTATTTCTGAGAAAGCAAGATCGTAAAGTATTTTATAAATTTCAATATGACTGGTACAAATAAATGATTATTTTACTTACATTAGCCGAGTCATTACTAAAAATTCCTGTTTCAGCTCCATCCTTGCTTCATATATCATTTTATGCAACAAAATATTACCTGGATGGGTGTTTACAATGATAATTTTTTTAACGAAATGGTGGGGTTCTTTATGTTATGTAGTCATGACGAAAGAGTTGACTATTTACGTAGGTTAGTGCAATTCAAGAATGAATTATTTTTTGCGTATGGGATGACCAAAATTGTTTTTATAAAGTAATAAAATCAACTACCTTTCTGCATTTTCAAACTTTTGAAATATATTGAGATAAATTCAAACTTTAAAACTCAACTCGACCTTTGAGCTACCCTCCATTGTACCCCTTTGGAACCTATGTAAATAATAAATTCTTCCATCATCATTACATCACACGAAAGACACCGCCATTTTGTCAAAATTTTTACCATTGTAAACAACCATCCAAAATACACTTCAGTGTATTAAAGGCGTTATAATGTATGGATTAGATCGAAATTAGGATTGTTAGCCACGACTTGGCTCATGTAAGTAAATGATTAATTGATTTCTAACTGTGTCATACAAATCTTTGAAATATTAGCGTTGTTCCTGGTCAATCTTAACACAGATATGGATTAGATTGAAATTAGGATTATTAGCAATTACTCTTCTCATGTAAGTAAATGATTAATTGATTTCTAACTGTGCCATACAATTCTTTGAAATATTAGCATTGTTCCTTTCTCTGCAGCAGAGTAAACAGACAGTAGGTTAAAATCTGACTGTGTCAGTGTAAAGATTGACCAGTCGGACAAATCAATCCACTGAACCCCCATTATTTAAAAGAATTTGTCCCCCAACAAAGCAATTAGCTAGGTTTCCACAAATATAAAATAATTAGTAGCCAAAATTTGTGAAAATATAGTCCTTTTTAAAGTATTTTTCCACAAATTTGCTAAAATAGGTTACTTTTTGAAAGAATTCCTCAGAAAGTAGTAGCCCATGGCGATTTTGGCTACCAGGAATGGAAACATAGCAATTAGGGTAATGATTTTTACACTCTAGTCAAAGTTTTGTTTATTGATATCGGGGCAATAAGTTTAAGAATGGTGGAGGAAACTTGAGTGGCTGAAGAAAACAAACGACCTTTAACAAGCAAACTCACATTAAGTGGTGTCCTTTATTTTACCAGACCTTCGCTTGTTGAGGTCTCAGAATGAGGAATCTTATCCAGAAAGTTGAGATTTCTGTGTTTTCTCTGATTCTTTTTATCCTATATCCAATAAATTCCTCTTTTGTAAAGCTTTCATTGTGAAAATTGCCCTTACAAAATTAAAACTAGCTAAAAAGTATTGAACCAATGGTGTTACAATCGGAATTGCTTACATTACAATTGAAGTGATATTATGACATCATAGCATGTGTTGCTATAGTCTTTACCCTAGGGTTAGAAAGAAAAGTCTCGCCCTTTTAAAATGAGAGTATTTTTTATTAGTTATGGGAGAAAGAAAAATCTCACCTTGTTAAAATTTTGGATTTTATTGTCAGATTTTTGAGAAATTAAATTCTGTGCAAAAATTCTTATGTTTTTTAACTTTTTTTTCCAGAGAATATGGAAACCATTTATTTATTTGGCATCATATTGCTGACCAGCACTGCGTCAGGCTTAAAATTTGGAAACAAGTTTCCACCATTTTCCAATGAATTGATCAACTACATCAACAATTACACTTCAACATGGAAGGTATGTGAATGTTCAATATTCAAGACCTAAAGTTGCACCTAAAAAGGAGCCATGGCAACTAAAATTTTGATTTTGCAACCATTTCTTGTATATGTCGCCAATTCGACTACCAAAATTTCTGTCATCAAAATCTGACTTTGACCGTATTTGATTAAAAGAATGGTTGTCTACAAACAGAAAGATGAAAATAAATTATGAGGGTTAGCCAAGGGTACAAAAGTTTAACATACAGTCCAACCTGCCTGAAAGGCTACCTCTATATAAGGACCACCTGCTTATAAAGGCCAGCAGAATTGTATCGCAATTATTCTTTATTCATATTATTTGAACCTGTATTAAGGTCACCTGTCCATAAAGGCCACTTTTAATGGTTCCCTTGGGTGGCCTTTATAGACGGGTTTGACTGTTCATGTACTTGAAAAAATAAAAATACAGGAAACCAACACCAGTCGGTTTTGGAGTATGGCGTTGTTACAAAAGTAGATACCAAGCGGTATTCACTATACTGTAATAAGCATTGTAAGAAATAAATATTAGAGTTGAGTTGAGTTTTGGTGTTTAACATTCCAGTCAAGAATATTTCACTGATAATAAGACATTGCCAGCTATAGACAAAGGTGCAAAAATGTTGCCTGTGCATTGTGCTAATGGCATTATGCAGCAGGGCTCTTTATAGTGCCACTCATACCGTGGCACAGTTTATTCTAAGACGCATCCGTGAGAACCGTGACTTTCATTTTGTAATGTTGAGTGCTTGGTGAAAGAATAGTCACTTCCCACTTCCAAGTCTTAGGTCAGACCCGGCCAGAGATCGAACACACAAACTCCCACTTATGAAGCGAGGACTCTACTGAGCTACAGCAGTGGTAAGAAATAAATTAGATCTCAACACTAGTAGCCCAAGAGCTAGTGGGGTTTGAAATATGTGTCAATGGCCAAAAGCTTTGAAGGTTGTTTCTGATAGAAAAATGTCTGTAGTTTTCGAATTTGGGCGTCTTGTGAATGAACTCGTTTCCGATTTTTTTTCAGACGCGAGTTTTTACACTAGAATCGCATTTTTCAGCCGGTTTTTCGGTAATTTGATAATTCTGCATTATGGACGCGATATGGCCTTAAAATGTCTTATTACTGATGCGGTTATCAAGAATTATGATCATTGTTGACATTTAAGTTAAAAACTTCTTGATACATTTCAGATTTTTTTTTAAAATAACTATTTTAGGAAAAAAATAGACCAAAAATTTTGCGTTTTTAATATTTTGCCCTCTTTTATGTCTTATAAAAAAATAATAAAAGCATTTAAGTGAAATGTTTTACCATATTGTCACAGCCTAATGTGTTTTGCATTCAATAAAAGTAGCTGCATATCATTTGGTAGGAAATTGCGGCACCCACAGTGGAAAAACTTTCCCCTACCCCAAAAATTGCAAATTTCTCAAAAAATCGATCTTTACTACAAATTTTGCTATTAGTTGCCATACTGATTGTTATACCGTGTAAGCTTTAATACTTGGGTGACAACATTGAAGACCTCTAACTAAAAACTTCTTGTTAAGCATTCAATCTCAATTTTGTGGCCAATTTTAAACAACCGAGTTTTGCGTTTTTACTTAATCTTTATTCGTTAAAGTCTTGTAGCGCATTCAAAAAAAGCCTGATTATCAATATACTATTTTATTTAGAATCCCTGATGTTTGTGCTTTATTGTGCAAGTATAATGTATAACACAATCGTCACACAAACCCTTTCACCACAATTTATTCTTCCCCCTACCCCATATGCAAAATAAGCGAGTTCGCGAGATATTGATTTTACACTTGTGCGTTCTCAGGCAGTGAGATTTTAAACACGGTAGAGTGTTATAACGTAAATTTGTACTTGAAACATATAGTAAATTACGCTGTTAGCTTGTTTATTCAATGCTTTGATTTTTTGTATTATTAAGCAATGATAGTGCCACGCCCTTTTGTATGACTCGGCAGATGGCGCTGCGCAAAGCGTTTGTGTTACGTTTTCTGTCATTGCAAATCACACGTGGTTGCAATTATAGATACTTTCATATGGTTGTTGTTTATGATAAGTAAGAAAAAACTATTCACCCCTTTTTTCTATTGTTTTGTTACCGTTTATATTTCGTGTGAACAAGTTGATTTTATTTAATATTTGTTTTTAAAAAGAATCCGTGTTCACAATAGAATCAATGAAGTTTTGACGCAGATAAGTAATCTGTTTGTTAATTCTATTTGATTCCGTGACTGAATTAAAATCACTGTAAATAATATTTTGCGATTTGTTTGTGATAACTCATTGTCATTTCAATTAGAAGTGTTGCAAAATGGCCAGCACACGGCTGGATACATCTAAGGGGAAACAGATATTACAGGGCGATAGCACAGATGAAACAAATCTTGTTTGTTGCCTTCATGTCGATAAACGTTTCCAAGATATAGAAATTAAACCTTTTGATGAAACAACATGGAGTAAAGTGGCAAAAGTTGCTGAATATCGTCTTTCGAAAACAAAATCCCACAAATATAAACAAATTTGTCAAGATCTTCCTCAAAACTTTGATCCTAAAACCAATGGTTATCACAGAATGTGTTACAAGAACTTCACTGCTGTCTCAAAAAAAGAACTAGAGTCTTTTTCCACTGTAGAAGTAGAAGAAGTTTCTTACACTTTAAGATCCCACACTGAACATTTATCGGACGAAACTTCCTCCTCCGGTATTTTTCTTCCCGTATGTTTGTTTTGTGGCCTCCTGACGAAGGGTAAGAAAAGGGAACAGTTAGGCAATTGTGAAAGTTTGGAAGCGGGAGAAAAAATAAAAAATGCTGCAATGGTTCTGGGTGATACAGATATGATTGCCAGAGTTTGTGATATAGATTTTGTTGCTAAAGAGGTTAAATATCACCATAGCTGCCGAAAACATTACTTAAATCTTTCTGAGAGGTGTATACCCGGGTCTGCTAAGACAGAATATGGCAACATTAGGCTAGGACACGAAAAAGCATTTAAATGGTTGACCGAATACATAAATAAAAACGTTATAGCACAAGGTCAAGCTGTAACAATTGCCTCCTTGTATGAATATTACACTACAATGCTGATGGACATTGGTCTTGATTGCTCCTCATATACCATCCAGACTTTAGAAGTAAAACTTCTAAATCACTTCAAAGATGATATTTGCATGAGTAAAATAGGTAAACGACAAGGCAAAATATTATATCCAAGCTTTCTAGATACAGATCAGATTATAGGTTTCCATAATACGTTTTTATTAAATTCCAAAGTCACTGAAGCTGCATACCAGTTGCGAAATACAATATTAGAAATGTCAAAGACATGTCCCCAATTACAGAACCCATTGACTGTAAATGAAATACAGAAAGGCCAAGCTAACCCCCCAGACATACTTATGCAGTTTTTTAAAACTCTATATACAGGGTCTTCAACAAAAGAACCTTCTGAAAGAATGAATAGATGCATCAGTTCAGCAGCAGATGATGCTTTGTTTGCTGTAACCAATGGCGAAATAAAGCCATCAAAACATTTATGTCTTGGACTGGGTTTTAAAAGTATGACTGGTAGTAGGAAAATTATTGAAGTACTAAATCATTTAGGGCACTCAATAAGTTACCATGTTGCGGAGACACTTGAAACTGAACTTGCAATGACAATATCAGACAGGAATCAGCTAACTCCTGATGGATTACTGAAAATTCCAAACTTGTCAACCGGAACGGCTTGGGATAATTATGATGAAAACACCGAGACTTTGTCTGGAAGCGGAACTTTGCACGACACAGTTGGAATATGTTACCAGAACACTCCCGACGAACAACATTCAATGGGGGACTCTCTAGGAATTCCACAAGTATCCACTACACAAACAAAGTCATTGAAACGTAAACGCTCTTTAGATATTGAGGACCCTATTTTAGAATCTTACAGAAAGCGTCCAAAAATAACAAAATTTCAATATCCCGTAAAAGCAATTTCGGACCCCTCTAATTTAAATGAGACCAGAAAAAGGGATTTAACATGGGTGATTTGTCACCATTTATTTTCTAATATACCCATGTGGTCAGGATGGAATTCTCTAATCACAGTAGATCATCTACCAGAGCAAGTGATAGGCTATATGGACAATATAAGTTTGCCACCGACCCGATTAGATGTGGTGTCGGAAACATTACGTCGATCGCAGATTGTGGCACGGGAATGTTCTGATAACACAGCAATTGTCCACTATGATCTTGCCATAGCTAAACCAGCGATGCAGATACAATCGGAAGAATCACCAAAGTACGACAATATTTTCATATGTTTTGGTCCTTTCCATATAATGTTGGCATATTTTGGCGCTCTTGGTCACTTAATTGAGGGCTCTGGCGGACCATATGTGCTAACCGAGACCAAAGTTCTGGCAGAAGGGTCTCTAAATGGGTTCATAAAAGGGAAGCATTATAACAGATGTCAGAGAATGCATACTATATTATCTCTTTCTTTCCGTATTCTCCATTTTCGGTCTTTTCTGGAAGAGCATGGTCAGATATCTGAATCTTTATACGAGCAGTTAGAACAATTCATTACAAATACTTCTTCAGAAGAAATGCAAAACGTTCTAGAGCAAGAAAATTTAAAATCTATTTTTGATATGTATGAAGCCTTTTCCAATGACACAAGAACTGGAAACCATGGATCAACAGCACAGTATTGGTTTATGTATATTGAATTAGTTGAACTTCTGTTACTTTTCAGTAGATCTTGTCGAACTAACGATCTACCTTTATTTACTTACTGCTTAGGAAAAATGTGTCCAGTATTTTTTGCAGCTAATAGACCAAACTATGCAAGATGGATGACACGCTATCACTTAAATTTACTTAACATTGATATAAGTCATCCACAAGCAAGAGCAATGCTTGAGAATGGTGGTTTGTCTATAAGACGCTCGAATAAATCATTTTCCAGAATTCCAGTGGACATGACACTTGAGCAGACAATCAATGCTGATGCTGCATCTCGTCTAACTGGCATTTCTGCATTCAGCCAGTCATATACGGCCAGGCGAAGATGGATGATTACACGAAGTGTCCGCAGTGCTATCGTTGGTGCTCTTCTCTCAAAAACTGGAATCCGGAAAAAGGGGATGTGAATCAAGAGCTCAAGCCGTCGCGAATTCAGAGAGATAATAAAGATGTAAGTAGTTTGATCGACTGTATTAAAGCAACTAAGAATCCGTTTGATACAGAGATAAGAAATGAGGATCTCCTGTGCATATCAACTGGTAACAGAGTCAAAGATGATGTGAAAAATGAGATACTTAGTTGTGTAAAATATGGCGAGCAATCTTTTCACGACTTTAGAAATGGCTGTTTTGCAGATCCCTCTAGATTTGAAAAACCTATTACAAGAAACAAATTGCGCACTTTTGCATCTTTGGCACTTAAGGTTCGGGTTGAGGTGAAAGCAAAGAAAATCATACAGCTACAGTGTTCACGTGATCTATTTGGTAGGCTTTTGTTTTTGGCAACGACAACAGATATAAACTTGCAGAAAGTTTTTGAATATCCTCTCACTCCCGTGCCGCCAGCTCTTGCACAAATTGACGGGAATATGAATAAAACCGACAAATCAATACTTATGAAAATGTTAGAGAGCAAGGCTCATTCTGATCCTCCAGCTGCAAATCAAATTGATGCTTATGTCGTTGATGCCATGTTCCTTATACAGTTGCTGTCAAACCTACCAGATACTTTTGAAGGTGTAGCCAAAACCATTCTCAAGCTATTATGTAAACTGGCAAAAGAAATACACTTTGTTTGTGACACATATGTCCATCCATCCATCAAAGATATTGAAAGAGATATGCGAGGAGAGAGCAGTGGACCAGATATTGTAGTAATGGGCCCAAAACAAAAGCGACCTCATGATTTCCGTTCAGCTTTGAAATCTGCTAATTTCAAGAGGTCATTACTATCGTTTTTGCTACAAGAATGGAAGAATGATAACTATGCTGACATTCTTGCAGGCCATACATTATATTATGCAACAGAGGACCACTGCCATCAATTCTATTGCGAAAATGATGCAACAGTAGTGTGCAGTGAAGTGTCCAATCTTGCCTGTACCCACGAGGAGGCAGATACCAGGATCACCTTACATGTGCAATACATTGCCTCAAGGTCCGATTCTCCTAACGTAGTGGTTAGAGCAAATGACACGGATGTAATGGTTATTTTATTGTATCATTGTCACCAAATACATGCAAACATATGGATGGATTCAGGCACTGACGGCACCAATACTAGGCGATTTATTGATCTAACAAAACTGTCCAATGAAATTGGGATCGAAATGTGCCAAGTTCTTCCAGCTATCCATGCTTTCACTGGATGTGATTATACTGCAGCATTTCTTAGAAAAGGTAAAATTAGGCCTTATAATATCGTTGAAAAAAGTGCAACTTTCAGAAGCGTTTTCTCAAATATTGGAACAAATCAAAGAGTTAATGAAAGAGATATGAAGGTAATGGAATCTTTTGTCTGTGAAATGTATGGCAAAAAAAACATTAAAACAGTAAATGAGGCACGATTTGCCATTTTCAGAGAGAAATACGCTCCAACAAATCAAACTGACCCATTAGAAAAGCTCAAAGGAGCCGATCCGAGTTCACTACCTCCTTGTAAAAGTGTTCTTGTTCAGAAAATCCTCCGAACAGAATATGTTGCATATTTTTGGAAACATGCCAATTGCAGTTGTCCTACATTAAATACTCCACAAGAAAATGGATGGAAAAAAGAAAATAACAAGTATGCGATTCACTGGTTTGAAGGTGAACAGATTCCGAAAGATATAAGACTGAAGATGGACAGTACAACTTTTACAGAGGATGACATGGGAGAAGATGAGGATGTACGTGAATCCGACAGTAGTGATAGTGAAGACACTGATGATGAATGAAATTATAATTCTGAATGAATACGAGTTATTTTGAACCAGCCTGTCTAAGAGCACTAACACAGTATATCCCGTGAATTCGCATATCGTTAGCATATTGGGGTAGGGGAAGAATAAATCGTGGGTAATGGGTTAATGTGACGATTTTGTTACACATTATACTTGCACAATAAAGCACACACATCAGGGATTCTAAATAAAATAGTATATTGATAATCAGGCTTTTTTTGAATGCGCTACAAGACTTTAACGAATAAAGATTAAGTAAAAACGCAAAACTCGGTTGTTTAAAATTGGCCACAAAATTGAGATTGAATGCTTAACAAGAAGTTTTTAGTTAGAGGTCTTCAATGTTGTCACCCAAGTATTAAAGCTTACACGGTATAACAATCAGTATGGCAACTAATAGCAAAATTTGTAGTAAAGATCGATTTTTTGAGAAATTTGCAATTTTTGGGGTAGGGGAAAGTTTTTCCACTGTGGGTGCCGCAATTTCCTACCAAATGATATGCAGCTACTTTTATTGAATGCAAAACACATTAGGCTGTGACAATATGGTAAAACATTTCACTTAAATGCTTTTATTATTTTTTTATAAGACATAAAAGAGGGCAAAATATTAAAAACGCAAAATTTTTGGTCTATTTTTTTCCTAAAATAGTTATTTTAAAAAAAAATCTGAAATGTATCAAGAAGTTTTTAACTTAAATGTCAACAATGATCATAATTCTTGATAACCGCATCAGTAATAAGACATTTTAAGGCCATATCGCGTCCATAATGCAGAATTATCAAATTACCGAAAAACCGGCTGAAAAATGCGATTCTAGTGTAAAAACTCGCGTCTGAAAAAAAATCGGAAACGAGTTCATTCACAAGACGCCCAAATTCGAAAACTACAGACATTTTTCTATCAGAAACAACCTTCAAAGCTTTTGGCCATTGACACATATTTCAAACCCCACTAGCTCTTGGGCTATAGCTAACTATATATTTTCATTCTTAAATTGTTGCCTAGTTGCATCGGAATATTTCTGGCATCTTCAGGACAGTGATATTAAAAAATTTAAACTGTATTTTGTGTCTTGTTTTTTACAGGCTGGTGAGAATTTTGAATACATCAAAGATAGACAACTCCGTCTTCAGCATGTCAAAAATATGTGTGGTGTGAAACTTGAGAAAAGTGCCAAATTTCTCCCTCCAGTCAGACAGGTTAATTACCTGAACATTGATCTCCCAGAAAACTTTGATCCCCGTGAAAAATGGCCAAACTGTCCAACTCTTAAGGAGGTTCGTGATCAAGGAGACTGTGGATCATGCTGGGTGAGAAATTTAAGTAAAATATCCCTATTTGCAGTGTTCATTCTAGAAGGGGGCTTTGAGGCCATTGATTCTTCAGTTTACCGATGATACCATTGTTAAGGCCTTAGTGGGTCATATATATCATTGCATGAATGCAAATGTTATATATTTATGTTTTTTTTTCTTTTTTAATATTGCCCTATCTGAAAAAATCCTAGAATGAACACTGATTTGAATTGAAAATGTTTTAACTTACCACACCAGTTGAATCAAACCTTGAATAAACAGAAAACCTGTGGCTCAGTGGTAGAACGTCCTCCACCAGTGTGAGGTTGTGGTTTGAAAACCAGCTGAGTCAATTATATAAGACTTAAATTTTTAGTTTATTTTTTATAACCAGGGTTCAGTTTAGACAGGTTTTTAGTCTGGTTTAGTTTAGTTTATTTATTTATTTATTTATTTATTTATTTATTTATTTATTTATTTATTTATTTGTTTGTTTGTTTGTTTGTTTGTTTGTTTGTTTACTCGGGGTTCAGTTCAGACAGGTTTTTAGTTTAATTTGGAACAGTTTAGTCTTTTGAAGCAGGTCATGACAATTAAGACCCGCCAGTATTAAGAATTTTTTTTTCTATATTATGTTTTACTCAGGCATTCGGCGCAGTGGAAGCCATGTCAGATAGATTTTGTATTCATACCAATGGATCGATGAATTTCCATTTATCTGCCGAAGATTTGATGACCTGTTGTTCCTCCTGTGGAAATGGGTAAGATCATCACATTGTTGCTATGTTTCCATTCCTGGTAACTAAAATTGCCATTGCAGGGGTTCAAAATTCCGAGGTCCAAGACTCCAAGACCTATGGATTTTACATTTGGATCCTTGATAATTAAAACATAATTTTGAACCCCTGCATTGGCTACTGATTTCTGATAAATTCTTTGAAAAAATTAATTTTTAGCAATAATTTTTAAATAACTAACAAAGTTGCCAACTAGTAATTTTAAATTTGGAAAAATGTTGGTGTAAAGTAACAACAGTGATTAGAGATGCATGTATTATTGAACATAGTAAAAATCATAAAAAAATTTAAGTCAACAATATTTGGCAGGGGATTCTAATTCACCAACTTTGCTTATTTTAGTTGTAATGGCGGCTTTCCTGGTGCTGCATGGGATTACTTTAAAGAGAAAGGCATCGTTACAGGTGGACAGTTTCACAGTAATCAGGTAAGAATATAATATTTTACAAGGAACTTCTATAAGGTCGTTGAAAAGACAATAAACCTTTGACAAAAGTTACTCAAATCTCAGGAATTTTTCCAACTTGGAGAATGTACTTCAAATCTGGGGTGAACCTGAAATCTGATGGAAGAATCTGAATTCTGAGATAAGTACATGTACTTCAAGCTAGAAATTAGACCTCTAATTTGGGAACAGTACCTTACTCAATTTAGGGAAGAACCTCATATCTGGAGCAACATCCTCAAGTATGCGGAAAACCCTCAAATCTAAGGGAAACCTCGATCTAGAGGAAGTACCGGTACCTCAAATAATTATGAGAAGTTCAGTCAAACCTGTCTATAAAGGCCACTCATGGGAACCAGTAAAAATGGCCATTATGGGCAGGTGGCCTTTATATTCAGGTTCAAATAATATAAATAAAGAACAAATAAAATTTTATTGGCATTTATAACCAGGTGGCCCTAATATAGAGGTGGCCTTTAAGGCGGGTTGGACTGCACTTTAAATCTTGGGGAAGAACTTAAGATGTAACGGAAGTACAAGTACCCCAAATCGGGAAGAACCTCCATATAAAAAAATCCTAAATATTTATAGAGAACAATATAATAAACTTATGAGTTGATAAACAAGGAAATAAGGAAATATGCCATTTCTGTTCATTAACTTACTATTTTGTAATACACATTCAGTACAGTCATTAAGTCACATACTAAAATTGGAACAATGTGGAAGCTTAAAGATATTTTCATCACACACAATGATTTAAACTTTTCATATTCATTATCATGACCTGAATGCATAATCATTCATGTGCCAGGTGAGTATTAATTGGTTAGCGTTTTTTTTTTTTTTTTTTTTTTTTGTTAACTACTTTTCTGTTTATTTCTTGATATAATTAAAACAGTCACTCGCTTATATCCCCCAAACGAATTGGTGGACACATAGTGTTTACTCTGTGTCTTATGCCAACATTTCACAAGATCTTTATGGAACTTCACAGAAACTCTCTTTTAGTAGAGTAGATGTGCCATTGATTATTTATATTTTAATCATGCACATGGTTGCTGATTTCAAAGTTGGGGTTCCTTTGGGGGCTTCTCCAGTTATAACTTTTTTGTGCACTGTACATAAATATTTTAACTTACTGTTTAAGGGTTGTCAACCATACAAGATACCAGCTTGTGATCACCATGTACCCGGACATCTGAAGCCTTGTGGTAAAGACATTGAACCAACACCAGAGTGCTCACATAAATGTGAAGACGGCTACAAATTGTCATACAACAAAGATAAGCATTATGGTAAGGTTTTAGTACCCCCCCCCCCTCCTTGAAAAAGAGGGGGTATACTAGTTTACCTTTGTCCCTCCTCATCCATCTGTCCAAAACAAAAATCTTCGTAACAGTTTTTTTTTGGCAACTACTAAACCCACCTACTTGAAATTTTTAATGCAAGTTTAGTATGAGGTTACATGACGCAGGTACCATTTTCATGTTTGCCGGACATCTACTTCCTGTTTGCCGACTCAGTTTATTTTTTTGACATTTAGGGTCAATGGTTGAAGTTAAAAGCGGGGGTATACTAAGTGAGCAGTAGCTCACAGATTTCTTGTTTCACAATTAATATGCCACGTTAGAACTTGTTCCTACTACGGGAATTTTTTTTTACATTGAAGCAAGCCACTTACAAATAAGTTGTTGACACAGGGATATTGTAAGTGTAGGCTAATCAGGACACTCAAAAGCTTTTATGTCCATCATCACATTATTGGTGAATGTAGCTAGCTAAACAATTCCGGAGCACCCAGGCTCACTTACTGGTGGAAGTTCAGGTATTTAACCCAATTTCTTCAGTAGGTGAGGTTGTGAGTAACGAGGTTACATTGATCTCTGACAAGCTGTGTCATGGCAACTAAAATTTTGATTTTGCAAATGTGCCATCAGCTAAAATTTTGATTTTGCAAATGAGCCATGGCATCTAAAATTTGCAAATGTGCCATGGCAACTAAAATTTTGATTTTGCAAATGTGCCATTGCAACCTGGTATAACGTTTTGGTAACCCTTCAATGCGATACTAGTTTGGGCAGTTTAACTTAGATTTCATATTCTTTGTAATTTATGTACCTTGTTGCCATGTTTGTTTACCACAACCAGAGTTCCGCAATGTAAGAGTTGCTTCCCTTTCACTGCTAATCATCTCGTCCATTTGTGTACTTCAACAGATTTCTGAACAGTCTATGTCTGTCGGCAAGTTAACAAATAACTATGCAAGAAATTTCTTTAAAGGGTTACAAATATATATGTCTGTCCATCCATCTGTCCCAGCATCATCTCTGTCCATGCCAATATCGTGTCTGCTGCATATCTTCCTATCTGGCTATGGATGGATTTTGATTAAGTTTTGCACAATCTAAGTCTTCATGAATCTTTATGTTCCATACCAAATTTGGGGGCATAGGTCATCATGACCCATGAAAACACTAAGGGGGGAGGCTAGTTTGTTACTTTTTTGGAAAAGGTTTTACCAGTGTAGAAAGCTCTCAACATTATTTAAATGTTATAGTAAAAAATTCAATTTATTGCGATTCTTGCATCGGAGATTGGAAAAATCCATAAAGAGATCAGTGAAAGATATCCCTATTTTGCATTCCCCCCTCTCCACCCACCATGTTTTACATACAGTCAAACCTATCTACAAATGCCACCCAAGGGAACCGGTATAATGGCCTTTATGGACAGGCGGTCTTTACATACAAGTTCAAAAAATATGAATAAAGAACAGTTGGGATACAATTCTACTTGCCTTTATAAGCAGGTGGTCCTTATATAGAGGTGACCTTGAAGACAGGTTGGACTGTACTTCCGTATTTCCATGCAAAAGTGAATTTGTTCCAAATAATTGCTGAAGAAAATTATAACAGTTAATCCTATAATTAATTATTCCTTATCATTACAATGTATAAACTTTGTTTTTAGGGAAAAGTTCTTACAGTGTTGAAGGGGAAACAGAAATTATGAAGGAGTTGTACACCAACGGACCAGTAGAGGCCGCTTTTACTGTGTATTCTGACTTTGTACAGTATAAATCAGGTATGTTTCTATTGTACAATAAGTAGTTATGTAACAATTATCGTCGGCAATCAAAAAAAAAAAAATGTTGCAGATTTTTTTTTTTTTTTTTCATTAATTTATGCACATGTTGTTTTAAATTAAATTGTATGAAATTAGCAAATATAATAATAAAAATAATAATAATATAGGAAACTTAGATGTCAGGTTTTACATCTTGGATTGTCACAGATTTAGCCGATTCAATTATCAGGAAATGGTTACACTGCCTAAAGTGCTCCTCAGGGTCCAGTTTCACAATTATTCCTTACTGGTAATTAAGATTTTCCTTAGCTTAAATCTGACAAATTTGAAGTCTTAATAATTTTGTAAATTGTTAAGATATTTAAAAATTCAAAGTGTCATTTTAAAGATCATTTCAAGCTTATAACATCAGGATTTAGTTTTGTCCAAAAATATACAGTCAGTTCCAACAGACTTTGCCAAAATTTGCGAAATTTAAGTTAAGGAAAATCTTTGTTAAGGAATGTTTATGAAACTGGAGCCTTTAGTTATGTAGAAGAAGATACCAGACATCACAAAGAAACTCCAGAAAGCAATTTTACAAAATGGTGGTGGGGTGGATAGCTAACCACACAACATTCAGAAGCTGATAAAATATTGTAATATATTATAGCTGAATATGATAGGCTAAACAACTAAATTGGCAAGCAGGCAGCTACAATAGCACAATGATAGTAAACATAAGCCATATTTAGGCTACAAATTTAATTACAATCTGTAAATATTTACCGGCTTGGAAGAAGAGAGGCGTATACGCTTCTGTCTGACTGAAATTAAAAAAATTGTAAGTTTTCTCAACAACTACTGAATACAGCTACTTCAAATTTTGTATGCGAGTCCAGTATGAGGTCCAATGTCACAAGGCAAGTACCGATTTCAAGTCTGACAGACATCGACCTATTTACCTACTGAAGTTTATATTTTGACATTTACAGTGTTTGAAGTTAAAAGAGGGGGGTATACTAAGTGAGCAGTAGCTCACAGATTTCTTAATATAACAGGGTTTGTACAGGCCTGGAAAAGTCCTTAAATTTTGAGGTTTGCCCTAAAAAGATCCTAAAAACAAGTCTGACCCTAAAAAGCCCTTGAATTTATCCTAAAGGCCCTAAAAAGCCCTTGAATTTGGCCAGTTGAGTGTCTATATTTTGATATTAAGTGGTTGCGAATAGACTGATAAATATAAATAAATAAATTAATTAATTATGTTGTAATGAGCAATTTAGAGGTACCTGGCCCTCTCAAAAGCCTAACTTCAACCTCCACTACAAGCGTCGTTACTATGGACACGTAAGTAATTGTTTTATTGATTTAGTTGTCTTTGCACCAATATTTTTTTGCTAAAATTGTCCAACTGATTGGGCCTTAAATTTCCAAATAAGACCCTAAAAAGTCCCTAAATTTGGAGTCCACATGTCTGTACGAACCCTGTATAATCTTTTAGTGTCAGTATGATTTTGTTTTATTTGAAGGTGTTTATCAGCATGTAACAGGAGAAGCATTAGGTGGTCATGCAGTGAAAATGATTGGATGGGGAGTTGAGAACGGGAAAAAATATTGGCTCATTGCCAACTCCTGGAACCCAGACTGGGGAGACAAAGGTAATTTTATATTTTATTTTGTTCTCGGTTTTTATATGGGCATATCCTCAGGTGAGCATTAAGGCCCTTGGGTCTCTTGTTCATTTCAAATTAACTTCTTTACGAAAAATGTCATCAAACAATTGCAAATTTTCCCCATGCCATGGACAAAGTTTTGAGCATCCTATATGCACATTTTTGCCATTTAGACTCGCCAAACTCACATGAAAATCATTCATTAGTCATTGTAGTTTCTAAATTATTTATCCTGGCCCCGGTTTCACAATTATTCCTTAGCTAAGATTCTCCTTAACTTAAATCTTACAAAATTTCAAATCTTTATAATTTTGTTAGCTCACCTGAGCTGAAAGCTCAGATGAGCTATTGCTATCCATCTTCGTCCGTCGTGCGTCGTGCGTCGTCCGTCGTCCGTCGTGCGTAAACTTTTTACATTTTAATCTTCTCCTCCAAAACCACTGGGCCAAATTTAATGAAACTTGGTAACCATCATGCCTGGGTGAAGCCCTCTCAGATTTGCACAAATGAAGGAGTTATGTCCCCTTGGGGCCCCATAAGGGGGGAAATAGTGAAAAACTTTAAAAATCTTCTCCTCTGAATCTACAAGACATATACCTTATTTATTTCATATATAACATCCTTAGGTCATCTAGTTTCAGATTTGCACAAATGGTAGCCATGGGGCTCAAAATGGGGAAATGGTAAGGTGCTGAGTGGGGAAATTGCTAAAAATTATGTATTTGTCAATATATCTTGAAAACTATTAACTTTTTGTATAGGCATGTATATTAGAATATTGTAGGTATTGACATGATGATCATTTTGATATATGATTAAAGGTCATATGTTGAAAGGTCAAGGTCACGGCTGCAAAAGAAGACTGAAATTGCTAATTATCTTGAAAACTATTAACTTTTTGTATAGGCATGTATATTAGAATATTGTAGGTATTGACTTGATGATCATTTTGATATATGGTTCAAGGTCATATGTTGAAAGGTCAAGGTCACAGCTGCAAAAGAAAACTGAAATTGCTAATTATCTTGACAACTATTAACTTTTTGTATAGGCATGTATATAATAATATTGTAGGTATTGACATGACAATCACTTTGATATATGGTTCAAGGTCATATTTTCAAAGGTCAAGGTCACAGCTGCAAAGAAGACTTAAATTGCTAATTATCTTGAAAACTATTAACTTTTTGTATAGGCATGTATATTAGAATATTGTAGGTATTGACATGACAATCATTTTGATATATGGTTCAAGGTCATATGTTGAAAGGTCAAGGTCACAGTTTCAAAGAAGATTGAAATTGTTAATTATTTTGAAAACTAGCAACTTTTTGTATAAGCATGTATATTGGAAAATTGTAGGTATTGACATGATGATCATTTTGATATATGGTTCAAGGTCATATGTCAAAGGTCAAGGTCATAGCTCTATATAGATTGAAATTGTTAGTTATTTTGAAAACTAGTAGCTTTTTGAATAAGCATATGTATTAGAATATTGTAGATATTGATATTGAGATCATTTTGATATATGGTTCAGGGTCCTTTCATGAAACGCGTTCATTATCATGCCTGGGTAAAGGGCTTTCAGATTTGCACAAATGAAGAAGTTTTGTCCGAAAAAGGGGCTGGTGGTTGTGGTTTAAGATTGTTGGATCAATGGTCTAATTCATATCTGTATTGGAATACAAAAATGGTTACGGTAATTAACTAGAAAACTCAACTTTTTTGTATAGGCATGTGTGTTTAAAAAGTGTAGGCATTGACATGACAATCATTTTTATATGTCATAAGTGCACTACTCTGTCATTTCACCTAACAACAATGTTGTCTTAATACAGATATAAGTTAAATATGTTGACTTAGATGTTTAAACCCATTCAATAAATTATTTCAATCAGTCAACTTAATTTCATAGAAATTGTTTAATGTAGAAACTTATAATATAAATGAACTCCAATAAATCATTGTTTCCTTCAGTGTAGTAGGTTGCATTTTGTTAGGGGAAAAAAAGAATTTTGTCCAAACATGATACATTTTAGTATGGTACAATTTAGTAAGGATTGGTTATTAAAAGATAAAAATGTGGTACGTTTTAGAAAGATATTTTCATTGAAATATTATGGCAGTTCTAAACTTGGGAAGTTTCTGTAATTATTACATTGTCTATTGCACTTTTCAAAAAAAAAATTGAATAATCTCAGGTGAGCGACAAGGCCCATGGGCCTCTTGTTAATTTTGAAGATATTCAGGAACTTAAGGTGTAAATTTTAAGATAATTGCTAGAATTAAACATTTGCATTTAGTTTTGACAAAAATATTCATCAGTGGATTCAAAAAGATATTACCAATATTTGCTAAATTTAAGTTAAGGAAAACTTTAGCTAAGGAATGATTGTGAAACCGGGGCCTGTCCGTTCAGTTTTCAGTTTTCATTTTATTGTTTATAATCTTCGTTACTGTTAGAGGAAGCATATGATTTAACATGAGTATTAACTTATTATGGCATTGTTTCAGCCAAACAAGTTGGTCTCTGGTTCTTTTGGCTGAAACAAAACACATAAACTTTAGAAGACTATAAAGTATTCAAGGCTTTTTTTATCATCATGGAAACACGAACCCTTGAAATTTATGCCAGGACCCTCATTTCTTTTAACTCTGCATCCCTTGGACCCCCACTTTTAAAAATGGCTGTAAATCCCTGCATGGACTTTAAATTTAGTACAAAAATAAATTTAGTACAAAAAGGCTACTACTTGTCTAATTTAAACTAACATTATGGTCCAAAGGGTATTTTGTTTAGACACATACTGTTGTTGAAAAAATTAAAACTTGCGCCAAGTAATTTTTTTAATTAAATCATTTTCAGGTTTGTTCAAAATTCTAAGAGGATCAGATGAATGTGGGATTGAATCCCAGATTGTAGCAGGAATACCACTCAAGTAGACGCCCATAGACATATCAAGATGGAGAAGCCAAGAGTAAAATTACCCGGACTCAAAATCATACTCGTAATACTGAATGAAATTCTTCATTTGCAATCTCATTGATGGGTTTTACCATATGATGCCTCAAAATGTCTGTGTACAGTCTTCATATACAGTCAAACATGCTTTAAAGGCAACCTCTATATAAGGGCCACCTGATTTTAAAGGCCAGTTAAATTTTCCATTATATAGAGGTGTCTGCAGAGACAAGTTTCATTGAAGAAATTTTGCAACCAAACCCCCAATTCTACACAAAGTTTAAGGTGTATCACCTGTTATTTGGGTCAAGTCTGTTATATATAAAATCTGACAAATATCTTAAAAAATTATTTTTTGATGTGGTCACACTAAATGGAGAAATACACATATTTTTGTTAAGATTTGTAAAATTAAAATATTTAATTAATATATCCCTCCAAATTTTCAGTTCTGTGATGTAGTCACTTACAATTTAAGAATTGGGCCATTCTAATTTGTGAAGAAAAATAGACTACCCGGTATTCTAATTTGAAGGTGATTATTGTTTAATAAATATATCCCTCCATACCTTCAGATATGTGATGTGGTCACTTGAATTTTAAAAATATGACCATTCTAATATGAAGGAGATTAGCATTACACTATGTACATACATTTTTTACGATTTGTCTTATTTAAATGTTTAATAAATATATCCCTGCACGCCTTATAATCTGTGATTTGGTCACCTAAAAGTAAAAAATATGACGATTTTAATTTGTGAAGAAAAAATAGACTATTTTAATTTCAGGGATTTTTCTGACCTTTTTGGGAAAAGGATCTTGGGATGAAATTGGGAAAATGCTCAACAAAAATGTAATTTTGGGAAAAATCACAACATATTAAAAATTCTAGACCACTAGAATACTGGTAATTGAACAAATTATATCGGTGTTCACAGCAAAATAGCACTGTCTCTTTTGTCTCTATATAATATATAATTATCCAGCAAAATGTGGGTTAATATAGATTGAAATCGTTATCAGAATGAGATATCCTCCAAATATGATGTTGATGATCTTGTGAATTTTTTTTCTCAAAAATTTATAAACATAGCTAATTGGGAATTTTTTACTACAGAATTGGAAAAAATGTATGTTTTTTTGCATGGGTCCCTTTACTGAACCCTGTGGATACCCAGAAAAATCCCTGAATTTAGACGTGATTATCATGACACTATGTTTGTAGTAAGTATACATATTTTTGCTACAATTTGTGATATTAGAATTTTCAATGTATACATCCGTTCACACCTTAAAATCTGTGATGACGTGGTCACCTTAATTTAAAGAATTGGACCTTTATAATTTGAAGACAAATGAAGACTTTCCTTTATTTTTTATTTTATAATTTGAAGACAAATGAAGACTTTCCTTTATTTTTTATTTTATAATTTGAAGACAGATGAAAACTTTCCTTTATTTTTTTGGTACATTGCATTTTCAGTTTTTAAAAATATGACCATTCTAATTTGAAGTTAAATTAAGATTTTACTATAAATTTCTGACACATTGCATTTCAAGTTTTTTGTCACATGACTTTCCTGTATTTTTTACGTTTTGTTATAATTAAAACTTAAAATTTTATAAGATGTAATTTAAATAAAATTTGATATTATTTTTAATTACTTTATGAATTAGACATGCTAGAAATTTTGACATTTTTTTAAAGAAAATGTTTTGTTGTATTTTTTGTTAAAGAGAAAGAGTACTTGGTAAAGAATTAAGTAAGAAGACAAGTTTTGTTGTATTCCTTTATTATGGTTTGGTCCTAAATCAAAATATGCCATTATAAATTTAGGGATGAAAGGTGGTAAGAATACCAATTTTGTTACTCATTCTCACTTGAATTAAACATGTTAAATGGATCATTTCAAATGCAACAAAACTTTTTTTTTACTGAAGTTTAATGGATGTGTAATCTCAAATTCAAAAATAACTCGTTCTCACATAAGTGTAATAGAAGTCTTATTCTCAGGAAGAATAATCTCAATTCTCACATAAGTTTTATAGAAAGTCCTATTCTCATGAAGTATAATCTCATAGGATATGGTAAACCCTAACTCATTCTCACTTAAAAAGTTAGGAATTTTATTTACAGATAAAAAACTATATTGTATAATATTTTTATATAGAGAGTGACAATAAATTTGTTTTATTTTTGAAAATTTTTGTTTAAATTTAATATTTCCTGCATGTCTAACCCAATGTAAGATATATTTAACATGTAAATAGCTGTCTTCAAATACTTTAATTGTTGTGTATCATGTTGGTTTTTTTTCTTTTTACCGATACCCTAAACTTTACTGGCATTAGACTTATTTTATGCCTGAATTACTTTTCAGACTTTTGAAAAAGTTACAGGTCTTTATTTGAGATATTTTGGTATATAAAAAGGTCAAAATTGTGACTGGCCCGTGATTTGGGGTGTTTTATGCATAACAAATCCAAATTGTGAATTATCAAAAAAGTGACTGGTTCTTGAATTGGGGTGTTTTAATGCATAGAAAGTCTTAATTAAGACGTTCCTAAAAGTGACGGGGCCTTTATTAGAGGTGTTTTAGTGCATATTAAGTCCAATTGTTGTGAATTTAAAAAATTAACAAATTTGTGTAAATCCATTTTGCCTTAGTATCACCATCATTTGCTTAGTCAAATGTTGGCATTTCAAAGGGGTTAGGTGATAAATTGAGGGAGGATTATAAAGACAAACATAGAAGAATCAATTTTGGTATTTTAGAAGTAAAACTGCCTTGTTGCAAGAATCATGAGGATGATGGCAAGAAGTCTGGAGTATTTTGTTATTTGCAGTACTTGTAGAGATATATAAATGTTTCTCAGTATTGTCATGGCTGTCGCTGACTGTGGATAAAGAAAATCTTTGTTATTATTGAATTTGGGAAATTTTGCTAAATGAACAATCTCATTTTTGTAAATTTTACATACAGGGAAACCAAAAATATGGAAACTCATTATCGTCTCCAGTCCTGACTTTTTATTTCTTTTTCCAATGGACCATGTAATGTAGTAGATATTTCTCCCCAAAATCATTTATTTTTGTGACTCTTTGTTTTGAATCTCATTAATAATCCTATTTTTCAGGGCATATTAGTATATGTATTGTTTCATAACAAATAACTATCAATGACACAAGGGGAGTGTATGTGGTTTTGAGGTTTTTTTTATTTAAATTCTATTTTATTTTTATTTTTTACATTGATTTAAAAAAAAACATACAAATTGTAAAAATATTGTATTTGGTAGCAGCTTACAGTAAAGACCTGTCAAAAGTTTAACGCTGAGCTAACAAAAAGAAGTGAAAGGTTCGCTGCCAAGTAGCTGAGAAATGGAAAGTTAGTGGCAATAAAGCTGCTTAAGGATAGCAAATGAGAAGCTGAAATATAGTTAACCAGGGGCCGATATGATCTGCAGATTCAGCACTAATTTGTTAGCCACGTGTAAAACCTTGGACAGGTCTGAACAGTACTTTGTATGTTAAAAGCTTACTGTTGCCTGGGTAACACAAATCATTTCATCAAGTCATTGTGGTCCTTATTGCTTTTTGGGCAAGTGACTACTAACTTGTGACAACTTACACTCTTGACATTATGCTACTGAGCCAAGTAAAGTCAACATCATGATTGAGAAACCTTATGTTTTGAAGGCTAATAATACCCAAACACTTGGCCGCAACAAACCATTTTTCTACATCACTGGTGTACCATGTTGTTGTTATTGTTAATTAATTATATAGTCGTGCATAATTTTAAAACATATGCATTTAAGTTTTTTTTTCTAAGACATATTTGAATTTTTAATAATCGATTGCAATGCAATTTAACATAGAAATGGTTTATTTTGGTAATACTCTGTATTAATATACATGTATCAGTCACACTTTACATTGTAAAGTGAAAAAAATTCGAATTAATTTTGTTCACTTTTCAAATCATTCCAATAAAATAATTATGAAAATAAACACGAACAAAGTTAATAAGTTTGTTGCATTTTATTTTCGAACTACAGTTCACTTTGTTTTATCAAGCATTTTCAGCTAAAAACAATTAAACCATTGTAATGTCATTGTTTTCAGTTTAAAGTGCTTTATAAAACTAAATCCTCTTCAGGAAATGATAGGCCGCCATGACCTAATGGATAAGACGTCAGTCTACAAATCCAGGATTCTCTCATCACTGTAAGTTTGAGTCCCGCTCAGACCAAATTTTCCTTGCCAGAAGTCTTTAATGGTTCATCCGGTGCAGTATAATGTGACTAGGGGAGTGGTTTGCTTGTCTGTGGCGTACTGGCTCGGTGAGCTAGCACCTTAAAGTCGCCCCTTGTACACACTGGTACAAGGGAGACCATAAAACACACTGACACTTCACATGCATACAGGAACTTGTTCCTAGATTAATCCAAAAAGATTATTTAATAAAGTAGTTCTTGTCGCCGATTAGCTGAAAAATTCCTGATGCGATGTTAAGCAACATTCAACAACATCTTTATAAAATGACATTACAATGTTAAGGAGAGTGGGGGTGTATAAATTAAAAGGCAAAACTTGGGAAAACAAAAGAAAGTACATGAATACATGAACAGTTTTATGTAGTGCGAAGAAAGTGAGGGTCTATAAAATGGAATCCCGAACAGATTCCATCATTTTAAGCAAATTAAATCAAATGGTTATCATCTGAGGTTTGACTGGAAATGTTGAACTGAATGAAATTTTAGCAAAAATGGACTATTCGAACACAAATGCCTCTGTAAGACCCGTAAAATACATTGGTCCATGATAGTTACGGATGAAGAGACCAGGAAATCAACAACAGCGACAACATAATTAGCAAGTAAAAGTTCGAAGATAAAGATGGTTGGATCATGTATTGTGGATGAATAACACCGAACATCCAAAGATCGCTTTAATATGGCAACCAGCTGAAGGAAAGGGGGAAACTGAGAGGACAGCCAAAAGGGACCTGGCATAGGACAATAGAAAGGGAAAGGAAAGACCTAGGAATGAAGGCATGGCATGGAGAGAGGCAGCCACACTAGCAAGTAAGATGGATGACTTGAAAGGAAAGATAATTGGTCCAATTCTCCACCAGGAGAGATGGAAATAAGTCAAGCTTTAAGACAGGCTCTACTGTGTTTATCAATAACTTGATTTGACATCCAAGTGATAACGTGTGTGATATTGACAAGCTGAAGCTTAGTTATGTAAGGTGTAACAGATTTGATACAATATACAGGTACCAGTTTCACAAACATTCCTTAACTTAGATTTTCCTGAACTTAAATCTTGTTACTTTCGGCAATATTTTCTGGTACTTCAAATACAACTAGAATATATATATAATAAGCTTTGAGTGGTCTTAAAATGACACCTTATTTTTATGAATAGTTTGAATAATAAAAAAAATTAAACAGATTTAACATTTGTCAGATTGTTGAGGAAATCCTTGGAGAAAAAATAATTGTAAAACTGGGACCTGGGACTAGTCATTGACTCATTATTCAAATACTTTAGATGTCAAACAAGGACAGTCTAAGCTAATGTTTGACACCTTATTTTTTTGAATAGTTTGAATAACAAAATAATTAAACAGATTTAAAATTTGTCAGATTGTTAAGGAAAGCCTGGGATTAGAAATAATTGTAAAACTGGGACCTGGGATTAGTCATTGACTCATTATTCAAATACTTCAGATGTCAAACAAGGTCAGTCTAAGCTAATGTTTGCCACAGTCAACAAGTTTCTCTATTTATATTGAAATGTCGCCATGCAGCTATAGATGAGGTTATAGCAAATACCTCTGCCAAATAGTTACACTGCCTTGTAGCTTGCTGTTGGACAAGCAAAAGCTAAAGGGAGACAACCCTTACAGACAAATCTGGTATCAACTCGGTATTCTATCCGACAAATCCTGCAACCAACCTCTGCAATTATATGTGGGACAATGAGGTTTCTCTATCGTGTGATGCACATTCATCAATCTGGGTACCTAATTTTTGAAAGAGCTTCTAAGTTTCCTACTTAAAAATATATCTCTTTGTACCTCTTAACGTTTTAGTCTACATCGAGCCGTCACCATCCAAACACCTGAAGTACGTTAGATCTACTTATTGAACATTAAAAACGTTCGTCAATGAATAAGTATTTTCATTCCATAGGTATAACATCCAACCAAACTATTTATATCACATCATGTCTTTCAAAATGTCCTAACGTGTCTGTAAGTATGTCCCAATTAACGTGTCTGTCAGTATGTCCCAAAGTGTAATAATTCCTCGAAAATCCATAACTGGCACATATATGGGAGTGGAGCTCCCGGATAGAATACCAACCTTCTACAAGCGAACTGACAAACTTTCTCACAAAAGGGTCAGCTACAATTGCAAAGCTGTCAAGGGTTAAATAAAAGAATGTGTATTTAAATTTTGTCCTCCTCACTTTTAAATCATACTTGTTTAAACACTCAGTAAAGACCTGTCGAAAGTTTAAAACTTACATAACGAAATAGTACCGAATCAGCAACTCATCCACAGACACTTGTTTCTGATATTAAAAAAACACATTTGTTTTGGGTATAGAGTGTTATTTTTTAATATCAGAAACAAGTGCACGTGTCTGTGAGCTCATCTCGCCCTCACGAAAGCTACAACTTTTAGGCAGCTCTGCTATCTATCTCCCGGTAGCTTTTCAGCCACTTATTATCCATATCTCGTCCACTTAGTAGCAGAGTTCAACTACATTTCTCCTTATGGAATATGATTAGCTTATACCGTACCTGCCGAAAGTTTACCACTAAGACATCCCATAAGTGCTTTATCGACAGCTTCTAGTTAGCTACAATCAACCCTCTTTATAACGACCAAGTTCGTTTCCATGTGATTTTGTCGTTATAACGAAATTGTTGTTATAATGAAACCCCAATACAGAATTGTCTCCCCTTGACAGATAATAATTTTGGTTTCACGAGGATTTATTAAATACTATTGTCCCTTACTTAGCCTATGCTTATTTGACTAGTTTAAACAAATGTCTTAAAAAATTGAAAATAAAGTTAACTACAAAATTAAATCTTATTATATATTTTAAGTCAAATTTGCATAATATAAGTTAATTAAGGACAAAATAAAAATAAAAAATAATTGTGAAACAAAATTAAATCCTTTATTTAACTCCAATTATTTCGACTTGAATATTGACTGGGATCTTAAACACACTACATTTGAAAATTCTTTACTGGAGTGTTATGACTTCATGTATACTTCGAAAGTTTTAGGCAGCTGCTATCCATCGCTTGACAGCTTTTCGGCTACTTGGTAGCCTTATCTCGACTACTTAGCAGCCAAGTTTGTCTCCATTTAGTTAAACTTTCGACATACCAGGGGTCAGTTGTTCGAAGCCTGATTAGTTTAATCAGTTAATTAGTCAAAATTTAAATAATGTATAGTGAAATTAATGTTGAAAATGTCGCAAGTGAATATAATTTCAACAAATTGAAAAGCACATGGCTATAAATATATGGATTTGATGATGATATGGTGATTTTTATGGATATTTCAAATCTGTGTTAATCATTGATTAAGCTAATCAAGCTTCCAGCAACTGGCCCCGGTTTCACAATCATTTCTTAACTAAGATTTTCCTTAACTTAAATTTAGCAAAAGTTGGTTGTCTGTTTTTGGAACTACTAAAAACAATTTTGTCAAAACTAAATGCAAATGTTATAATCTTAAAGTGATCTTTACAATGACACTTTAAATCCCTGAATATCTTAAAAATTAACAAAATTATAATGATTTAAAATTTTGCCAGATTTAAGTTAAGGAAATTTTTAACTAAGGAATGATTGTGAAACCGGGGCCTGGTCCCTGTACTGTAGACAAGATGACCTTGGTTTTACAACTACACAGATACCTAAAGTGGTTTTGGTAAAAAGATGACACATTTCAAAGATAAGATACCAGGTTTAAACTTGACTTCAAATAGTGATTAAAATATTTAAATAAACTTTGATATAAAATCTTGAAGACTAAGTCTCCGGTTAATATTTGAGTTGGACCGTACAGAGGTAAGTGTTACAAAATCTGCGAAAGATTGGGAAGTTTTTCAATTCTTAAAAACTATTTTTTACATAATTAATACGGCATAAATTTAATTCGAATGTTCATTTCAAAGCAGTATTATTATATGCGTTTAAATAGAAAGTGACCAAAATCTGTCAAAGATTGGGAATTTTCTCAATTATCAAAAACTCGTCATTATTTCAAATAATTACTTACATTAATTTAATTCGATCGAATTTTCATAAAAATAGCAATATTATAACATTCAGATAATTAACACTAATTTTTTTATGGATTTTTTCTCTTCAATCTTGACTCTAATTTTTTCATTGTCAATCATATAAACAAAACACTGTACTGTACATCGGAAAATTTCCGCATTTATGTTTGCGGAAATTCGGGAGAGAAATAAGACGCGAAAATAAAACTTTCGCGAATATTAATTTTAATTTTGATCCGATTCACTTGCATAAAATTGCACCGTTATCCAACGACCAGAAAAAAATCAATATTTTTGCGTCTTAAAGTTCCTTTTGTCAAAATATGTTAAGGAATATGTTTGTTAGACAGGCTATGCCAAATTAATTTGAAGTTCATCAACGTAAAATTTAGAAGAAAAAACGGTCTGTCAAAAAAAAATCCCGCACGGCAAGTTTGGTCCATTTTTCGTGGCCATGATATAATTTTTGTTAATATCAAGTCAATTTTGGAGACAACGATGTGCGTTTATTATCCCAGTGTTTGTTACTTCGGCGAAATCCGACAAATTAAAAATTAATTTGGTGTTGCTAAAATTACAAAACTATCAGAAGACAACAGATCAAAGAAATATTCTCAATTAAAAAATAAATTCTGTGCAGCTGAGAAAATCATTAATTGTTCAATTACACCAAAATCTTATTTATGAAAACTAGACTTTAACTTTGTCAAAATCAGGGGTAATTTTGACGTAAAGGTGGCACAGATCCAATGGCTGGAAAATTGCTGATGCCACGTAAAACAACATTCAACCAATCAACCAACCGTTGTGATTTCAAAAACAAAATATATTAAGTACTATAATTACAAATGCTTATAGATTAATTGATTGGGTTTACGTCCCGGTCAAGAATATTTCACTTATATCGAGACGTCACCAGCGATAAGTGAAGTGGCAGAAAGTTTTACCTTTGCAGTTTGCCCGGGGGGAGGGGGAGGAGCAATGTGCAAGGAGAGTTCTTTAAGTTCTTTAACGTGCCACGCCTGACACCAGACGGGACATAGGTTGTAAGGTCTCTTTCAAACGACTCCGTGACTTTCATATCTAAATGCCGAGTGCTTGGCGAAAGAACAGTCACTACCAATTTTCAAGTCTTGGTCCGATCACGCCCTGGGTTCGAACTTTCGACCAACCACATGGACAGCGAGCACTCTACCAATTAATCCTCCACAGTGGTACAAGTTATAAGTTTCAGCATACATATTATATTACAGATAAACATGAAGTTGTTGGCAGTTCTATGTGTGTTGGGTGTGGCGTCAGCGTCAATTCTACCTCATCATGAACCCTTCTCTGATGAGATGATTGACTACATCAACAACCTCGGCACTACATGGAAGGTTAGTAAGTCATTTAGAAGGCGTTAGCGTCAGTTCTACCTCATCATGAACCCTTCTCTGATGAGATGATTGACTACATCAACAATCTCGGCACTACATGGAAGGTAAGTGAGTCATTTACGTCTCTCCGAGGTTAAACCCCTAACTGACAAGTTTGGGTGGGTATGGATAGCGTCAGCGTCAGTTGTGCCTCATCATGAACCCTTCTCTGATGAGATGATTAACTACATCTACAAAGAAGGTTAGCAAGTCATTCACGTCTCTCCGAGGTTAAACCCCTAACTGACAAGTTTGGGTAGGTATGGATGGCGTCAGCGTCAGTTCTACCTCATCATGAACCCTTCTCTGATGAGATGATTGACTACATCAACAACCTCGGCACTACATGGAAGGTTAGTAAGTCATTTAGATGGCGTCTGCGTCAGTTCTACCTCATCATGAACCCTTCTCTGATGAGATGATTGACTACATCAACAACCTCGCCACTACATGGAAGGTTAGTAAGTCATTTAGGTCTCTCCGAGGTTAAACCCCTAACTGACAAGTTTGGGTAGGTATGGATGGCGTCAGCGTCAGTTCTACCTCATCATGAACCCTTCTCTGATGAGATGATTAACTACATCTACAAGGAAGGTTAGCAAGTCATTCACGTCTCTCCGAGGTTAAACCCCTAACTGACAAGTTAGGGTGGGGATGGTTAGTAAGTCATTTACGTCACCCCGAGAATAAATCCCCGACTGACTGAAAAATTGGCCGGAGTGGGTATGGTCGGCGTCAGCGTCAGTTCTGCCTAATCACTAGCCTTTCCCTGACGAAACATTCATTTGTTATGGTTAGGGTTTGTATTTTGTATAGCCATTGTTTACGCCGATGGGAAGGGGTTAAAATGGTAGTTATGTACTTTTGACGCCGGTTGAAAAGAGTTTTAAAGGGTTTGTATATACTATTGACGCCGGTTGGAAAGGGATTCAAAGGCTTTTTTTATGATGTCAGTTGAAAAGGGACCCAAAGGTTTTGTATATGCATGTACTATTGATGCCAGTTCAATGGTTTGTATACACTGTTGAAGCCGGTTGCGAAGGGGTTCGAACGGTTTGTATATATATACTATTGACGCCGGTTGGTGAAGGGGTTCAAACGGTATGTATATACTCTTGACGACGGGAAGGGGTTAAAAGGGGTTGTCTAGGTTTTTGACGCAAGTTGTAAATGGGTTTAAAGGGTAGATACTAGTTGGGAAGGGGTTCAAACGGTTTGAATATATACTTTTAACGCCGGTTGGAAAGGGCTTCAAAGGTTCTCTTGCACCAAAGAAAAGGAATGATTGTGATAATAGGTCTAAAACCGAACTAACCGGTTTAGTATAAGACTGGGATCTCTTAGTACGCTGAAAAAACATTCCCTGAGTAAGTTCTCTTGCACCAAAGGAAAATGTTAGTTAAGGAATGAAATTTTGTGACAATAGGTCAAAACCCGAACTAACCGATTTGGGATAATACCGGGATCTAATGTCTCTTGTTTTAAAGGAAAATCTTAAGAAATAATTGTGACAATAGGTCTAAATCCGAACTAACCGTTTTGGGATATTTCTAAGTTCGCTAAAGAACCTTGTTAAAAAACCTAAGAAAGTTCTCTTGCACCAAGGGAAAATCTTAGCTAAGGCTATGATTGTGATAATAGGTCTAAACTCGAGCTAACTGTTTTGGTAAATTACTGGGACTGCCTAGAACGCTAAAGAACCCCGCAAAGAGTTTCTCTTGCATCAAAGGAAAATTTTAGTGTGATAATTGGTCCAAACCCGAACTAACCGGTGTGGTATAAGACCGGGATAGCTTAGGACATTGAAGAACCCGTTAAGATTCATAAAAAGTTCTCTTGCACCAAAGTTCAATTCCATATTAAATGATAAGAAGACAAACTTTAAAGTGGTTTGACATATATAATACAGAAATGTACTATCCATACCTCCGGTGTCAAGGGATGCCATCGCAAACAAAAATTTAGCAAACAAATTTATCTTTAAAAATTACATTGTCATTGAAATAAAGATAACATGTTTTGCTCGACTTTATGGAAAGATAACCTAATTTGCATGTATATGTCACCAGGGGACCTTAGGCTCGTCCTTAAAAGAGGACACCTGGCAATAGATGCGGATGTCATAGAGTACAGGCATGTCAAAAGTTCAACTCTAAACTAACAAATTCGTACCAAAGAGAAGTTATATATTAAAAATTAAAAACATTATTTGCAAATATAGTCAATTTTGAAACTAATAATTCCTTAGCTCTTATTTGGTGGATAAATACTGACAATCTTGGAACAAACTATACCCCAAGCTGTACTCAAGCCCTTTTGTTCTAAATTTTCACCTGATTTTTCAAGATAGGAACAATCATGAATAAACCTTAGGGTCTAAAATTAGGAGTTTATCTTTAAATTAAGGAACTTGTTCAGTCACTTTTTAGGGAAACATAATATTTACAAAGAGACGTAGATAATTAAACTCTGACTGTTACATTTTTAATATGTCAGAGTTAACTCTTGGTCATTTGAATTGTCGAAATATTTATTTCAATACTTATTTTGAATTTTGGTCCTCTTTGATAGGCTGGGCACAACTTTAAATTTATCAAAAACAGAGAAGATCGGTTAAACTACGTCAAACGTCTCTGTGGCGTGCTTGAAGACAAATATGGCGTCTATCAACTTCCGGAAAAAGATATCACTCCTCTAAAAGACCTGCCAACAAGCTTTGATTCCAGAACACAATGGCCAAACTGTGCATCACTGAAAGAAGTCAGAGACCAAGGCGACTGTGGATCCTGCTGGGTATGCATACCTCTCTCTCTCTCTCTCTCTCTCTCTCTCTCTCTCTCTCTCTCTCTCTCTCTCTCTCTCATCATCATCATCATCATCATCATCATCATCATCATCTTCATTATTATTTTTTATTCGTTCGTCACAACATGTTCTATCCTATTTGGCATGGCAAAGGTGTTTGACAAAAAATAATAAAAATTACCAATAAAAATAAACTTTGATACTTCAAAATACTATGACGATAAGCGAGGCTGCAAAGTCATGAGTAATTAGCTCATTTAGTTTATTTTCTCTTATTTTATTTAAGTTAATTTTCATTTTAATTTAATTTTCTATTTTATTTTATTTCATTTCATTTCTTTTTATTCTGATTTTATTTTATTATTTTATTTTATTTTATTCTTTTTTTTCTTCATTAACTTTCATTTTTTATGTACTTTTATAAAGTTACTTTATATTTATTATTATAACATTTTAGGCTTTTGGTGCCGTAGAAGCACTTACCGACCGTTACTGTATCGCGTCAAACGGATCTAAAAACTTCCACTTATCTGCTGAGGACCTCATGACATGTTGCCGTGAATGTGGACAGGGGTAGGTTCAGCCATTATACCTATTTTACCATAGATACAATAGTGTTTAGTTATTAAACTAATTGCTGCCTTTGGTACCATGTCGTGAATGTGGAAAGGGGTAGGTTTAGCCATTATACTTATTTTACCATAGTTACAATGGTGTTCCGTCGTGAATGTGGACAGGGGTAGGTTCAGCCATTAGACTTATTTTACCATAGATAGGTGTTCCGTTATTAAACTTATTGCTGCCTTTGGCACCATGTCGTGAATGTGGAAAGGGGTAGGTTCGGTCATTTAACTTATTGCTGCCATAGTACCATGATTTTATGACATGTAGTGAATGCAGACAGTAGCAAGTTCAGGAACCATGGTTCTAGAAGGGGTATGATGATTATTAAACTTATTGCTGTCATAGGTACCATGTTGTGAACGTAGAGAGGGGTAGGTTCAGTTAATAAACTTATTGCTGTCATAGGTACCATGTTGTGAACGTAGAGAGTGGTAGGTTCAGTTAATAAACTTATTGCTGTCATAGGTACCGTGTTGTGAACGTAGAGAGGGGTAGGTTCAGTTAATAAACTTATTGCTGCCATAGAAACCATGTTGTGAAGGTAGAGGGGAGGGGGTAGGTTCAGTTAATAAACTTATTGCTGCTTTGCTGCTACAGGTCCCATGGTTCTAGAAGGGGTATGATGATAAGTTAACTTATTGCTGTCATAGAAACCATGTTGTGAACGTAGAGGGGGGGGGGGGTTTCAGTTAATAAACTTATTGCTGCTACAGGTCCCATGGTTCTAGAAGGGGTATGATGATAAGTTAACTTATTGCTGTCATAGAAACCATGATGTGAACGTAGAGAGGGGTAGGTTCTGTTAATAAACTTATTGCTGCTACAGGTCCCATGGTTCTAGAAGGGGTATGGTAATTAGTTAACTTATTGCTGTCATAGAAACCATGATGTGAACGTAGAGAGGGTTGGTTCAGTTAATAAACTTATTGCAGCTACAGGTACTATGGTGCGAACAAGGGTATGTTCATTATTAAACCTATTACTGCCATAGATACCATGTAATAGAAAATCAAAAAGAGAAATATGAAAAAGCACGAATTAATTACCCCCACGCAATTGTATTTTTTCTTAGAACTACAAAAATTGGACACCCTTAAAATAAATTATTGGCTGCAAGTCCGTGTCTTCTGACGTTTTAAAAATGAGCCTTTGTTCTTTTTTTCTCTCAGATGCAATGGAGGATTCCCAGGAGCTGCTTGGTCATGGTTCAAAATGGACGGTGTTGTAACAGGTGGCCCATACAACAGCAAACAAGTAAGTTTATAAAAAATCTGGTCCTGGTTTCCATAGGAACACGAACCCATGACGCTTGAGTTACGAACACCCAGTGTCCTTAAACCAGTCGAAACGCGCTTCATTGTTTCTCAAGCTTTCGTATACACAACTAGCTTTGAAGTTAAAGTTTCAATTTTTTAAATTGCCATATGATTCCAAAACAACTACAGAGTATGATATTTTGACATTTTTAATTCGAAAACCCCGAAGAAATCCGTGTCACAATTAAGTTGATTTTTTTTTTTTTTTTTTTTTTTTTTTTTTTTTTTTTTTTTGGTAATTAAGGCGTTACTAATACTGTCGAACATTCATTTAAACCATTTCTATTCTAGGGTCACATGCTTTACTCGCCGACATTTATCTTTTACTCAGATGGCCAGTCGAAGGGTTAATTTTGAACTATTGTTAATTTTTAGGGGATTTAAGTTAAACGTTTAAATTACCAAACGAGTACAGTTGCACGTAGTGTATAAAATGTATGTGTGTCCATGATTAACCTGGATATATTTGATGCCTCATAGTTTCATGTTTTGTTCACGCTCAATTTTGATTATACAAGTAGTGGGTGTAGCTCGCTAAACAGGAAGTTGTTAACCCCCCCCCCCCCCCCCCTCCCTCGGCCTTACTTCTCTGATGGAAGTTCACGTTTTTAACCAAATATGTCAGTTTTTAAGATTTTACTTTACTTTGGGATTGTGACTTAGACATATAGGTATTTGTTACAATTTTATTTTGATTTTCAGGGTTGTCAGCCATATCTTATTGAAGCATGTGACCATCACGTGGTTGGAAAACTTCAGCCTTGCCCAAAGAAGATTGCAAAGACACCAAGATGTAGCAAGAAATGTGAAACGGTTACAGCACATCTTACAAAGAGGATAAACATAGAGGTATGCTGATTGACTGTTGTTAAAAGGTCCCATCAATAGTTCAGTCATTTGTGACGACTTATGAGTCGAACAGTAGTTTTTTTTTTAATTTATTTTCTTAATTTCATATTCAATATATATATATACACATAACACAAAAAGAACGATAATACAACATTACAAATATTTGATTTACATATACATTTTTATATTGAATAGTTTTTAGATTCAAGATTGTTCTTTGTGTTCTAGATAACAATACGGTAGATTTGTTTCCATTCTCTTTGAAAATTTTCTAACTTATTTTTACCTATTGCTTTTTCTTTTTCGATGTAATATGCATCTTTTAAAATATATTTAAATTTTTCAAAAGGCACTTTTTACCAAGACAACGGGTTTTATAAATGTAATATTTTACATGCATAAGGATAAAATTTTTAACTCTATTAAACGATCTGAAATATCCAAAAATTAAACAAATTGAAGTCTGCCAAACCTACTGTGACATTGGGTATCAAATTTTTAATGTCTCTTTCTAAGAAACCTTTGAGTTTCATTTCTAACTGCAAAGTCATTGGCTAAAGACCAGACACTACCTATTTTCAAGACTTGGTCAGATCCGAGCAGGATTCGAACCCTGACCTTCCAACATACGGATAGAGCACTCTTCCAACTGAGTTAACCAGCTATGATGTATATATTTTCCAATGATGTAACTTGTTAAAAAAAACAAAACAAAAAACTAAAATCGAAATATAATATCCCATTACTACTTTAGCATCAAGTTGACAGAATAGCTGGTCTCTATGTATGTGACCGTGGTTAGATTCACTGACCGATTTTAACTCCGGTACTTGAATATGCTAAGCGCTTGATATTTACTGTAAACGTATTTAATTTCGCGTGTATTTATTTTCGCGGTATAGAAAATTTAGACACTTCCGCGTAGTTGTATTTTCGTGTATTTGATACATGCACTATAACACAATAAGCATACATGTAATATAATTTTCGCGTGGTATTAATTTTCGCCCAAAACAAACGACCTCGAAATAAGCGAAAATTAGTACACCGCGAAAATTAATACCTTTACAGTACATTTTAGTAACGTCCTTAACATAACATCGTGAATTTTGATCAAAATCCCACACAAATGCTCGTTTATTCAGCACCACTGTCAATCATTTATTTAATCAATCTTTCACACATTTTAACATTCTTTGTTCGAATCCAACCCTTGGCAGATCTCTATGTGAGAAAGTTTACCAGTTTACTTGCCTGCCGAAGGTCGATCGTTTTCTCCGGGCGCTCCGTTTTCCCTAATATCCATGAACTGACAGTCATAATACAAATGAACAATCTTGACTGTGACTTAAAATTACATTCTAATGATCACCGAAACACTGAGTCACCACAAACACCGACTCCATTAATCTAAGGTTAATTTTAACTTGACTAAATGTTCTATTTTACAGCCTCATCTGCATATTCAGTCCGATCTGAAGAGAAAATCATGACAGAAATTATGACCAACGGACCAGTAGAAGCTGCCTTTACAGTATATGCTGACTTCCCACAGTACAAATCAGGTATGCAATGTATTATTGAACCTAAGGTTTAGGATAAAAAGGGGAGTAAATGGAATGCTTCAGATTTCCAACTGAAAACTTTGTTTCCTAATATATGAAATTTACGTTTGTCAATGTGTACGATTTTCTCGTGCTTGCTCGTTTCGTAAACTTCTCAATTATTGTCTTGAGTATATGGGTAAAAGAAATGAAATAAAATAAAATAAATAATTTTTTAAAAAAGCATACCGATCCATGTCCTAATCATTCCACTAGTGAAATGATGTCTGGCGCTCTGGAAAGGTAAGTCCTTCCGTCTAGATTGCTTTATCCCCCTCCCCCACCCCACCCCCACCCCACCCCCACCCCAACGTATTGTGAAATCAAAATCGAGAATGTCAGGAACATGGAATTACGAGGTGTCATATACGTTCCAAGATAATTTTGAATACAGAGACATCATATGTGTCAACAACATTGTGACGACAGCCATAAAAATTTTTTTTGGGTCCTTTCTTTATAAATCTAGTCTTGCAGCATCCTTTAGTAGTTATGATACAGCTTTAAAAAATTATTAAAAAATCTTTATTGGAGATCAATTTAAATAAATTAGATATCAAATAATTATACTTGGCGATCCCTTTGATATGGAACAAATTAGGAAAGGTAAAAACCTTTAAAATCACACCAAAGTTGCATCAAAAATATTGCTTGGTTTTTTAACACTGGAAGATCAATTTTTCAATAGGCAATACTTTCGTATTGTCAGAAATATACTATTATTTAAATTTGCTGCTAGTTTACATCTGAACATTCTCAAAAAATTGTATACTCCCTCCTGCAAAGTATTGCCTAAGCTTAATTTGGTTAAATATTATTTGGTCCTTTGGATATTATTTCAACCCCTTGGAAAAAATGTTAGTGTCACAATTTTGTTCCAAGCACTACTGATGAGGAATTGTATTCCAAAACGGCTGTCTAGTGCTATAACATTAGCACTGGTATAATATGTAATTTCAACACAATAATTATATTTTAGGTGTGTATGAACACAAAACTGGACAGGCTCTAGGAGGACATGCTGTTAAAATTATTGGCTGGGGAGAGGATAATGGTGTTAAATTCTGGACAGTTGCCAACTCTTGGAATCCAGATTGGGGAAATCAAGGTACGTATCCATTAAATGTATCATCTTATTGGTCGCATAATTTATTACCTGTGTCAACGAGTACTTCCTAGTGAAGCACGTGAAACAAACTGCATAGATAAATTTACTGCGTACAATTTTGAAGTGGCGGGTGTAGCTAGCTAAACAGGAGGTGCTTACCCTTCCGGAGCACCCGGCCTCACTTCCCTTGTGGAAGTTCACGTGTCTAACCTAACTTGTCAGTTCCAAAGTTTTTACGTGATTCGGACATGGTATGTTTTGTCTTTTATTATACCATAGTGATGTATTTTAATAGTAGTAATATTATGTTTCCTTAGCAACTCTTTTTTAGTCATATCATTCTTGAAAACTTTTTGTATAGGCATATATATTAAAATAGTGAAGCTATTGGTATAACGACCAATTTGATATATAGAGCTTCCGCAAAGGAAGTGAGGCCATGTACCCCGGAAGAGTAATCTTTTCCAATTCATTTGATTTTCTAGTTCTGTACTGATCCTCTTCAATTGCATTGCTTATCGTAATTCCATATTTTGACAATCTGGCTGGTCTAAATTCATCACCCTGGAAATTATTTAGATATAGTGAAAAGCTATCTTGCTTGAAAGTGGAAGCGCGTGGCCTAGTGGTTAAGGCCTTGGACTCATGATTCGAAGGTCGTGGGTTCGATCCCTGGACCGGGCGATGTGTTGTGTCCTTGAGCAAGACACTTAATTTCACGTTGTTCCAGTTCACTCAGCTGAAAAATAAATGAGTACCAGCAAAATGCTGGGGGTTAACCCTGCGATGGACCGGCGTCCCATTCAGGGGAGAGTCTTGTACTCTCAGTCGCTTAACGCCACGGAAACCGGGATAAGCTCCGGCCTGATGGGCCTAATGGCTCGGGACAGACTTTAACTTTAACTATCTTGCTTGAAAATGGGCTGTAAATTGATCTATATCAGCGTCGAATTTTTAAAGGATCGGTGTAATTTCTTCTAATTCATTATCCTCAATCCAATAGCTTATTTATGAGATAGGCATATAGTCTATGTTTGTTTATCAGGGAAGGGTTAAAATTGTACAACTGAAAAACTGAAACGATTTGAGTATTTAATATAATTTGGTACACTGTATTGTACGTCATTATAATGATGTATATCATTGTATGTTAATTGTATCTGTAACTGTACATTATTATGTCTACATTGTATGCCAATATCATTATGTATGTTTAAAACCTCATACACCACCCCAGTGGTTTTTGAGCGTGGTTTGATTTGACTACTATACCTTAAAACAATGGTATGGCTATTTTTTTGCATACCATTTTTATATGCATTTAATAATAAATTTTAAAAATGTTCTACAACACTATTAATGACTATGTTTATTTTCTATTCATTGTTTTTAAAATTTTATTTCAGGATTTTTCAACATCAAACGTGGTGTAGATGAATGCGGTATTGAGTCTCAAATCAGCGCTGGAATGCCAGCATTGTAAATGGACCTATCTCCCTACCTTTAAAATAAACTAAAATTTAAATGTCTTAAGAGTTATTTTCTTTATTTCTTTGTAATTATTCACTGTGGTTAAGGCTGTACACGAGGAATTTGTTGTCATAGATGCTCGGTTGTCCCGAGGAAAGTTGCAGGCATGTATGTTAATCTTCAACAGGAGGTCCTTACCCTTCCGGAGCACCTGGCCTCACTTTCATGGTTTAATATGTTGTTTTTAATTATTATTAAGGTTAATGTATATGTATTTTGAAATTTTTATATTAAAATTTACTACTCCGAATGGCTTACTTTGCACCGAAAGGTTGTCAATTTTTTACAAAAGAATTTTCCAAGATTAAGAACAACCGGACAGTGGTAAATTTTCAATCTAAATTTTCATGAAATCTACCTACTACGTAATATTTTAAAATTGTGGATATTCTAAAACTGAGAAGAAAGAATATAAATATGGAAATGAAATCAAACCGGTAAACTTATAGAATAACAACATGAAGATAATAATATTCCTTTCCTCTGTTCATCTTATCTTATCTTATCTATATTCGACACCTTTTTAATAGGTCATAGGCCTCTCTGGTGCATTTTAATAATAGTCAGTCAGATCACACTAGCCTACACCGATGTGACCATGACTGGCAGTGTGTATTGTGCGTATGTCTGCTTTGTACTAGTGCGCACTCGGGGCGACTTTTTAGGTGCTAGCTCACCGAGACGACAATTGCAGAGGTTGCAGCCTCACCAGTCAATTATCCTGACACCGGATAAGTCAGCAGCAATGTAAAATGAAGTAACTTGCTTAAGGTCACAACATGCCCCCGACGGGATTCGAATCCACGACCCTTCGATCTGGAGTCCGACGCTCTACCAACTGAGCTACATGCTTCCAATATCCCTGTTCATGGCAATCAATGCTTTAGATTTTCGTGATTGAAGTGAAAACCTCGACATGGGTGAGTAAAATGATGTCTCACCTACCACATGCTCAAAAATAATACAATAAAAAGCCTTTTTAAGACAGAATTTAGCATTTGTTAAAGAGAAATCAAAATATATACCTGCAATTTTCCTCAAAACAACTGAAATGGATCTTTAGGTCAAGAATTTGTTTTACAACCTTAATCACATTGATTGCTATCATTTATTGTTTATATTTATCATGAATATTTTTGGCGTTCATCGCAATGTTGTTAAATATGATGTCTCTGTATCCAAAATTATTCTGGAAATATGTCACTCAGGGATATTGCAAACCTAGGCTTATCAAGGCCCTCAAAAGTTTTATGGCCGTCATCACAGTATTGTTGATAAGTTTGATGTTTCTGTGCCCAGGATTGCCCTGGATATATTTGACGTCTCATAGTTCCATGTTCTTTTCACACAATTTTGATTACACACATGGCGGGTGTAGCTAGCTAAACAGAAGGTGCTTACCCTTCCGGAGCACCCGGTCTCACTTCCCTGGTGGAAGATCACGTGTCTAACCTAACTTGTCAGTTCCAAAGTTTTTACTTTGCTTCTGGATTGTGATTCGGACATGGATTAGTATGTTTGTTTTTGATCATATCATAGTTCCATGTTATCTTTAGTCTCAATTTTGATTATACGTGTTTTGAGTGTGGCTAGTTACAGTTGAGTTGAGTAATGGTGTTTAACGTCTCAGTCAAGAATTTTTCACTTATATCGAGACGTCGTCAGCTATAGGCGAAGGTGCAGAAATTTACCCTGTGCGTTGCGCTGATGGCATTATACAGCAGGGTTCTTTAGCGTGCCAAGCTCATCGTGACACGGGACCTCGTTTTTATTTTAAGTTCCCATCCGAAAGAACCCTGACTTTGATTTCGTAATGCCGAGTGCTTGGCGAAAGAACAGTCATTACCCACTTTCAAGTCTTGGGTCAGACCTGGCCGGGGTTCGAACCCACGACCTCCCACTTACGGAGCGAGCACTGTACCAACTGAGCTACCGCAGTGGTAGACAGGGGGTACTTATCTATCAGGAGTCCCCTGTTTACGTGTTTAACTTGATTTAGTTTTAAAGTTTTTACTTTGACTTTAGAATTTGGATTTGAACAATGGCTGGTATGTTTATCATGATTACCATGGAAAACCTGTAAGAATTATCAGGAGTCCCCTGTTTACGTGTTTAACTTGATTTAGTTTTAAAGTTTTTACTTTGACTTTAGAATTTGGATTTGAACAATGGCTGGTATGTTTATCATGATTACCATGGAAAACCTGTAAGAATTACTTGAAGGTATTCCGATGGATTTTCTTTTACACAAATAGTATTTACATTGCATTCGTAAAAAACGACAGGCAGAAATTAATAAAAGTAAATACAACACCTTGAAATAGCAATATATGTTTCAAACTTTGATTCAGATCTATATACATGCAATACGGTTATTAATTACGTTCAATATACAAAAGTAACTTAAATTTCTTCGCACATAAAAACAAAACAAAATTTAACATTACACAATTTTAATATAATTAAGTAGTATGAGCTAATCCACATGATCCGTTTGATTGTGCATTATTTTGTAAACGTACTATGACAACACCCATCTCTCTCTCTCTCTCTCTCTCTCTCTCTCTCTCTCTCTCTCTCTCTCTCTTGCATGTGTTACAAATTACCTTTTTTAAAATGTTATGTGATTAAACAGAACACGATTGAGCTGTTTGAAAACATAATGAAAGTTCAAAATTTCTATTATATGACAATACTAATGATATAATACTTTATACTGTTCCTAGACACATCTAAGTTATAATTCATCACGCCCTGCTTCCATCAATTTTTCTTCTGCATAAGCGTCCTTGTATATTCTTGATACATGTAAGAGTTTGTGGGTATTTATGTTTTTCAAATAGTCACGTGACAAATAGTCCTTTCCTGCACTTGATGCTAGAATGTCGAACACTTCCCTTGCTGATGGCGGATTTCTGCTCTAAAAGACGAAGGAAAACGCAAACTATATAAGAAAGGTATCAGTAGTATAGTATAAATAGTAACAAGTTCCAGCATGCAAAATTGAGGATTTTTAACACTAATTATTATACTGGAGATAACTGATTAACAGAAGTTTATCTAGTCGGTGATTTTGGAAGTAGTATACACGTAATTTAATTCAAAGTACTTTTGTAGAAAAACAAACAATAACATAACATTAACAAATTATAGCTAGAAAAACAGGAGGTGCTTACCCTTCCGGAGTACCAGGACTCGCTTTCCTGGTGGAAGTTCACGTGTCTAACCTAACTTGTCAGTTCAAAAGATTATACTTTGCTTCTGGATAGTGATTCGGACAGGGATTAGTATGTTTGTTTTTGATAATCGTAAAAGTTGCCATTTCTGCTTGATGAGTAGTATTTTTCTGTAGGTATGCATATACACGGGGAAAGTTCTAATTTCCTATTAAATCTTATAGTTTTAGACAGACTTTGTGATACGGTTGTATATTTTTCATTGTGCATGTATAAATATCATTTTGCTATGAGTAAACAGAATATTTACATCAATAAGGTGAGATTCATTAATGCTTATGCCAAAGAATATTTTAGTAGTATTTCATAACATTAATTGTGATGACACATAATGTAAAACACCTGGTTACAATTAAATTCGATCCGGAAATCTCTTTCCGAGCTTTGATTTTCTAAAACTTTAGTTTTGTACATAATTAAAGCACTCTTCCAGTACTATGTACTATGCATTTCAAATTAATACCCTTCCGGAGCAACCGGTCTCACTTGCCTGGTGACAGTTACTTACAATATCAAATTACTTTGATTTTTTATTGTAATTTAAATATGGACTGCACTACCAGTGAATATATCAAAGAAATTCATTAATTATTTGTAAAGATTTTTTTCCAAATTGACACTTACCATCGGCAAAGATTCTTTATAAAAATGTTCAAACTGCTCAAAATAAAGTCTGTCTTCGTTTCGTATCAGTAACCATAAGATTTTTTTCAATGTTCCTGGTTCCATATTTGGCTCCGAAAATTTCTGAAAAATAAGAAAAAAGTTGTAAATACATATTATACCAGTCTTAATTTTACAGCACTAAACAGCCATTTCGAAAAAATTCTCATCAGTAATGCTTGGACCGAAAATGTGAAACCAAAAGTAAAAATTTTGACAACTGTCAAATGAAGTAAAACACGGTAACACAAAAACGTAAGACAAATCAATTCAACACTTTATTGGTTTCGGCAAAAGTTACATAAACATGTTTCACTGTATGTTGACACAATGCTGTTCTATGTATGTGATGTTTTTTTCAAATAAACCAACTAAGTAAAAGCATCAAAGTGCTGATAAAAGAATACTGAAACTAATTCTTCTTAGGGCCCTCAAACAGTTTTTAAACAATAATTTCCAGTACGTCGACTGATAAACAACGGCAATTTGATACTTCATATTGATAAAAAATTCTTAATTCTGTCAGAAACCACATATTTGTTTGTCTGTAAGTCAGGGATTTTCTTCATACCTCGCGAAGACAAGCTTATCCGGACACTTGTCGAAAGTTATCACATTCTAGAAGCTATCTTTCTTCTTTCTGTTCTTCAACGTCATTTCGCCAACCTGTCTTAAAGGCGACCTCTACATAAGGCTCACCTGCTTATAAAGACCAGTAGAATTGTATACCAATTGTTCTTTATTCATATTATTTGAACCTGTATATAAAGGTCACTTGCATATAAAGTTAATTTACTAGTTTCCTTTGGTGGTCTTTATAGACAGGCTTAACTTACTTAATTCCGATTGCTTTACATGTCTGTACCATGTGCAGTATTTGAATTTTTACAGCTTATATCACCTGTAAGCAAATAAATGGCAACTTACCTTTTGCCCATTCTTTGATATCCAAACAAATTTGACGTCATCCAGTGTCATAGTTCTATTCATTTTAGCCTTTTTCTCTTTAAGTTTTCTGCAGTCCGACGAGTCGAAATCACGTGTAGGTGAAAACAATATCGTAAAAGATATTGAACGTCCATATGACCTGACTTGATGTAGGTACCCTGTAAAAGCATGTGATATGTGATTTAGTAACGTATGCAAGCTTCCAGGTCAAGTCTTCATTTAATAACCCTATTAAAGATTGATTCATTGATTGATTGATTGATTAAATATGGTTTCGTCCCAGTCTAAAATATTCCAATCATATCGAGACGTCACCAGCTATAGGTAAAGTGGTAGAAATTTTAACTTTTGCCGTGCGCTTCAGGAAATGTGCAGGAAAGTCTTTTAACGTACAACGCCTGTAATGACACTGGGCATCGGGTTTAAAGTGCTCTTCCGAAGGTCCCCGTGTATTTCATTTCTAAATGCCTAGTGCTTAGAGAAAAAACAATCACTACCTTTTTTTAAGTTATGGTCAGACCCGCGAGCACTCTATCAATTGAGTAACTGTATAACCATTAAGGATATGTTGACCTATTTCTTATCAACGGTATTATTTTATGAGACAAATGGCATTATGAATGTTAACCTTTATAAAAGATCTGATGACGATCTCAATATGAGAGCACATACAGGAAACCTTGGTCCATAGGAACGATTTGGAAAACTTTCACGTTTTAAATTCCAAGAATAACGTCGTTTGTGGGAAAATGGCAAATTATGCGATTCCAAATCAAATAGAAATAATTGCATGTTATAAGGTATCACGAGGTATAGTGGAGAACCTTATTCCGTAGCTCTCGTGTCGAATAAGACCTGAAATGTGACAAGTGCAAACGGACTAAATAGTGCTTACATCATAGATGATACATGCTTACATCATACCTAATACATGCTTACATCATAGAAAATACATGCTTACATCATAGACAATACATGCTTACATCATAGACAATACATGCTTACATCATAGATGATACATGCTTACATCATAGACAATACATGCTTACATCATAGATGATACATGCTTACATCATAGACAATACATGCTTACATCATAGACAATACATGCTTACATCATAGACAATACATACCAGCTGGCGTGATTATACAGTCCCCTTGTCTTAGTGTGGCGTGATTCCAGGGTGTATGAGGTATATCAGGAAACTTGAACACACTTATCATGTCCATATCCAAAGGTGAATGTCCAACACCGGCATGTGGATACTAAATAAAGAAATAGACATAAATATATTTGATGTGCAAAATTACATGTTATACCAGTGTAAATTTTACAGCACTAGACGGCCGTTTCGGAATACTATTCTATTCCTCATCAGTAGTGATTGGACCAAAATTATGAAACCAAAATTGTTTTCAAGATATTTTTTATCAAATTAAGCTAAATAAATACTAATGCTTTGCATGAGAGAGTATACCTTAGTCTTTGAGGAATTTAAAATTGAACTAGCAGCAAATTTAGACAAAAGTATATTTCTGACAATTATACACAATTATTGCCTACTGAGTTTGTGATATCCAAGGGGAAACATCCATCAGCAGTGATACCGATTCAGTGGTTTAAATTACATATTATTATACGAGTTTATATAGTACAGCACTAGACAGCTGTTTCGGAATTCCTCATCAGTGGTGTTCGGACCAAAATTGTGAAACCAAAAAACATCAGAAAGACTAATTAAAATATATTAAACTAAATTTAGATACGGAAATAATTTTCATGAGGAAGCATCGCTAAATTTTTTAGAATTTTCAGATTTTTACTAGCAGGGCATTTAAAGAATAGTATATTTCTGATAGTACAAAGGTATTGCCTGCTGAGTTTGTGATATTCACGGGCAGAGATACCGGCTCAGTGGTATATAAGACCAAGTGAAATATATGTATGCATAACTTAAATCTGGCAAATTTAAATTCTGATAATTTTGTTAGTTTCAAGTTCAACAAATTTCAGATCAATATTGAAGATCGTTCTAAGCTTATTGCAGTTGTATTCTAGTTTTGTTGAAACTTTTTAATGTTAGTACCATTAACTATTGTCAAAATTTAAAAAAAGTTAAAGTTAAGAAAACTCTAAGTAAAGGAATTACTTCAGTTTCATAATTATTTTTCGAATTTTCCTCAACTTAAATCTGGTAAATTTTTATAATATTTTATGCTATTACAAATGTAATTTTTCTACATAATTTGAGATATTATAAGTTTAAAGTAATCTTCAAAATGCTACCTCAAAATGTTAAATATCTTGAAAAAAATAACGAAATTATCAATATTTAAATTTTGCCAGATTTAAGTTAAGGAAAATCTTGATTAAGGAATGATTGTGAAAACCGGGGCCAGGCCCTGGTTTCACAATCATTCCTAAGCTAAGATTTTCCTTAACTTAAATCTTGCAAATTTTAAATCTTTATAATTTTGTTAATATTTAAGATATTCAGGATTTTAAGGTGTCAGTTTTCAGATCACTTCGAGATTAAAATATTTCCATGATGATTTGACAAAAATATTCATCAGTAATTCCAAAAAAGAGATTATCAAAATTTGCTAAATTTAAGTTAAGGAAAATCTTGGCTAAGGAACAATTGTGAAAACCGGGGCCAGGAGCCTGTTTAACCTTAGCATGATACACAGGTAAATCGCACTGTACTTATATTAATGGGATGTTGAGTTTTTATGAAAATGCTAAAAGTTCTTTGTTCAAAAATAGCCAGCATAGATAATATTAGTCAACAAGTACCTTTTCTACAAAACCAAAATTCTTCCTGTATTGTTTCTCGATAACAATAAAGTCTTTGCGACCAAATAAAACACAGTGAGCGGTATGGTCTTCGTGGCTATGAAGTAAGGAAGCTGTGCTACCGGAACTCATCCATAGTTCCGCTTCCTGTAATCTGTCATGGTAACTTCCGCACTGCAAAAACTCCGGAAGCTGAAAAAATTAATATAGAACGATGAATAGTTGTGTCCGCGAGTCAGTGAGTGAGACAATAAGTTAGTGAATGAGTCTGAAAAGATGTTTCACTTTCTAGTTGGGTACGAGAGTTCAGCAGCTGTAGTTGGATGTAAAAGATGGTCTCCATTTTATCGAGAAATGACCAGCTTTTTAAGTCTATTATGACTTTCATTTTCAAATGAGTTATAAAAATTCTTAATAAGATCATTTTCAACTAATACCAAAAGAAAAACAAAACAGTTACCATCGTAACGGGAAATCATCAGCTAAATTTGATGTACAATGTATGTATTTTCGACTTTTGGAATGTACTAGAATTTTAAAAACGACTACAAACATACCGATCCATGTCCAAATCAAAGTCAAACTTAAACATATCGGTCCATGTTACAATCCCATGGTTAAAAAGTTTGAAAAGTGGCATATCAAGTAAAACACGCGAACTTTAAACAGGAAGTGAGGTCGGGTGCTCCGGAAGAGTAAGCACCTCCTATCTAGTAAGCTGCATCCGCCACGTGTGAAATCAAAATTGAGACAATTAAAGGTTATGATATGTATAATATAAACACTTTTGTGCATGATGTTTAATACATACGGGTATTTCTTCCATCATTTCGTGTGGGATTGTACTGGATAAATACCAATCATCGTGCATATAATCCTCCAAAGTCAAACTTAAACATACCGGTCCATGTTACAATCCCAAAAGCATGGTTTAAAACTTTGAAATCTGGCATATCAAGTAAAACACGCGAACTTTAAACAGGGAAGTGAGGTCGGGTGTTCCGGAAGAGTAAGCACCTCCCATCTGGCAAGCTGTACCCGCCATGTGTGAAATCAAAAATGAGACAATTAAAAGTTATGATATGTATAATGTGCATGCTGTTTAATACATACGGGTATTTCTTCCATCATTTCGTGTGGGATTGTACTGGATAAATACCAATCATCGTGCATATAATCCTCCAAAAATGTGTCAAACGTCATCATTTCGTGTGTAGTGTGCACTTTTTGTCTTGCCCTTACAACAGCGACTTTCATGTTCAAATTTCCAAATCTAAAATGTTAGAAAAATGTGATATTAGGTTAAGTTCAACAAAATAAAGATTCAACACCTTACACTGCACTTTTATTTTAAAGCACATCCATACAGTCAGTGTGACATGTGCTACTTTTGAATTTTTATAAAATGATATAATTCATGTGCTACTTTTGAATTATATTATTTCATAAAAATTCAAAAGTAGCACATGACAAGTGTGTAACTTTTTGCCGTTCTTCATTTCAAATTTGCACTTTTTCCTATTGAAAATTCATCAAATGTTGAACTTAGACCTTAGGTCATGTGTCATGGTAACATTATTGGACCTTCAAAACATTTTTACCAAGTCATGCCCTACTATTTGCTACCAGAGCCTTTTTTAATTTAATTTTGTTAATTTTTCACTCGCATGTGACCAGCCGGAGTCATGGGGTAGTTGATGGCGGACAAAACAAACTACATAACAGTACAAATCTTTGGCTTGTGTCATTGCTTTATGTGATGGCTGGTATAATATGAACAGTTAGGTAATTTTCAGATTGGAAACTTTTTGGGAAATAAATGCAATATGGCCACATAGGGCCAACAAAAAGGAGTCAAAGCTCGTCTGCCGAGTAGCCGAGATATGGATAGCTGTATGTGAGAAAGCTACCGAGAGATAGATAGCAGCTGTCGAAGTATATCTGATGAGCTGCCGGATTCTGCAGTCGGCACTTATTTGTTAGCTTAGTGTTAACCTATCTACAGCAGTGATAAAGATAAGCAGGGGCCCAGTAGCCCATTGCTACTAAAAATCAGTCTGGGCCCCTTAATGTTAACACAATTTACCTATTTATCTTTTCTGAAGTCAGCTGGGCCCCTAACTCAAAATACTAGTAGTTAAGCTTCAACTCTGTACAGCTCTGTAGTGTTAGTGTGATAAATAGTACAGGCCTGTCGAACATTCAAAACTGAGCTGACGAAAATGAGTCCGAGGGAAGTTCGGCTGTCGAATGTCCGAGATATAGATAGCTAGTGACCCGAAAAGCTGTCACGAAATACATTTTGCAGATAGCAGCTGCCGAATAACTGTCGATATAAAGGTAACGAGAGATCGAGATAAGTTTTCGATTGGTAAGCTTAATGCTAAGCTTTCGGCAGGTCTGTACTGTATTTTTCTATATCGAGACAATCGATTTCTGTTATCAATCCTGATCTAAAGCAGCATTGGGAGAGTCTATAATCGTTTACTAAGTTAAGTGGCATTTTTGTCGAGACATTAGCCGGTATGAAAAACCTTTACATGTAATACATAAAATATACCAGATTATTTTCAATGATAAAAAATTACCACAAATTTAGTGCACATAGAAAATGCATGAACAAAGTCGTATTTTCCCTGTAGTCTCACTTAGCATACATTTGAAATTTCAAGATATAAAGGTAGGATTTTTATGTATGCTAAGTGAGACTGAAACATGGTTGTGGACCATAGAGGGAACAATAGAAATTAATTACAGGTAAACTAAAGTCTGTTTCAAGATTAAATGACATTAATGCAAATCATACAAGCGCCATACAACCAATTTAACAAGAATTAATGTGTTCAATTTATTTTAATCTGAATACTGCAAACTGTTGAAGATGTTAGCCAATATCTTTATAAAACATTTATAATAATAGTATAACCAAAATTAATTTTTTAACTTACACACTTTCAAATTGTGAAAAAGACAGAATTTTCACTATAATTAGCAGGTTATTAATTAAAAAAGAATAAAAAAGTACGGAATACTTTAAACAGACAATAATAATAATTTTCACAAAGTCCATAAATCTCACTATATAAGGGAATTTTAATGGCAGAAAAACAAAACTAAAAGATTTTTAAAATAAAAAACAAAATTGAACATCGTTATTGTCATTACATTCCTCTTAGAAACTGCTTGAAATCCTGGATTCCTAGTGTAGTTTATTAAAATTTTGTTTTTCTAAAACTTGACTATATACAAATTTATAAATTTATTTTTATGTATTTATTCCTTTATTTTATTTTATTTTATTTTATTTTATTTATTTTATTTTTTATTTATTTATTTTAATTTTCTTTACGTGTATTTATTTATTTACCGATTTTTATTTCTTTACTGGTTTTGTTATTACGTTTATTTATTTATTTATTTATACTTTTATTTACAAGTTTTTCTTTATTTTATTTGCTAGTTTTTATTAATTAACTGATTAAATTATTTATATTTCTTATTTATTTATTCTTTTATTGGTTTTTTATTTACTATGAATGAATGAATGAATGAATGAATGAATGAAAACATGTTTTTTCCTCACTGAATATGTGATCGATTTATTGATTTATATATTTTTTTAAATTTCATTCATTCTTTTCCTGTTTTTCTTTTAATTACCTTTGAATTTATTTATTTATTTATTTATTTATTTATTATTTATTTATTTATTTATTCATTTATTTATTTATTTATTTATTATTAATTAACTGATTATTATTTTTTATTGATATTTTTAATCGTTATTTTTTGTTGCTTATTTAAAAAAGACTAAAATTTGACAATGATGAAAATTATGCATATTTAGGAAATGGACTATAGCCAGGTGTACCTGTCTCAGGTAAAAGTTGGTGATTTTAAAATGTATGCTAAGTGAGACTATGGTTTTTTAAAATGTATGCTAAGTGAGACTAACAAACTCACAAAAAAATTGTCAAAAACTTGATACAAAATATACAGACCTAATACGGGAAATATTTCCCATGCATCCAAAAGTGAATTTAATTCTGTACATAAAGCAATTTTTTAACTTTTAAACCTTCTTACTCTGAACAACTTAAAATGTTATGTCATAATTATATATAATTGGAATATTCATGATCATAATACCTGGTAAAAACCCGACCTGACCCTAAATACCCTGATGTAACTTTAAATGAGGCCATATAATTTTGATCAAATTTCCAAAATTTTCGCAAAATTTCTCTATGTACAGGAGAACTGAACAATGGTGTTTTTATTTACAAATATAATTTGGTTAGGTCAGTGCAGTTTAAATGCATTTGATTGATAGTTTAACGGACTGACATTTTCAATTTAAAAAATTTAATAATAAAAACCATGTGCAGTCAATTCATGGAAATACAGTAACTATAAAGGTTCCATGGCGTACTAGTAGACCTTTAGCTATCCATTGGAAGTGCCCTTCATTAAAATATCAATTCTGACGGGAAAGGCCTAAAAATTACGGAATGGAGTCATCTCGAAAAATTTCAGTGTAGTTTTTATTTAAAATATACAAAATTTCTTATCAAATTCATGTACTTATATATACATTGTATATATAAAAATTATATCCAAAAGTTTTAATACTGCTAAATAGACTAGTAAAAAAACTTATCAATTTATTCTAATTCTTACATTATATCAAATTTTTTAAAAATCCAGAAGAATTTATTCTGGACACACTAAAACATTAAAATATTAACTAGCGAAGACCTATTGGGTATTGCGAAATCGTTGAAAGTGCGATAACTCTAACTTTATACATGTCAAGTTCATGAAAGCACGATGGCCGAGTGGTTAAGGCGTTGGACTTAAGTTCCAATGGACGTATGTCCGTGTGGGTTCGAACCCCACTCGTGCTAATATTTTTTTCATTGAAATACATTATTTTTTAAATATTTACATTGAATATTTTAAACAATTAAAAGCCTCTCTCGTTTTTTGCTATTTTTTTTTATTAAAATACATTATTAACATTTGCTTTAACCACTGATTTCAAGCCTCTCTCTCTCAGTGTGGTATTTTGATATTTTACATTAAAATACATTGTTAACATTTTAAGTAACAAAACTTGATTTCAAGCCGTTCTCTCTCTCTCTCTCTCTCTCTCTCTCTCTCTCTCTTTCTCTCTAATATTTTACATTAAAATACATTGTTGAATAATATTTGCATTAATTATTTCATGTGACAAAACTCTCTCTCTCTCTCTCTCTCTCTCTCTCTCTCTCTCTCTCTCTGTGTCAGTGCTATTTTGCTATTTTACATTAAAATACATTGTTGAATAATATTTGCATTAACCATTTCATGTGACAAAACTTGAAAGCCATTCTCTCTCTCTCTCTCTCTCTCTCTCTCTCTCTCTCTCTCTCTCTCTCTCTCTCTCTGTGCTATTTTACATTAAAATACATTGATGAATAATATTTGCATTAAACATTTTAAGTGACAAAACTTGAAAGCCTCTGTGTGTGTGTGTGTGTGTGTGTGTGTGTGTGTGTGTGTGTGTGTCATTTAGGTTTCATCGTTTTAACATTATTACACTCACACGGTGGTACTTATGCTAACCAAATCATACAACACACAAGGCTCTCCCGGCGTGCCCATCGGACTTACGACTGGCGGTCCGTGTGCATGTCTCGTGTACTAGCACTAGGGGATGGTTTTAATGTCTAACTTGGGATTCGGGTCGCTTAGAATTCATGATACTAATGTTGCCTCTTGGTTCATATGTCCTGACACAGGGTAGGTAACAGCAATGTGAAATGAAATGATTCGTCTTCAGAACATGGGGCCTCGGTGACCAAGTGGTCTAAAGTGCGAGATTACGGATCACAATGATTTCACGGTAAGTGGGAGGTCGTCGGTTCGATCCCTGGCCGGGCTTGACCCAAGACTTGAAAGTGGGTAGTGACTTTTCTCTCATCAAGCACTCGGCATTACGAAATGAAAGCCATGGTTCTTTCGGATGAGAACTTAAAATAAACGAGGTCCCATGTCACGAGGGGGGGGGGGGGGTATAGGGGGTAGGGGAGCTTGGCACGCTAAAGAACCCTGCTGCCATCAGTGTGCAATGCACAGGCAAACTTTCTGCACCTTCGCCTATAGCTGGTGACGTCTTGATATAAGTGAAACATTCTTCACTGGGACGTTAAACACCATTACTCAACATAACTCAACTCAGTTTTCACAGCCTAACTTCGAATCCCTCTTGGGACAGATCCTAGTATTAGACATTTGTAAGATGGGTGTTTTATTCTACGGGTACTCCGGATTCCTACACCATCAGAGAATTTACTGTCTCTATATTATAACGACGAAAGGCTCTTGAATTCTTTCGAGCATATTCGAACCCAAGACCTATGAATCATGAGTCGGAGTGCGACGCTCTTCCACTGCATACTTACTTTTCACTAAGATATGTATCATTTTCCCATCTCTTTAATATGGGTTCCTTTTTCTTTATGACGTCATTCAATAAAACTGGTTTGTTGTTCTTTAAAAACTTTAAATGCAACGCATGCGCAGAAAGTTCTTCAGGTGTAGTGGAAACGTGTCCAGCTGATTTCCTTTGGTAACCTACAATACAATATAAAAAACTTACTAAAAAAAATTAACAATTTCATTTTCAGGTCGCTTTACTGACCACTATATGGGTTGAAAGTGTCTCATAAGTCTTTTAGGTTGGATGTCGTAAATCTTTTTGTACATGTATATATACTGTTTTAAAAGTATTTGTTATTATTTTATGACATGTGGCATTAAAATGATAATAACAATATCTTATTATTATTGTCATGTGCTACTTTTGAATTTTTATGAAATAATATAATTCAAAAGTAGCACATGACATTATCATTATTAGTATTATCATCTTAAATTGTTAAATGTATAAATATGGCCTATAACTATTGAACTGTCAATGTGGCGCGTTATTCAGTTTGCTTTGCACACGACAACGGAAGCACAATAAGCACTATAAACGCCATTTTTAGACTTTTCGATTATTAAATAACATGATTATAAATATTCGTATTCATAAAGTGTCAAAATTTCAAATTCCAGGGTGTCTTTTGGGTGAGACTCAAAACCGAGATCCCGTGTCTTAGTACACGCTCAAGACACCTCTGTAGATTTCGAAAAAGAGAAGGCAACCTTTCAACGGCCGCTACAGAGGATGTTACAACTAGAAGCGACTGGGATAGACGATAAGATGTAGGCCACCTGTGTGTACTACATAGGACGCTTGCAAGTAGAAGTGAGCAACATAAGGCCACCTAAGGCCGCTACAGAGAGCGCTTACAGCCAGAAGCGATTGAAACGGATTGAGCCATAATAAGATAAAAAGATAAATAAGATGTTGTGATACGTACCGAGTGGTCGAAGATGACCCAAGGGAATGTCCGAAGTAAAAGGTGCTCTGGACACTGACGGCGGGAACATAACATCCATATTTTGATCTTTAGGAAACTTAACAACAGCATTGGCAAAGAAAAAACAAGCTATAAAATAAGTACTTAAAGCCGCTAAATTGGCCATTTTTAAAAATTATCCGTCTAAATATGAAAAACTAAGTGTCTTTAAATATTAAAATAAGCTTCCAACTTTGAAAAACTTCTTTTCTTAGTGCCACATTAAAACTAACTTGCTTAATACCACATTACAACTAAATGTCTTAGTGCCACATTTTATACGCGTATCATTTATACGTATTTTGTGCAGTCACCTAACGCCACGTTGCACTTTTGTGTAAATAAATTTCTTTTCAAATAAATCTTTGATAATGTTGTTTATCGATTATCCCAATGGATTATCTACCTTGCAACAGATGGCAACCTTGGTATGTTAGGGGTAAGGTCAGTTAATGAAATTGAATTTGGTTTGATTGATTGATATACAATGATTTCTGATCACAAGTTTGGATCGGTGAAAATTAATTATATAGGGGGGGTACTGGGGGTGTAGTAAATAAACAAAGTAAGTCTATTTATAAAATACATAACTTGTAAACGTGGAGCTTATTACGTGGCCAATGATCCAATTACAGTCAAACCTGTGTATAAAGGACACCTAAGGTATTAGTAAAAGTGGTCTCTATGGACTGGCCCCGGTTTCACAATCATTCCTTAACTAAAATTTTCCTTAACTTAAATTTTGCAAAATTGCAATTTTTTACAATTTTGTTAATTTTCAAGATATTCAGGAATTTAAGATGTCATTTATAAGATCACTTCTAGATTAAAACATCTGCATTGATTTTGACAAAAAATATTCATCAGTAGTTCCAAAAAGAGATTACCAAAATTTGCTTAATTTAAGATAAGAAAAATCTTAGCTAAGGATTGATTGTGAAACCGGGGCCTGGTCATATGACTCATTCCTCAACTAAGATTTTCCTTAGATTTGGATTTTCAAGATATATTAGAAAATCGTCGATATTTCCCTTATTTCGGCATAGATTTTTACAAATATTTTGCATTAATCTATATTTCGGTATTATAAATGGAGAATAACATATGTAAAAATAAAAAATCGATACAGGTACTCATTGAATTTGCCTAATTTTGGCAGTCTAATTACAGATTTTCGTCAAAATTAGAATACATATTTTATATGTCATGATCTTGAAATGGCACCTTAAATTTATGAATGTCTTGAAAAATATTAATTAAATATAGGGGCACTGTGGGTATGAGTAAATAAACAAAGTACACTGTAAGTCTATTTATAAAATACATAATTTGTACACGTGGAGTTTATTAGGCGAGTGTCGTATGATAAAATGATACAGCTAAACCCGTTTGTAAAGGACACCCAAGGTAATCGATAAAAATGGTCTCTATGAGCAGGAGATGTATTAGAAATTCCAAGTCGATATTTTCCTTATTTCGGCATCGATTTTAATCAAATTTTCGCATTAACAATGTTTCAGAATAACATATATAAAGATAAAAAATCGACACAGGTACTCTACAAATTTTCGTCAAAATTAGAATACATATGTTATGATCTTGAAACGATCTTTAAAATGGCACATTAAATTTATGAACAACTTTAAAAATAACATAAATTAAATATTGGGGGGTAGTGTGGGTATATGTAAATAAACAAAGTAAGTCTATTTATAAAATACATAATTTGTACATGTGGAGTTGATTAAGTGGTGTCTGATAAAAGTACTAGTTAAAATTGTGTTTATAAAGGCCACCTAAGGGAACCAGTGAATGTTGCCTTTATGGACAAGTACATGTACCTGTTTCACAATGTTTATGTTATTTAAACAAACAGGCCTCAGTTTCACAATCATTCCTTAATTAAAATTAAATTAAATAGATCTAATATTTTATAGAACTTGTTTTTAGAATACAAACTCTCGACAAAACTAGAATGCATAGGTAAAAATCTTATAACTGTCTTCAAGTAAAATTTTACGAGTCTTTAAAAACAGGTCAGTGGTTCTTATATAGATGTGACCTTTCAACGCAGGTTTGACTGTGTGCCGTAAAAATAACAAATGCATCATAAAGTGTTAATACTAACATTTTAATGGTCAAATTGCTGATTCATCGTTTTGTAAAATAAGGCTCATTTTATCACAATATTGTTGATGTTTCTGTGTCCAGGATTACCCTGGATATATTTGACGTCTGGGCGTTCCATGTTCCCTTTACTCTCCATTTTAAATGCATGTGGTGGGCGTAGCTACCTTTACAGGAGGTCTCGCCCTTCCGGAGCACGCGGCCTCAATTCCCTGGTAAAAGTTCACATGTCAGTTTCAAAGTTTTTACTTTGCTTAGGATTGTCATTTAGACATGGATTATATGTTGTTTTTTTATTTTAAATTTTAATTGTACATTTTCTGCACTACCCGTAGGATAATGAATGACGTGGTTTGAGCCTCATCAAAAACATTATACTCCTCAAATGGGCCATCATTTTGTCACTAAGTTTTATCCAGTACCCGTGACGTCATGAGTTTCAATGGACATCATTTTCTCATATCATAATTTCCCATCCAGACTTAGTATTCGGAGCCAGTGGCTGTGACTCAGTGTCCGTGACGTCAGTTTTAGTTAAAAACTTATTTAAAACTAAATCTAACATTACATGTATCTTCATCGAAACACTTTAACGTAGTCTGGAATTGCTGCACTAACTAAAACGTGTTGTTTCAAGTTAAAAAATAGAAAAATAAAATAATAAACCCTCTATAACACGTATCGTGGTTTAAGTCCCTCTTACAAAATTATTCACATTTATATGCCGTTGGGACTATTATGATGTGAGAACCGCGGTTTTCCACGGAAGCTCTCTCTCTCTCTCACACACACACACAGAGAGAGAGAGAGAGAGAGAGAGAGAAATATTAATTGTCACTATATGTCTATGTGTTTTAACATAAACTTTCTCTCTTATTTCAATTACATAACTGTCTATTTACACTATTTTTACCTTATTTTAACGGGAATGTATTATAATTTGTTGAACAAAACGACTTTTTCACCACATAGTGTCTTTTCGCCCCAAAATCTCTCTCTCTCCTCTCTCCTAATTAATTTATTAATCAAACTTCTTTAAGTCCTATTGAGGTACACTAATTATAGTGATTACACTGCCGCAGTGTAATTTCATTTGGTGATTGCTTAACAGTTTCGGGGTTTTGTGAAATATTGATTTTCCTTTGTTCTTTGTTAAATCCGTGTTAATCACAGAAAATCAATTTATTCACACAAATATCGTAAACCAGGTAACAATTCAAATAATTACATATTTTGAGACGTGTATCGTTATTTTTGCTAATGCGCCATTTAAAAAAAAACTATTGCATTTTTGATGAATGCGCCATTCATCGAAATAAAACCGTAGGCGTGGGGTCAAAGGTTAAAAATCTCAGAGGTCAAAGGTTATGCATGTCTACGCTCCGTAGAAACAGTAATGTGTATTCGATCTAGTGTATAACACAGCTGAACACAGCGCCGTGACCTGTCAATCGCGACGAGCGTTATACTTGAACGGATTGATTTATTTTAATATACTGTGTATATATTAATGTGTGGTTGTTGTTGTTTTAAGTCGAATTTTCTGGTCGCTAAGCTGTGATCCAGGGAGAGTGTTTTTACAGATTTCCCTGGGGGATAGCTGTTTAAAACTGATTCGTAGAATATGGGACAGGAGAAAGAAAATGAAGGCACAGCTGAGAAAATACGTAAACATTTGCCGATCGGGAAAGGCCCATATTCTGTTGGTTGCTTGGACATGATGTGCAAGGTTGTGGATGAACATGGATCGTTTTTCAGACTTTACTACCCCACGGAGAAAGTAGACGTACTTGTAAGTATAAAGAGTCGTGGGGGTGATGGAAAAAGGGAGGGGGTTATGATTGAATCTGCACATCAACCCCCCCCTCCCACACACATACATACACACACACACACACACTTCCCTCCGTTTTTAATTTCACATTTAGTAAGTTTCCATGTCAAAGAAGTAGACGTACCGTCACGGCGTGTCGATGATGAAAATTTGATTTACCCCGGCTTTCTAATCGAGTCTGCACCCCCCCCCCCCACATCAACACCCCCTCCCCGTTTTCCTGAATTTAAATATCCCATTGAAAGTCAGTTTCATGTTTAGTCAGATCCACAGGAAAGCAGACCTAATGAAAACGATGAATGTTTTTGATCGAATCGGCCACCCCACCCCACCCAGTTTCACGAATTTAAATTTCCCATTGAAAGTTTTCATGTGTAGTCAAATCCAACAGACTCGTCGGCTGGCTGGTCGGTACTGTTGTGAAGGTGATGAATACTGGGATAACGGCATGGGGTGAGGTTGGGTGGGGGGGCGGTGTAGTCAAATCCACAGACTCGTCGGTACTGTTGTGAAGGCGATGAATACTGGGATAACGGCATGGGGTGAGGTTGGGTGGGGGGCGGTGTAGTCAAATCCAACAGACTCGCCGGTACTGTTGTGAAGGTGATGAATACTGGGATAATTGCATGGGGTGAGGTGGGGTGGAGGGCGGTGTAGTCAAATCCAACAGACTCGTCGGTACTGTTGTGAAGGTGATGAATACTGGGGTAACGGCATGGGGTGAGGTGGGGTGGAGGTTTCTGATCGAGTCTGCCCCTTGTGACTTAAATTTCATATTTGAAAGTTTCCACAAGTAGACAAATCACTAACACCCAGAAACAGGAAATTATAAAGGCAGAATTTGCAAATTTTTTATCAAAATTCTGTCTGGTCCCAATATCACAAGTCAGATTTTCTTTAATCTGTCAAATTAATTTGATACCGTAATTATTTTGTTAATTATTAAGATATTCAGTAATTTAATGTGTTATGTTATTTAAGATCACTTGAAGGTAATATCATTTGCGTTTAGTTTAGTCAAAAAATTGTTTATTTCTCATAGTTTCAAAAAAGATTGCTAAGTTAGCTAAATTTTAAGTTCGGAAAATCTTAGGGAATGATTGTGAAATCGGGACCAGTTTAGTGGCTTATCTTGACCTATTTATCGTACACTTGTTATTTTAACTGTTTAAAAAGTCTTTAAGATCGGTCAACCGTGTAAAGTCAAATATTTTAAAAACCCTTGACAAGGTCAATACACAAAATAAAGTTACCCCACACTGTAAACAAAGCCACACACTAGGACACACGAACTTAACAAATCCAATGTACATAGTGACATGACATCGAGTCATACACAAGTGCACACTGCAGAGAGAGAGAGAGAGAGGAGAGAGAGAGAGAGAGAGAGAGAGCATGTTACAACATACACGTTCACTCACGATGATTCTATTCACATTTAGGTGTAACACACACACACACACACACACACACACACACACTGACAATATGTGCATGTCATTTGTTATAAATGTTATTTGTTAAATACACTCTTAATTCATATGTGTGAAAAATATGTCTATATTATCTACAGTGTGTATTTTATACTGACGCAACAACACTTGTTTTGCTTACGTCATATTAGCAGTGGTCTACAACGCCTCTCACACCCTAGGTTCGAATCCGAGTTGGGCCGATCCTTGTGTGAGAAAGAGGCATATGTCTCTGAAGGCCTTGCATGGTGACAGGGTGATCTAAAGTGCGATTTTACGAATCACAGCGCCTCTCACAGCCTAGGTTCGAATCCGAGTTGGGCCTATCCTAGTGTGAGACTCTAGAGGCCTTAGTGGCCGGGTGATCTAAAGCGCATGCTTGCGGATCACATCGCCTCTCACAGCCTAGGCTGGAAACCCTCTCGGGTAGACCTTAGTGTGAGAAAGTTAGTCAGTTCACTTGTCGTAGGTAGGGGGTTTCCTACCGGCACTCTGGTTGTCTCCACCATCCCCGAACTGACTATCTTGACTTGGACGTAAAGCGTATTGCAGATGTCTTTTTTGCCACTTCACCTATAGTTGGTGACGTCATCAACGGTCTTGATATAATTGAAATATTTCAATTAAGTTGCATGGGACATAAAACCTCATTTAACCAACCAATCACCAATCTATCTCAGTCACTGTGGTTTCCAGTTCAGTGAAACAAACTCTAATTAAATTGTGCATGAAATTTAATCAACACCAGCAATGGTGTCAATAATTGGATTAAACTCCCAGGAGGATGGCCAGACAGTCGTGATTTTAATGACACCAATATCACGCCAGTTTAGTACAAATGTCATCATGTAACATAATACTTGTAGATTTTACTTTTCTATCTCATCCTTGTTGTTTTAAAGGCCAGAAAATGTATATTTATTTAAATACCAACGGCTAAATAATCCAAACATGTACAGAAATCGAGGTCTGACCGTAAACCATTGATGCGTTTAAGACGATGGTCTTATCACCTGTATTAAGTCACCTGTGCGATCGCCAGCCCGTTAAGTTACAATGGGAACTAGATATACCCGATTTTCAAATTTAAATTTCACCAATAACAATATTATTTTCTGAAAATGTCTGGTTCTCAGTAAAAAATACATACTGTCACGAATATTCAAATATAAAAATGATTAAAATATCTTGAAAAAAATCCATTCCACTTTTTGATTTAAAATATGGTGACATTTTACTTAATTTCCCTATGAAACTCATTAGAAAGTGCACAGCACTGTTTGTATAAACAGCTTTTTTCTTATTAAAGATATAGAAAAGTGAAAATGTCTGGTTTTCATGATAAAGTTCACATCGTGATGAAAATTCAGTTATAAAAATCTTTGTGGTACCTTTAAAAAAATCCATTCCACTTTTAATTTGAAATTTAGGTGGTACAATATTTGTATCAATATTTCAGTCAGTGGATAAGGGCCAATATGATAGACTACCGGTATGTATATACTATGGATATATATTGTGAAATACTAGCCTACTGGATCTAATACAACATTGTGCCCTTTTCTATTTAAAATATTATTAAAGAATTAAATCAAGCTAGAAAAATAGAAGTAATGGAACGTGCACATTTTTATTTTCCATTTTATTATAATTCTTATTTATTTATTTAACTAATAGAGTATGAGACGTTAAAATAACAAAAGTTCAGAAAAAAATATGCACATTTTTATTTATTATATTTCATATTTCATTTAAATAATAAAAATAATAATAATAATATCTATTAATAATATCTATTTTACTCAAGTTTCAAAAGTAATCAATGCCATAAAACATTTCACAGTTTAACCCTAAATGAAATACAACATAATTATTCCCAGCCATGTTTATTATTAGGAAACAACATTGAAGGTGACTTAGTTAAAATTAACATTTACATTTAAATAATTGTCTATTGAACGGATTTAAAATTGTTTTAATTATACTCAAATAAACAAAACAGAGTGACGAAAAATAAATTATAACTAATATTTATTAGATTTTCAAACGGTTCATGATAAAATTATCATTCAAATACACATTTAATAATAATAATAATAATAATAATAATAATAATAAATAATAACTAGAGATTGTAACTGGGATACAGTTACGTATGATTCCCCACCATCCATAAATTATCTGGTGAAAAGACCTAGCAGGGTTAGCGCTGGGTTGTAAAAGTCTGTCGTCAAGGAAATCGCCAGTTGTAAAATTTTGTTGCCAATTTCATTACTGTGTCGCCAAAAAGGGTAAATCTTGTGATTTTCACGTCACATGCGTTTTTAATGTTGTGTATATATTGCCTTGATGAACAATTACATTTTAAAGGCAGATGTGTATAAAGAAACATTTGTACCGCGCCGACCTGGTAAACTAAAAAAAATCATACCTTGATTGTTTTTTAAAATTTCTTTGAAAGTTAAAGTAGATTTGAATTAAAGTTTTCGGTTGAGAAAAATCGTACATTGGAAGGCCTTCTCGGCATAGGAAGTGACGTTTTCAATGAATTTTATTGAATAAGAAATCTCAGGCCTCTGATTTGGCGTCGCCGCGTGTTACAATGAATGAACACGTATGCGAGGGATTGCGCTGGGCATCGCTTACTGCGATTTTTTTCGACAAAACCCGGCGCTTTGCGATTTTTCTGGCCACAAGTTTTCAAAGTTCACCGGTATCTTGGTCACCAGTAATTAACAGGTGGATACACATTGAAGCCAGTGACGGATTGGCAAGTGTCACTGAATAAACACAGTAATTAACGACTGAGTTAAGATCATTGTCTTAGGTCCGAATGTAAGACCTTCTAATGATGGGCAGGTAGATCCAAGTAATATTGGAGCGTGTCGACACTGCCTGAGGATATACCCAGGTGCCCTCCCATGTCGTCAGACAGTATAAACACCATGGACTCGGAATTATTGTAAAATCCAAAATAAAATATAATAAAAGTTACCCTTTGTGATTTTATTTAAATTTTTTAAAAAGTTTATTGATTAATAATCGTGATTCAATGCGCAATACACATCATAGGAGGATCTGTTTGTATTTTAATTACGCGACTTATATCGGTTATTCCTATATGTTTGAGGTTCATGATCATAACGATACATCTACTCAGTCAAAATAGTAAAAGACGGACATTTTTATATGAAGCATGTATGTTAACTCTGTGTATAGTGTGTTGAAATAGATCGACGCTGTATATATAGTCCGATTTAAAAGACCCCCTCTATTGAAAAAACGTACTTTTCAACACGTTGAACATATTAGTTTAGGTGTATTATACGGAATAAATCTCATATTGTTATTTCCAGCATCTAAAAGACTCAGATCTTCATTGCTCTATAGATTATTTAGGTGTTTTTGATGCAAAAGAAATAAAGTCGACTCTCGTTAATTCGAAATCGGTTGAATCGAAATTTCGCTTAAATCGAAATGATACAAATGTCAGATCGCTATGTATTTCTATGTAAATTTGTTAGTTAATTCGATATGCCGAATTTGAAGCAATTTTCAGTCCAAATTACGAAATATTACGAAAATTCCCATGTTTAAATCGAAGTGAACTTTCAGTCCAAATTACGAAACTTCCATGTTTAAATCGAATAAAAAAGACACAAAAATATTTTATCTTAAACTTGAACAATACCTGAAATAATTGTCCATCTCTTATTTGAAAAGTGTTAATAGTAACAGAGTGGCGGCTTACTCGGAAGATTCATTTCCGACTATAACTACAAATTTTTGTACTCGACATACCGGTCATTAGGAAAGTGTCAGTCAGTAAAAGGAGACATTTCATGGTGTAAACTTAAAAAAGTGGGCAGTCTTCTACTTCCACAGTCAGTGATTAACAGAAAACCCCCAAGCCATTTGATCTATCAAGGCAAATTGTATACACCATTCATCTCATTGTGTAAGGTTTTAAGTACAGGCGTGTGACGTGACAAGCTGTGGTTTTAAAAATCGCCAAGTTTTTAACGGTCACTAATCGGATTAACTCATAGGTGAAAGCATTGACTTTGTATAATTAAGGTGTCGTAACCAGCTTATGTCCATTCAGAATTGGTTTCCCCGGGTATTTAACTACGTATTGATTTACACCCACCCACCCACCTTCAAGATAACGAAAATAACGCGTCTTGATTATCTACACAGACAACAGATTATTGGTAGCAAATTTCATCTAAATCCATCAAGCCGTTCCCGAGATATGCTGCAGCATATGGTCTTGAGAAGAAGAATAATAAGAATAATAATAAAAATAATAATAATAAGAAGAAACAGAACGAAAACAATATGATTCCCCACCTTCGGTGGTGGGGAATCATAATAATAACACCACGCAGTTACTACCTCTAATTTAAAGAAAGCTGTGATGTTAATTGCCTGCCATGACACAAATAACATGATGTAGGTAAAGTGATGGGTTAGGTTCGATTTTTTGTTGATTGGGAAATTAATTGATTAATGAAACAAGTAGGTAAACCGTCACGCTTGAGCCCCTACTGTTAATAGAACGTTATGTTCAGATTTTTTAAGTTCTCATGAACTTTTAGAATATTATATTTTGACCATGTCCGATGATGTCCTGATTTTAAAATAAAAAGTAATATTATTGTATATTGATCATATTTATTGAACAATATTTGTGACTTGAGAGTGATAATTCTCTCTCTCTCTCTCTCTCTCTCTCTCTCTCTCTCTCTCTCTCTCTCTCTCTCAAAACGTTACACATGGCTTTGTCCTTACCAGTGCCAGGTTTATGTTGCATTTTCTTTCGCAATTCAGGTCGATGGATAAAATAAAATAAAATAAAATAAAATAAAATAAAATAAAATAAAATAAAATAAAATAAAATAAAATAAAATAAAATATTGCAGTTAACTATTCAGCATTGGATTTGTCGGTTCAATTAGATCAATCAAATCATCTAGTTATAAAAAATAAACATAAGAAAAACCACAGTATTTATTTATTTATTTATTTATTTATTTATTTATTTATTTATAATCAAGCTAAAATGAAATGTTTTAAAAAACAAAGACTTATTATTTAAATCTCTGCTAGATTGCATTGTTGAAGCAGAAAATATCTTATCAATTTTTATTTATTTATTTATTTATTTATTTAGTATTTATGTAGCTAGAATGGAATATTTAAAAACGCTGAATTAATTTTTATTTAAACTTGGAGTAAGCATATAAGACCCCGACAAAACGTATTTAAAACAAATACTTGAAACATTTATAAAATTATGATTTCGTGCAAATGTTCAATAAGCTAGTACATATGCATGTTAATTTTTTTTTCATCATTTCATTACGAGATGCATTCAGGTCATTAGTGTCTAAATACTGATTATAACCCGTCTGCGTTTAGCCAGAGACATATAAAACCCCGATTAGATTTTTATTGCTCTCCCAAATTGGAATTATCTAACAGGTCACGCTCGACTGAACTACCTTTATAACTGTAAACTATATCACACCTGAGATGGTCAGTATAGGACGATTTCTAATGTAGGGGCAGATAACCCTTCAGATCGGGCCTCGATTTCTGCGTATGTTTGCTAGTCTCCTGGTTTCGTTTGCCCGTCTTCATAGATACAGAAATTGCTTTATTTTTATTTATTTATTTATTTATTTATTTATTTATTTATTTATTTATTTATTTATTTTTGGTTATTTTATTTATTTATTTATTTTATTTATTTATTTTATTTATTTATTTATTTATTTATACGATTAAATATGACTATAAATGACAATAAGAGTAAAATTTGAGCAGACGACGCATAAAGAACGAGATTTTCAAGTGAATTTTATTTATTTTATTTATTTATTTACTTGAACTGAATAAATTTATTTTTTATCAACCCTGTCTCTAAAGGTCACTCGAGGTTCTAACCCCGACCTCCCACATACGAAGCGATCTCTCTAGGACCCCGTGACTTTCATTTCTTAATACCGAGTGCTGAACGAAAAACGTCACTACTTGTACCTATTCTCAAGACTTTGTCACATCTGGTCAGGGTTCGAACCCAGACCGCGAACATACGGAGCGAACAGTCTACCCACTGAGCTACCTTAGTGAAGTACTTGCACCTTATAACCTAATCGTATAGTTATAGTCTTTCCTTGTATAGAATGATTATGCAGAATTGTTAATGTATTGGGACACGCCCTAACTTGGAGTGGGTGTGACTATAAGTGAAATGTATTACGGAATTTAAACACCTCCACAAAATATGACAATTTAAAGATTTATTTTATCAGTAAAATGTAAAACCGGAGTCGGTTGTGGTCAGCCATTGGTAATTTAAAGGACGACCAACACCGGATCTAAATATTCGATTAGACAAAGGAATGACAACAATGTGTCATTAAACTCTCTCTCTCTCTCTCTCTCTCTCTCTCTCTCTCTCTCTCTCTCAAAACTGACTATTTTCACTATATGAGGGCGAATCTTAACGACAAACTTTTTCTTTCCCTCAATTTTTTTAAATCTCTCTCTCTCACACACACACACACACACACGCGCGCGCGGCGCTTATATTTTCACTATCCTGTTTTAACGTATTTAAATACATGTATTATAATAACGACAATAACATTCAATTTTAATATTGTAGAAAAGAGACAAACAGTGGCCTTTGTGGTTACCAAGGAAACAGTATGGACATGGCTATGCATATTTTCTTGGAAGAGATTCCAAAATATTTGGGAAAATGTTCAACTGGATTGGAGGTATTTTTTAGTCCTAGGTCGGCATTGCTCTGTCCCTAATTTATGAAAAAAATAAAATAAAATAACAAATACTGGCCTTTGTGGTTACCAAGGTAACGATATGGACATGGCTATGCGTATTTTCCCATTTTTCGGATAATGTTTAACTGGATTGTAGGTATGTTAAGAATATTAAAAAAAAAAAAAAAAAAAAAAAAAAAAAAAAAAAACCACCACCGTATGGACCCGTACCAATACACCTGTGAGGTTCGTCAGGCTCCAGGATTGATTGTGAAACTGGGGTCTGGTTGTGGAAAACGTGAGAGCCTCAATCTGAATTCTGCCAGATGTATGAAAAAAAATTAATCTTGCATAATTCCATATCAATATTACATGCATTAACATACAAAATTGACAATAATATGGACAATTAGTAATTATTATAATTGATATTCAGAGATACATTTGTTGCTAGCGGGGTTAATAATTATGAATGAGATTATATTACCAACAAATTACAACATTGATTTTCAAAATCAAAATATCGTTATCTATAATGCTTGTATATATTGCACCACTGTGGTAGCTGCTCAGTTGGTGGAGTGCTTGGTCCGTAAGTGGGTGGTCTTTGGTTCGAACCTCGACCGGGTCTGACCTAAGCACAAGGCATTACGAAATGAAAGTCACCATTCTTTCGGATAGGAACTTAAAATAAACAAGGCCCTGTGTCGCGGAAGGCGTGGTATGATAAAGAACCCTAATGTATAATGCCATCAGCGCAACACAGAGGCAGTATTTCTGCACCTTCGTCTATAGCTTGCGAGGTCTCGATATAAGTGAAATATTCTTAACTGGGACGTTACACACCATTACTCAACTCAACTTATATATACTTCATTCCATTAACTCTAATCAATTTTATTATCATTATAGGTGATGTATATATTCCAGCCTTATGGCAGTGTCCGTTATGTCCGTCCAATAATAAATTTCCTGTTGTGATATTTTCTCACGGTTTAGGGGGTAACAGGACTAGCAATAGTACAATGTGTTGTGAACTTGCTTCTCAGGGATTTATTGTTGCCTCAGTGGAACACAGGTGAGTAAAACGTTCACTAGGTGTCACTGGATTCTCCACTTCCACCACGTGAGTCGCTCCATTTTTATTTTGCCATAGGTGTCACTGCATCCCCCCCACCTACATGAACTTCAAGTATCTCTTCATTTTCAACTTTGCCAATAGACCTGTTGCTTCAATCTCAAGTATCGTTCTATTTTCACTTTTTGTTTTGCAAATAGATGTCGTTGCATTTCCCACTTCAACCTCATGTCGCTCCGTTTTTCCCACTTTGCTGACAAATGTCGTTGAATCCCTCCGTCTTGAACCTCAAGTGTCTACCATTTTCAACTTTGTCAATAGACCTCCATTTTACACTTCGCCAAAAAGTGTCCTTGCATTCCCGACTTCCACCACGTGTGTCTCTCCATTTTTCACTTTGCCACGAGACATCGCTGCATTCTCTAATTTAATCTCAAATGCCTCTACATTTTCAACTTTGCCAATAGGTGTCGCTGTATTCCCCCCGACATCAATCCTTGTGCCGTTCCTTTATTCTACTTTGCCAACAGATGCCGCTTTTTTCTCACTTTCACTAATATGATTGAGTTCATTCTATTATAGACAAGGGCGTTGTTTAAACATAATCAACATCTACCCTCAGTATAGGGATATAGGCAAAGCAAATGTGGCCTGTCTATTTGACGTTTAACTTAAATATTTGCCATGGAAAAGTATGTTCACGTACAGGGTACACAGATGATTATTTTGTCAACATCTGGAAAACACGTATTAGCTGCTGCGAACCCTAACAATACCCACATCTGAGTGAATATGAATATACCGTAAATGAAAGGTCAAGCGGACAGATCAATTTTGTTTACTTATACATCGTTGAATAATACGCCGCCGGAAATCACATGCGGAAGAATATATCACGAGGTGACGAAGGCAGATGTCTGTTTCTTCGTCTGGATTATGTTTTATTGTCATATGTTTTTCCCAATACATGATAATGTTATACAAAAAATGAACTAGTATCTTTATAAATCAATGCGAACATGATTATTATTTTTTGCCTAAATGCACAATGTAAAAAAAGTTACAAATGTAGCTTATGCTTTTTGTTATACATTTATATATGACTAAGCAACACGACTGTATCACGTGGCAGTTATATATATATATATATATTAAATCACGATATGTATTTATTATCATTGATTTATACAATTGCTGATGACTTTCGGAACATAAAACTTATATTAATATTTTTGTTGTATAAATTGAAATAATAAAAAACATACAAATTCATGTACAAACCACAACCCAAAGCAAAGTAAAAACTTTGAATCTGACAAATTAACTTTAACACGTGAACTTCCACCAGGAAGTGAGACCGGGTGCTCCGGAAGGGTAACTCCTATTTAACTAGCTACACCCGTCACGTCTGAAATCGAAATTGAGAATAAAATGAATATGGAACTATAGGACGTCTGAAAAAATTTCCCAGGGTAATTTCGGATATAGAGATGTTAGGTTAAACATTGAGGCAATTATAATTATAAACATTTTTCGTTTACGATACTGCCCAGTTTGCAAGGAACGGAGCGAGCCCCTTGCTGTTTGATACACGTAGTTCTTTTCCATAGTGCATATGCCTCTATACGACCGTCTAAATTTGGTTATTTAACACAAGTCTATCAAATTACCAATTAATTCCGATAACCTTGTGATAGGTATTTGCTTTATATGTTCGACAGCAAGGTATTTAGTACCCTTTCAGATTCCAAAAGCAAATTTGCTTTTGATGTCAATTTTTGAGACATTTACTAAACAATTTGATTTCACACGTGGAGTGTGTAGCTAGCAAGAGGTACCTGCCCTTCCGGAGCACCCGACTTCACTTCCTTGGTAGTAGTTCTGATGTTTAACCTAATTTGTCAGTTTTTCAAGTGTTTGTTTTGCGTTGATGATTGTGGTTTAGACATGGAGCGGCGTGTTTGTGTTTGATTAAAACAAAAGCATTTGTTAAATGAACTGTGATGTAAAAATTTATTTGTTAACAAAAACACACGCGTTTATTATCGTTTTGCCGTCAATGTTTACAGGCATGTATAAAACATGTTTTGGGGAAACTGTGGCGGGAATTATAGTTATGAAAAAACAGTGGTTAACAGGCATAATCACTAACTAGCTAAACAGGAGGCGCTTACCCTTCCGGAGCACCCGGCCTCACTTCCCTGGTGGAAGTTCACGTGTCTAACCTAACTTGTCAGTACCAAAGTTTTTACTTTGCTTCTGGATTGTGATTCGGACATGGATTAGTATGTTTGTTTTTGATTGTTTGTTGAATGGATCATGACGGAAACGTATTATTTACGCATCAGTTGACGTTGACGCCGCCATAGTGATATGACATTAAAATTAAATGAAACACAAACTTACGGGTCCATGTTCAGATCGCAATTCCAAACAGAGAGTTAAATCTTTAAAACTGGCAAATTATGTAAGACACTTAATTCTTTCACCAGGGAAGTAAGGCCTGGTATTCCTGGAGAGTAAGCACTTTCTGTCTAGCTAGCTACATTCTACACATGGAAAATAATTGATAAAGTCTGGGCTTGCAATATTACCGAGTCAACAATATTTTGTTAGCAGCTTGATTATGTGTATAAAATTGCTGTAGCGGGATTAAGCTTTATCTGTGAAACAAAGTCTCCATAATTAGAAGAAGCAGACATTGCTGCATAGAAAATGAAAGTTTAAATATTTAAGTACTGATGTTATTTAGGATCATTACCACGTATATTGGATTACGGCATGTTACAATACGTGATATCGCGATTACTCGTTCGTCGGAACTCTCTAGTGATGGAAGATAGAAAAGCGTTGTTGTCTGGGGACAAACATGGCAACAAATCGGCGTCCGTCACAACCCAGACGAGATTTGATCATCAGAAAATTATTAAAGTCGTTAAAAAGAGAAGAACTATGTCAATACGTCGGAGAACACGATGTTATTCATTTTAATGAAAGAAAAGAAGAGTTGCTGGCCCTTTGTTTACATACTGCGAGATTGAACGCACCTGTTATAGACAGGGTGACGATTGTGGCATCCAGAACACCAGGCGACGGACAGTGCGCGACAGAGAAGTTTTGGAACCTGTCAACGAGTTTACAATGGTCCAGCGTTTTACGGGGGTTGTCAACAATTGCCATGTTAGATGTTGGTTAGTTCTTGTTGCCATAGTGTGGTTGGTCAAAGCAGAGAATCCATGATAGAAAGAAGGACAGCACGCCTATCAGCTGCATTCAAGTGGCCATGCCCATGATGTTCAGAGAGCAGATATAGGTATGTACAGTCGTTGTATAATAATAATATTATTATTATAAATCGTTTATTGAGAAAACTGAATTTAGTGTTCACTCCATATAAGCACCTGTTTCTGGTATTTAAAAAATAACACTTATATTTTGGGTATATAGTGTAATTTTTTAAATATCAGAAACAAGTGCCTGTAAATGCTTCAGATGGACCAGGGTCTGATCCTGAGACCACTCTGAAGCACCGGGTCTGTAAAAAAGATTATAAAAAATAATGGTCAAATTACAGTAACTACTGTAAAATAATAATAATAATAATAACAAATATGGTCACATAACTATTTTGACCAAATTTCTTTTTTTTAAATTGTTACAGGGCCCTGTGTCTAAACAGGTACACTTAGGATGGTTTCAGTAAATATTTTATGGTTTTAAGGTGTCACATGTATGCATTTGAAACACTTTAGAAACATTCCAAAATGGTTCTTTATAATGTCAACTTGATTAGAAAATCAAATAACCAAATTCAGTCCCATAACACAATTTGGGGGACTATTCAATATACATATAAACTATAGTGTGGGTCCCTATAAAGACCCCATATTTGAAGATCACTGACTTTTCAATAATTATCCCTTTTCATTAACAGATCTGAATCCACACAGCTTAAATTAATCCACACCACAGTCAAAGCATGTTTTATTATTACCAGAAATGTATACTAGTACATGCAACAAATGTATATAGAAATTATTAATTATAATGTATATGACATGAGACAGTTTGTAATCAGTCATTATCTTTTATGCAAATACTAGTATCTCAAAGGTAGTGTTACATGTTATAATTATTATTTCAGGTGGTAATGGTGTACATCATCTAGCACAATGTGTACCGAGTCAAGACAATCTGCAGAACCTTATAAATGATGGATTTTGTTAGAAAATACTGGGCAGGTATATATACCAGTATGAAATTGCTCTTTTGTAGCTCATCCTTACAAAATGTTTAAATCCATTAGAATACAAATGTTTGCTGAACCAGAACCACAGACAATAATGTAAACCAAATAGCTTACCATCTCTGGTTTGATTGGAGATGTTCATTTGAGGCCATTTGAGATAGGCAAAATAGTTGGTTTTAAAAGATTTCTTTTCTAACAGTCAGTGTTCATTATAGAAGTGTTGGTTGGGCCCATATTTTGCCAAATGAGCCATTTTTAAGGCCTTAGTAGACCATATTTAACATTACATGAATACAACAATATTTATGTTATGGTGTTGTTGAGGAATGTTTTTGAAAATGGCTTCGCTGAAAAATCCTAGATTGAACACTGTATCAGGAATAAGATTAAGACTCTTATACAGTAAAACATTGTTATTTTTATTCCCAATAAACAATATTTTGAAGTTCCAAATCCATTACTTTTATGTTTTGTTCTCCATGTCAACCTTAATGTATCACTAAAATCCTTTATTATGCTAATATTTGACCAAACAAAATCAATAGGGGTGATTTGTCAATGTTTAACTGTAAATTGAGATCATGGTTTATAGCAAGGATAAAACCATAAGATCTTCCATTATTTCTCTGGTGTAAGCAAGTCATACATTATCATACATAAGTAATTAAAGCAAATCCAGTAACCAGCAACTCTTAATTTTTATGTAAAATAAGACTTGTATTAAACATTTTGAAAAATAAATTTATATCTTATATATTTCAGATGTGATATTACTGTCTATAAGAAACCTGGCCCCACACTAAATGATGGCTACCAGACACTACCTTATGAGACACTGGACAGGAAGGAAATAGAAAGAGATGTCACAAAATTATTAAAGCGGTCAAATTCATCCAGTGTAGCACTTTATGTATTATCCTACTCAGATTCAAATGAAAGTCTAGATTTTGATGAACATAATCTGTATATAATAGACATAATTAAGAAATATGGAGATGACAATATTAACCAATTTATGGATGAAGATGACATAAAAATGTTAGCAAATGTACTACTGGACAATCAGATAATTATTTATGGAATTATCAAAGGAGGGCAGACTAACAATCACAGTTTTATAGTGCTTTACATTATAGGAGAAACAATTCACCAACAGAGTGAGAACTTGCCATATTATATTCAGATTTTGGGACAAATGGCAGTGTGTAGTGCACCTTTTTGTGACTTTATTCTTTATACACAGAAAGGTATTTATATTGAATGTGTACCATTCAGTACAAATTTATGGAACTCTGTATTAACTAAACTCAAAGTTTTCTGTCAGAATTGTTTATATCCTTCACTCTTATCTGCTTTGTAATTTTTAGGTAAGAAAGTTATTTAAAAATGAATTAATTTAAGAATTTATTCAGCTGTTTTATTCATTCTTCATCAGTAATGATGATTAGCAGGGGCCCAGGGGTCAATGGCTACTAAAAATCAATCTGGGCCCCTTAATGTTTACATGTTTTAGCTATTTATTACTATCACAACTTCTTTTCTGAAGTGAGCTGGGTCCCCAACTCAAAAAAGTTCAAATTTGTCCCTGTTTCATTCAAATCGTTGAGCAGTAACAGAGTGCTAACTCCGTAAGTAACATGTCTATAGCTGGCAATGTCTCAATATAAGTGAAATATTCTTGACTGGGCATTAAACACTATTACTTATCTCAACTCATTGAGCAGTAACAAGTATGATGAACCAAATGAGAACTGTTGTAATTGTATACAGCCCTGAAGGTATTTAAAAATTTAAATGTAATGATATTGTACTGAAAAATTGCTGATCAAATTAGAGAGCCCTCATTTCATCAAGATCAAATTACATCTAGTGTATCTGATCAAATTTCATCAGCTGATGGATGCATATGTGTTGTACTTGTGAAAACTTAAAATTCTTTTAGATATTCAAATTTACAAAATGGACAGACAAGATAGTTATCTGTATATGTAGTTTACAGTACATTATCATATCTACATTCTATTTGTATTTATTTACGAGAGGTGAATGTCATTTCATGATCAGCCTGAGATTGTTTTAACTTTTAAAATGTGCCTTGTTCTTCCCAAGTGTTTTAAACACTTGTATATCAACATCACTCGTACCTTATAAATTTTAATGGATTTATGAAATAAATTAATTTATTTGTTGAATTTTTTCATTAGTTAGAACCACAGATGTTCAAGAATTTCATATTTTTAGTCAAAACAATTTTTCAAAATGTGTACCAGTCACTTTATAGTAGGTGTCTTATGTAGAAGCAATATGCAGCCTATTCTCTACAGAGTTGGGTGAATCCACAATGATTTTAAGACTCATCACTAACACTGTCTTGTAAACATTTTACAATAAATTATGAAAATCATTTCAGAAAATCTGTAATATTCTTACATGTTTGAACCCACAGCCCTCAATTTTAAAGCCAGTAACTACACCTCTTACATGACAAGATGCTGATTAAATGTGATTGATTGAAGGGTGTGTTACATCCTAGTGAAGAATATTTCACTTATATTGAGACTTCACCATCTATAGTCATACAGGTGAATTGACTGATTTTTTAAAAATCTTTTCAGTGTGCTCAGAACAATAGGGGGATTATTTAGCCACACACAGGACTTCCATTTTAAGTCTCCTTGGTTTGAATCCCAATCTCCCAAATACATAGCAAGCAATTTAACATCTCAGCTACCATGACAAGAAAATAAATTCATAAAATGTTGCCTGAAGCACAAGTCAGGCTCTTTGCAAGTAAATCAGTCAATTCACACAAAATCAGCTGAAAAAACTTTCATCTGATGTGTTTTAATCCCTCCTGTGAAAAATTACATTACTACTTTATTTAGGTTCAGTCAATATATTCATTATTATTAGTCTGATTGAATTAAAAAATATACCTCCAGTCAAGATTATTTCACTTACATCAAGATCATGAAAGTGCTGCTAAATGCAGAAAATATAACTATGCATTTTACTAAAATTATATGGTGATAGGCCAGGGTAGCATGTCATGTATAATGACAATGGAGGAGGGGGTCTTTCACTATCAAGGTCTCATCCAATATTAATTTAAATCAACATGTAGCAGCACACTTTACCAAATGAGCTGGATATCATTTGTTTTACTGTCAAACCAATTAATTACCAGAGCTCTGGTTCATGTGATGTCTCATTTCACCGAATACATATCCATGGGTAGCATACAGATGACTCATCTAACCCAGATTCCTTTATTAATCTTATTTTCTATACAGGCGTCATTCTTGGCCTTCCAGATTCGTCCCATTGTCGTTACGACGTCCCGACGATTTTTTTGTTTCCCTGCCTTTCCCCCGTTGTTAAAAGTGGTTATACCTAAACAGTGAGGGGCATAGAATAAGTGGTATGGGCTCTGCATCTTCACAATGTTAAGAGCAGACAACTAAATGGCGGAAATCGTAGCGGTGATTTCCTGACAAGGTGGTATTTATCTGCTGCTCTAATCCATCTCTACGGATTAATCTTAGCCAGTTTTTTCTTACACTTCGTACCTTTGGAAGTGAAAAAAAAGAAATATCGACATTTCCCTTCTACTACCGGCGCACAGCCTTCAGCAACGTAATGTAAAGTCGGCATTGTTTTGTCAAGCCATGCTGACATTCATGTTTACACTGGTTACGGTTGTCCCGCAAATCTCGCGAGATTTACGGGACAACATACTTTTCGAGTCTTCATCACTAAAGAATTCTGTAACTCCGGGTAATCGCGATATCACGTATTGCGACACTCAACAGTCTTGTTATATGTTGTATTTAATGCTAGTAAAATAAATGACAGTTAACATTGCTGTAAAGGTCGTTTTAAACGTTGTTTTCGGGCAATTACTGATTATGTACACTACAATCGACGGAATCCATGTGCACTACTACTCAATTATATCATGTGTGAACTTTATACATCGAAGCTTATAAATAAATTCTATACTCAAGAATATTGCAAGTCTAGGCTTATATATTTGCAAGCCAGAGGTTATGGCGCTCAAAAAGATTGATGATGAGGTCTATTTGCCCAAAATTATCTTTGATATATGGTTCCATGTTCGTTTTAGTCTGAATTTTAAGCTAAATAAAAGGTGCTTATTCTTTCCGGAGCACCTTGCCTCGCTACCATAATAGGAGTTTTGTGTAACTTAATTTGCCAGTTACAACAGTTTTTACTTTACTTTTGGGACTGTGATTTGAAAATGGACCGGTGTGTTTGTGTTTGTGTTTGACTTTTGGGATGGTGATTTGAAAATGGACCGGTGTGTTTGTGTTTGTGTTTGACTTTTGGGATGGTGATTTGAAAATGGACCGGTGTGTTTGTGTTTGACTTTTGGGATAGTGATTTGAAAATGGACCGGTGTGTTTGTGTTTGACTTTTGGGATGGTGATTTGAACATGGACCGGCATATTTGTGTTTGACTTTAGTGGTTGTGTATATTTGTGTTTGACTTATGTGATAGTTATTTGAACATGGACCGGTATGTTTGTTTTATTTTTAGATTCTAATTTGAACATTGACCGGAGTGTGTTCGATTGCACATTATCGCGTAAATTGGCATACAGCATGATACTAGCTAGTAAAATTCTAGTAAATGACAAAATTAACATTGTTATAAAGGCACTGTAAACTTTGTTGTCGGGCAATTACTGATTCAGAATATTGTAATCGACTGAAATCATGCACACCGCTACTAAATTATACATGTTTACTGGTTCAGTGGACACATGGATAACTATTTTGTCATGTTTATATTATCATTTTCTTATCTAGAATGTTATTTTGATTTTATTTATATTTGTTTATAGAGACGGTTCTGCATCGATGACTTACAATCTGACAGAAAATATTCTAAGCGATGTCGCCATCTTGGATGAAGAAGAAAAACTTAGCAGACGACACACATTACACCGATCACAAAGTTACAGTGAGGAATGGAAGCCATTCGAACGGTTTGAACCACCCGATGATTTTAACTTCAGAAATAAACAAGTATGCTTAAATAATTATATTTAAAAAAATTCTTTTGCAACTGAGATAATCTTGAAATATTCTTTTGCAACTGAGATATCCAAGACATTCATCCTATTTGCCTGAATGATATATGCAATCGTTGACTTCAACAAACACAATAGCATCTTTTTTTTACATTGACAAGATTTTTTATTTTTTACATTGAAACGTAATACAAAACATTGTATAGAATTAATATAAATAAAATTCTGTGCTTATAACACGTGTCCTTATAGACTACTTGGTATTATTCCATTTTGTATGCACACAGCAGTTATATTCAAATTACCTGCTTATTAAATTTTGAATTTTAAAAAAAAATATTATTCAAAGTATTTTTGGATTTGGCAATATATATTTTGGTACGTATATTTTTCTCATTTCAACGTGTTAAAAATATGTGGATTTCCACATTTATGGTTCGATCACTGCTGAAGATTGATTCAGAATTTTATGTCAAAACGACCGTCTAGTGCTCCAAAATTAAAAAAGTTTTAGTTATAATGCATTTGTAAATGAAGAAAAAAGGGAGTTCTGGAAAAGGGCCTTGCAAAACTAAACTTGCTGCAAATATTTTATAATCCTTACCCTTCCGGAGCACCCGGCCCCACTTCCCTGGTGGAAGTTCACGTGTCTGACCTAGCTTGTCCGTTCCAAATTTTTACTTTGCTTCTGGATTGTAATTCGGAAATTGATTAGTATGTTTGTTTTTTATTATACCTGTATTGCCCAAATACACATCATTCTATACTTCGTTTGAATCCATTCCATTTTCTTATTATTAGTAATAAGATAGAAAAGACGGCAGATTAAAATATCGCACTGATGGTAAATACCCAAAGGATTTAATCATATGCGAAATCAAGCCAGGTTAAAAGTTCGATAGTCACTTATAATATGATATCAGAAGCCGCTGGTTAATTACTCAGATTTCCTATAATTAATAAGCTACTGCTGGTAGCAATTTTTGTTACCGTACTTGTATCATTGATTTTCACGATTACAATGGATTTCTGTAATATAAACATTAGTATTTTAAGGTAATTACTGACCTGATGAAACAGTAATAGTAAATATGCTTTACATCTTTTGGACACCTGGACATGGTTCCTTGTTTCATCATTTTCACTATTAATATGAATTTCTACATAGATTGCTAATTTAACGTTTTGATCATTAGTATGGATTTTATGTACTACAAATGTTTGTCATTTGTGGTACTCGGTGCACTTGACAAAACCATTCTAATAAATATGATTAATATGATCAACATCTTTTGGGTACTTGAATATGGACCCTTTGATTTAACAGTTTCACACATTAATACAAACGCTTGCCATTTTGGGTACTTGGTGCGCCTGATGGTTATAATAGAAATGTTTACATCACTTGGGCAACTGAACATGGATCGTTGATTTAATATTTCCACTATTAAGACGGATTTGTGTAATATTAATACAAACGTTTGCCATTTGGGGTATCTGGTACACCTTGACGAAACAGTTATTTATGATGGAGATGGAAATGTTGATATCACTTGGGCAACTGAATTTGGACTCTGATTTAACAGTTCAAACGCTTCCCATTAATGCACCTTGACGAAACAGTTATATTAGAAATGTTTTATATCACTTGGATAGTTGATTAAACATTTTCACAATTAATACAAACGCTTGCCATTTGGTGTACTTAATGCACCTAACCCGAAAATTACAATGAACCCGTTTTTACATCACTTAGGCAACTGGACATGGAGATTTGATTTAACATTTTTAATTTTGAGATAAATTTCTGCAATATAAACATTTGCAGTTTGTATTTCTTGGTGACCTAATAAAACGTCATACTAGAAATGCTTTACATCACTCGGGCAACTGAACATGGATCGTTGATTTAATATTTGCACTATAAAGACGAATTAATGTAATACAAACGTTTGCCATTTGAGATACTTGATGACCCGACGATTCAGCTACAACAGAAATGATTACATCATTTTGACAACTGAACATGGATCTTTTATTTAACATTTTCACAATTATGTAATTTCTGCAATACAAACGTTTATCATTTGAGTTACTCGGTGCATCTGCAGTGATAACAACAAAACGGTTATAATAAATGCCGTGCATTAACATATACACACATCTCACTCCCTCACACAGGTCGACCATCGAACAGAAAATGAAAGCGACGTTTAAATACTTAATGCGTACACATTCCTCCATTTTACAGGTTCACCATCGAACGGGTGCCAAATACTAAATACGTAGATATTACTTAATTTCAGGTCCACCATCGAGCGGATGAATGCATACGTGTGTTGAATGTTTTATCCTCATTAAACAATGGGGACGAGGTTCATAATATCCTTGGCGGGAATTTTGACCAAAACATGAAGAAACAATTTAGGGTATGTATCTATATGTTATTTCAAGTATACTGTGTACAATTAAACGGTGTTGCACCAATAAACTAAATTTCGTTTTTTAGGGTAAAAAAAGCCTCGCATATGAAAATTGTTCGAACAAATCTCTTGAAATGCCTGCGAAAAATGCATGAATTTCGCACGAATAGAATATTCGCACGTAAATCGTATGAAAATAGTTGCAACAATAAACTAAATTGTCATAAGTACGCACCACAGCAAATGAAATAAGCAATTTCAATAGCGGGTACTCTCATTTTTATTGTGGTACATTATTTTTATTGACAGTATGTGTCTAAAGTCTGTAGACAGGTGATTTTCAGAAGAACAGGTCATTTAAATATTGTACACTTGTTAAAGAAAATAAAATACAGTCACCAAGTTTCGTTTTTCAGCAATATGTTTAGATGAAAAGGTACTGGCCCAATGTGTTGTACTTCTATGATATACAGAAAATGATCAATGTAGATAAATATAATTCTAACGTTAAAAAACAGATCTCAATTAATTTCCCATTATTTACATTACCGTTGTAAATTAAAACTTAGTAAATTGTAGATTAAAAAATACATATTGTGTCGAATGGTGAAAAACATTGATGTATCATTAAACAATATATTATCAGTAAACCATCGGTATTTATCTAGTAAAATAGTAATGCACTTCGATGACTCTATGACCTCACTTATCGTCATCGTATTTTGAAGTCCAAAAATATGTTTTCAAATAAGCCTTCCTCCATTTATCGCTTAAAGCTTTTACAATGCCAAACTGTGGCAGAACAATTGATGGCGATAAATAGATGTTTTGCTGCTAACTTAACGCTTTATAATATCCTTATTTGCTGTTTTGTTCATTTGCGCAACACAAAAGGACAAAACATGGTTATTAATCAATAAAGAATATGCGGTTTGAGTTCTATAATATCGTAAAAACGAAAATCAATATACTAGTACTCTTTTTTTTTAATTTTTTTTATTCACATATAATTTATACATAATTATGTTCTTGTAAATTAAATTGATTTAATTGTAAGAAATTAGCAAATATAATTATAATATTAATAATATTAAACAAAACTGGGATGTCGGGTTTAACATCGTGGTCTGTAGAATCCCGATTAGTAGCCTGTGTTAGTAAGCGCCGTCTGTTAAAATCAATATATTCTGATTATAAATCATTTTATATCAAAACTGTTACTTATAGCTGTATGTCTGGAAGAGTAAGATATAATTATGTATTCCCTGTGGTGCCCGTCAGCACCTAGGTATAATAGTTAGAAGAAGCGTTAATAAGTAAGGAGATCTCTGTTCTCAGGTATTCCCCTGTTTAATTATGATAATACAAATAGGAAAATAATTGAAACATGAATAATTGAAGGTTAGATTGGATAATTGTAGGTAGGAGAATCATTACTTACACTTGCTAAATCATATAAGATTTTGTATATAAGATTATATACAGAACCTAATAAAATGATGACACCAAAAATTAATTTTAATAGAATGTGGTTATTATGAATATGGTTTTATTAAAAGTGTTTTACCATCTTATCTATTAAAGTCACATAAATTACTACTTAAACTTAGCCTCTAATTAATTATATTGGTTATTGCGTGATGACTTCAGTTTTTCTATTGTCAACTTTCCTTTTTTATGCATCAATATACCTGCTTTTCCTGCTTATAGTGTATTTGTTTTCAAATTAATACGCTATGGTAGAGCCTGTTCCCACTACGGGGACGAAGAAGACTTCCTACAAATAAATTGTTGACTCAGAGATATTGCAAGCCTAGGCTTATCAAGTTAGGTTAGACACGTGAACTTTCACCAGGGAAGTGAGACCGGGTGCTCCGGAAGGGTAAGCACCTCCTGTTTAGCTAGCTACACCCGCTGCGTGTTTAATTGTGTGAAAGGAACATGGAATTATGAGACGTCAAATATATCCAGGGCAATCCTGGACACAAAGACATCAAACTTATCAACAATACTGCGATGACGGCCATAAAACTTTTGTTGAGGGCCTTGATAAGCCTAGGCTTGCAATATCCCCAAGTCAACAATTTATTTACAAGCTGCCTTATTTGTTTGCAAGACCAAAAGTTTTATGGTCGTCAATATCATTGTAAACTAATAAATTGCTAAGATTATTTTCTAAAACTCTTGAGTTATACTGTGTTTTGGGTGTATTTGGAAGAATACTAATAGAATCTATTATAAGTATCCATGTAGGATAGGCAAATCTCACCCGAGGGGGTTGAATATTTCAGTCAGAGACGAGGCTTGCCGAGGGTGAGATTTCCCTTTCCTACATGGATCAACTCATAATTGATTCTTTTTCTCCCATTTGGTTGACAGTTTTTGGCTTCAAAAAGTTACATCGACGACATCTTTGAAAGTGTAACTTTGTAATTCAAAGTTTTACATAACAATAAATATGACCATTGGGCAGACTGTACCTTAAAATGGTTTATACAATATATATAAACTAGAAAAAAATTCCATTTTTAGCTCACCTGGCCAAAGGCCACGTGAGCTTTTGCCATCACTTGGCGTCCGTCGTCGTCCGTCGTCCGTCGTCCGTCGTCGTCGTCCGTCGTCCGTCCGTAAACTTTTCACATTTTGACTATCTCCTCTGACACCACTGGAGCAATTTTAACCAAACTTTACAGGAATGATGTATGGAAGGTCCTTTACTTAGATTGCCGAAATTTTTTTGATCCGCCAAAAAACTTGGCTGCCAGCACAGAAGATAGTTTAACATTGGACCCTATGGGAAAAATGCATTTTTAACGATTTCCTCAGAAATGACTGAAGCAAATTTAACCAAACTTTACAGGAATGGTGTAAGGAAGGTCCTTTATTTGGATTGCCAAAATTTTTCTGATCCGTCAAAAACATGGCCACCAGTGCAGAAGATAGTTTAACATTGGACCCTATGGGAAAAGCATATATTTGCTATCACCTTTGAAAACTTTACAGGAATGATGTATGGAAAGTCTTTTGCAAAGATTGCCGAAATTTTTCTGATCCGCCTAAAAACATGGCTGCCAGCGGGGAACATAGTATAACATTGGACCCTATGGGAAAACACATTTTGGCTATCTCCTCTGAAACTACTGAAGCAAACTTAACCAAACTTTAGAGAAATGATGTATTGGAGGTCCTTCACAAAGATTGCCAAAATTTTTCTGATCCGCCTAAAAACATGGCCGCCAGCGCAGAAGATAGTTTAACATTGGACCCTATGGGAAAAAACGAATTTTTGGCTATCTCCTCAGAAATGACTGAAGCAAATTTAACCAAACTTTACAGAAATGATGTAAAGAAGGTCCTTTACTTAGATTGCCAAAATTTTTCTGATCCGCCAAAAACATGGCCGCCAACGCAGAAGATAGTTTAATATTGGACCCTATGGGAAAAGCATATATGCTATCTCCTCTGAAGCTAGTGAAGCAAATTGAATCAAACTTTACAGGAATGATGTATAGAAGGTCCTTTACATAGATTGCCAAAATTTTTCTGATCGGCCAAAAAACATTGCTGCCAGTGCAAAAGATAGTTTAACATTGGACCCTATGGGAAAAAATGCATTTTTGACTATGTCCTTAGAAATGACTGAAGCAAATTTAACAAAACTTCACAGGAATGCTGTATAGAAGGTCCTTTACTTAGATTGCCAAAATTTTTTGATCCGCCAAAAAACATGGCTGCCAGCGCAAAAGATAGTTAAACATTGGACCCTATGGAAAAACGCGTTTTTGACTATGTCCTTAGAAATGACTGAAGCAAATTCAACAAAACTTCACAGGAATGCTGTATAGAAGGTCCTTTACTTAGATTGCCAAAATTTTTCTGATCCGCCAAAAAACATGGCTGCCAGCGCAAAAGATAGTTAAACATTGGACCCTATGGGAAAAAACGAATTTTTGGCTATCTCCTCAGAAATGACTGAAGCAAATTGAACCAAACTTTACAGGAATGATGTATAGAAGGTCCTTTACATAGATTGTCAAAATTTTTCTGATCTGCCATAAAACATGGCTGCCAACGGAGAACGTTGTTTCACATTGGACCCTATTGGAAAAGCATATATACAAATTTGCTTTAAAAGCATTTTAGTCAGGTGAGCGATACAGGCTCATCCTGAGCATCTGGTTTCTAATCTCTCAGAGACTCGGATGTCATTTTCCCGCAAGACAACGTCACTGAGAATCACGTGATGAAAGACAAAAAAAACCACGTGATGAAAGACAGAAATATTCCACATGGCTTTCCTACACTGGATACTTCGATCTTTCATATTTAGAGATGGGTGAAATTTTTATCCTTCTATTTTTATCATTGCAACATCTTAAACATATTTGGATTTCCACAATTGTGGTCAGATTACTACTATTGATAAGGAACTGTGTTCCGAAATGGTCGTATAGTGCTGTAAAATTAAAACGGATTTGGTAATAATGAAACGGCCGTCTGGTACTGTAAATTAAATCAGATTTAGTAATAAGGATTATAGGTAATTTGTACCCAAGTTAATACTTTTCATCTTATTTACGTTTTTAATTTTTTCTGTTTTATTAAATTTTATTGACTGATTATACAGAATATTTTCATTGATATTTTTAGAATCGGATAGATATGTCAAGAGTGAGTGTGGCTGGTCATTCATTCGGAGGTGCTACTGGTGTTTGTACTCTTTCCAAAGACAAGCGTTTTAGGTAAATATTCTTTGGTTTCACTACATATGTTTCAAGTTTAAAAACTTGTACATATACAGGTTATTTATTTGGCATATAAACTGTGGATGTATAGGTACACAACATTGACCTGTCTGTTTGAACTTTCATTAGGAATATTCATATCGAAGAATCCACTCTAAAAATAGGTAGTAGTAGGATTCGCAGTTAGTAATGCGTACACAAGATAAGTGATTACTGTTCCCATTATGTATACAAAATAAACCCCTATGGTTGTATACATAAATGCAGTCGTTCATAATATAATTATTTAAATTAGAGGTCAAACGGACAGGTCAAAGTTGTTTGCCTATACTTTACATATTATACCAATACATTATTTAAAAAACACCCCAAAATATTTTGCAAGTTTTAATTTGTCGAATAGGTATGTCTCGTATGAGTTGATAATCATTCATTTTGGCTGTCCTACAAGCGTCCGTTGTACTTACTCTTTCATTTCAAAAGAACAAGTGTTAAAGTAAATATTAAATTATAAAAGCACCCATACTCACAGATAAAGTTTTAGGTGTTTATTTTTATTTGATAGTTTTTTGTGCTTTTTGTTTTGATTCAGAGACATGGATCAGTATGTTTTTGTTTGGTTGATTCAACTTAGTTTGTAAGGTTTTATAGTTTTTACTTCACTTTTCGGATTGTGATTTAAACATGGACTGGTATGTTAGTTCTCGATTTTGAATAAAGCATTATATACTACAAATATACATATCTATAGAAAGAACTAGACGTCTTTAGTCTCGCTTCAGGTATCTCCTCTGCTCTATTGACGTGTAACATTTTTTTTTAATTTTCTCTCTTCATTGTAAGGACACCGGATTTCTGATTAGGTTACTGATTCTAAATATGTACTTGCATAACGTCACTGGGTATTATTTTTGATATGACTATTATATTTTTATATTTGCATTTGATTTTTCTTTTGTGCCTGGTTCCAATCTAAAATAGTTCATTAAAGTACATCGTGAATACCTTTCTTGTTGCATCCTTATCTGTATTCCTTTTAATACGTAATTGCTGCCCATAGCTGTTGCCTCAGTATATATTACTCTATCTACATTTCCATATCTTTTTGCAATTCTTTTTTCCCTTTCAAACTTGGTATTATACTTGATGCTTTTGCCCAAATCCTGTGCTTTCTCCTTATTGTAAATATTTTCCCTTTTCAGACTTGGTATTATACTTGATGCATGGATGCATCCTTTGGATGAAGATGTTTATAAAAACACTACACAACCAGTACTCATGTTAAACATGGAAACATTCCAGTGGAAAACAAATATATTACAAATGAAAAAGTTGGAGAGTGACCTAGTAGACAGGGTTATGATAACATTGAAGTAAGTTAAACCACCATATATATTTATTTGTCTCATCGGCATTTTATTACACCATTTGATTGCACTATAGGCAGACAACATTAATCTCTCCATTTGATATTTCATAACGAATACATTGTGTATTTATATACGATGATTCACCCAATATATGGGTAGTGGTAGGATTAGCAGTAAACACATGAACATTGTTGTAGACAATAAAATTGATAGAAATAAACGTCTGTGTTCCCTATATATAAATGAACTATTCCATGGTAAATATTTAAATTAAAGGTAAAAAGGACAGGTCAACGTTTTTACCTATATTAGGGGTGTAGTTGCTTTCAGACTTATTTAAACAAATGAAAGAAATATTTTGTTATTGTGTACAGTCTTCAAATTTTATAGTCGATGTACTCAATCAATGTGTACACGTGTTTTAAACTTCTAATTGCATTTGACTTATTTCAGGGCGTTGATGATGACTCCGGTTAATTTAAAATTCCATATATATTTTGTGTATCATAATTTTGTTATAGAATGTTGTTGGTTCTGCAGTAAATTTGTTTTATGGTCGAGTGGTCTAAACATGAGTGCTTACGGATAACAGCGCCACCAACCAATTTGGTTTCAGTACTGCACTTAGTGCGAGAGAATCTGTCAGTTTACTTGTCGAAGGGAATCTCAGTTACAAACACAATTCCAGAACAAATCGTCTTGATATAAGTCAAAAGAAAACAACAATCACCCTCCTCATCTTGATTCTTCCTATTAACAAGGATGTTATTAAATTGGCTCTTGTTTTATTTTATTTTATAGAGGAGGATGTCATCAAAGTGTGACGGATTTTCAATTTATTATACAAAGTAGAACGATTGGTAAACTGTTGGACATTCGACAGTGACTTGTCTCCAAAAATTGCCATAGATGTATGCAACAAGCAACGTTATGGGTTCATGTGGAAGCATCTTGGTGAGTATGCTAAGTTTCTTTTTCTTTTCTTTTTATTGAAAGTCTTTCCCTATATTTAAATCAGAGGACTTAGAAACGGGTATTTTCAGAGCTAATGTACTTGCATTTATGAATAAGGAGAAAAAAGTAAATTATAAATATTCTTTTCCATCATATTCCATTTGAATCAATTTTAGGAAAACGCATCCAAGACGGTATGCTGATTCAATTTTCTTAAATTATTATTGTTTTAATGTTATAATCAATAACTACTGATGATTGACCCCCAGCAACCTGCGAATGAGTTTTTTTTAGACCTGCAGGTCTATTATTCTTGAAATATGAACAAATAGACCTGAATGACAGGTGTTCTTTATATAGCAGTAATTGCGACATATGATTATCTGCAAACATTGATATTCTTAGTCTTTCAATGTCCCTGCATCAACAATTTATTTGTTAGCAGTTTGCTTTCATGTATAAATAAAAAACAAACATACTAATCTATGTCTAAATTACAATCCAGAAGCAAAGTAAAAACTTTGGAACTAACAAGTTAGGTTAGACGCGTGAACTTCCACAAGGGAAGTGAGGCCGGGTGCTCCGAAAGTGTAAGCACCTACTGTTTAGCTAGCTACACCCGCCACGTGTGTAATCAAAATTGTGTGAAAGGAACATCGAACTATGGGACGTCAAATATATGATTATCCAGGGCAATCCTGGACACAGAGACATCAAACTTATCAACAATACTGTGATGACGACCATATAACATTTTGAGTAAAGTTAATGTAGCACTATAGCGGAGAAAAACCTCTTTCATAGTATATTAATTGTTAAAGTGTTTTTTGTGTTTATTTTAGACATAGCAGATAAAGAGACACATGAAGACATATTAAGTGGAGAAAATCAGCATGTCATTTCAGGAACCAATGTTGACTTGACGTAGGAATTACATTTTCGCCAATGAAATCCATTTCTTATTTATTTGTCTTTCACAGAGTGTTAATATATTTTCACGGGTAATTCCAATGGTGACAAAGAACAAACTGTGATATCACAACACCTGTGTAAAAATACGATATAATATTTATAACATGGATATTAATACGCCAGTCTTTCATTTTTATAATAAATATGTTGTTATATTATTAGAAATCTTATAGAAATTTCAAATTTCTGATTTTTTTTAAATCGAGGTCATTGATATTTTTGTTAATTTTTTTACTAAGCTTTATTGTTATTTATTTTACTCTTTTGTGTTTTTGTGTTTTATTTTTTAATCGAAACAAAATGGTTTTTTTTCAAAAGTCAACGTTAGTTACATTATTAAAGAATGTAATATTATTGAAATTATTCGGATATGGATTAGAATATTTGTTTTTTGATTTATAAAATACGGGAAATAAATAATATAATAACGATTAACGCATATTATATTACCTTTATTCTCAATAAACTAATCCTCTTTAATTGTTATGTACATAATTTGGCATTATGTACAAAATTATTACATGTTAAACTGTTTGTTGTCAAAAGCCCAAATGACATTATTAAGCTCATTTGATAACAATAGAAGTCTAAAGTTTAATATAAGGGCATTTTAAAGTAAGGGCATTTAAATATCATATTTTGACTCAGCTTGGTTTAGTTTACCGTGATTACTCCCCTTTTTATTTGCTTTATATATTTTGGCATTACATTACATGTGCACGATCGATTTATAGTGAAAAATCCATTCTTGAAACTTAAATTTGAACGTATTACAGTAAAGTTAAATTTGCACAAGTATTGATCTAGCTTGAGGTGAATCAGTAAACGTTAGCAAGATAGATTTGTGGACAGATAAGAGTTTTGATTTAAACAGTTTGATAACTGAAATAATTTATATTTGTGGTGTCTATTTTTTGTGGTTCTAAGAATATAAAAACTATGAAGTGAGTTGATAAACTCGTTATTTGGTTACCTAACATGTAAATTTCAAGTTCAGGTTATCAAGAAAACAATAAAAATTAGGAAATCACGGAAATTTATAATTCAAGTTATTGTTTACCTTGAGTACTTACAGTGTTTCTACCGATTTACAAAATGTTAAACTATTAATAGTTAAACAACATTGACCTGTCTGTTTGACCTTTCATTAGGACTATTCATATAGGTAGGTTAAACCAATACATGGGTAGTGTTAAGATCTAAGTTAATACATACATATTGCACAGGTTTACTATATGGGGTGATGTATCACATGATGTATACAGAATAAATACCTGTGTTCCCTATACGCAGATGTACTTGGTCTGTGATAAATATTTAAATGAAAGGTAAAGTGGACAGGTCAACGTTGTTTTCCTATACAACTTGTTATTCCAAAATATAAATAAGATTAATATATCATGTTGTTCAATGTGCTTGCTTTTAAGTTTTTAAACATTCTATATTTTTTAGTTTAAGAACTGTTATGTAGTATTTTATGGATGTGTAAATAAATGTGCTCGTATTCAGAGTCAAGAATTAAAAATGTATAAATTATGTAAATGGTTGTATTTGAATGAATGTGTCTATACATTTAATTGTAACTGAAGTTGAACAGTGCATACAACTTTATTATATTTACACATTGCTCCAGATTGTACATCTTCAAGACAACTAGACTCGAAATACATTTTTCCGACAAAATCATAACACAACACTGATTTATGGTATAAAAAAAGTGATGTAACAAATTTTTGTACGTTTTAACAGTCAAAGTTTTATCCAATTCGCCTGTTTTGTTATTAATTTTATTAGTTACGGCATGAATTCTCTTCTTGGGGCTATTGCCTTTTAAAATATGTTTCGTTATACGTTTCTGTATTTAACATAATAGTTTAGAAGTAATTAGGCTTTTTTGTTCACTAGATTTTAAACTCAATAACAGAAAATGACATAGGTAACCTGCCGAATGCTTGATGAATGAGAATTGGGTTCGCCGCTGCACCATGCGATCAAAACCCCTTAATATTAATGCGGAACGTTTTGGAAAACGTTAACGTCGCAATTTCCCGGAATAACGATGTTTTTTGGAAAAGTAATCTATCCATTCGAAATGAATGTTCCGCTTAAATGTTAGAGGATATCACCTGGTACAGCGGCGAACCTCATTGAGTAAAATGCAATTATTTTTATCATTTTGTATTAATATAATGGAAAAATTTTATATAAAATATTTATATTGCTTTACTTAATCGTTATCTATGGATATAAATGTCTATCTATGGATATAAATGTCTATCTATGGATATAAATGTCTATCTATGGATATAAATGTCTATGATATAAATGTCTATCTATGGATATAAATGTCTCTGCTTTTGTATTTTTATAGCTGATATATGTTTTTTAATTTTTTCAATGCAATTTCACAAAGTACTATTTACTACAATATTATATTTTGATGAATCATTCACTGGTCCTATGTTTTGTTTTGTTGTCTTTGTATCATGGGCTAACAACATTGACCTGTCCGCTTGACCTGTCATTAGGAATATTCATATACAATGGTTCACACAATTTATTGGTAGTCTTAGGATTCGGATGTACAAACAACAATGATCTGTCCGCTTAACCTAAATATTATATTTGTGATAGACTAGTGCATCTATGTATAGGGAATTCGTGTGTGTATTTCGTCTACATGATGGGAAACACTAATTTCAAATACATGTCTGTAGGTTGAATAAGTGGTTTAGTGTTTAACACAGTAAGGATTAATAGAATTTATTATGAGTATCCATGTAGGATAGGGAAATCTCACCCGAGGGGTTAAATATTTCAGTCAGAGACGATGCTTGCCGAGGGTGAGATTTCCCTATCCTAAATGGATAAACTCATAATTGATTCTTTTTCTCCCATTTTAATGGCAGTTTTTGGCTTCAAAAAAAGTTACTTCGACATCGACGCCATCTTTGAAAATGTAACTTTGTTATTTAAAGTTTTACAAATATGACCATTAGACAGAATGTACATTAATATGGATTAAACAATATGTAGAAACTAGAAAACAAAGCCATTTGTTCTAATCTCTCAGAATAAACATTTGAAACGCAATGAAAATTTCTAAATTTTTTAGACTCGGATGTCATTTTTTCGCAAGTCAACGTCATGTCCTCTTAGAATGACGTCATTTAATTGTCCTTTGATTGTTACGTCACTGAAAATCACGTGATGAAAGACAACAAAACCGCGTGATGAAAGACAGAAATACCGGTATTCCACATGGCTTTCTTACACTAGATACTTCGATCTTTCATATTTAGAGATGGGAGAAAATATTGACCTAAAGTTAAAATTATGTGTATTGTACATGAATTAACTACGAATCCTTACACTTTCCATGAATTTAATGGAACCTTTATAAATATTAGTAAAGACAGGTCAAGTGGATATGTCAATGTTGCCTGTCTATATATTTTTATAATTTTGTTATATGTTGATAACTTATTCTCAGTTAGTGCTTTTGTCTTCTTTCTCATTTCATTTGTTTTGTTGCTTGCTCTTGCTATGTAGTTCGGTTGCTAATTTCTATGAAACTAGTAAACTTTTCAACAATGTGCCCGCGAATAAAAAATTATTTTTCCATAGTCAGTGGACCCATGTCTAAATAATGAAATGTCGGTACATGAATATTTTTGTGTTTTATAATTTATTTCTCAGATAACTGACCCAAACTAACTTATCGGTGCTAAAAAGGGAGTCATAAGGTGCCTTACTAAAATATATTTGTTCGTGGAAAAAAGCTCAAGTTTTTAAATATATTTTCCATGACATCAACTTAAAATAGGGGTAAAGCAATGATTAATCAACTGGGTAAAATTTAAGTTTAAATTTAAACTAAAACTAAAGAATGTATATTTCATGCCAGAATATGCCAGTTAATATTTTTCCTATTTTTTACTTTTCAAAGGTAAGTTATAATTATCTAAAAGACGTTATACAAATGATATATATTTTTATATGTAGTTCAGATATATGGAGTCCACATCCATTCATTCGTCTCATAAGGATTTCCATTTTGTTATACAACCCATAGTGATGTACTTCTTCTTCTTGATGCTTTTCTCATATATATATATATTACATGAACTATGTCATAATTATTTGTATTTACAACTTTTTAACAAGATTTAGAAACTTAGACCTTAAGTTGAAATTTACATTTAATTTGCAATAAATTGAGAACCCATCCTTGTTAAGTTGTCCCAATATATATTTTTGATTGTTTTTGTCCTCTCTTGTTTCGTGACTGTTTTTGTAATTAGTTTACATTGTGTCGTGCTCTTAATAAAAAAACAAAGACATACTTCCTCATACAAAATATTTACTTAAGTAGATTTTGGTTCCTTAAGGATAATTATTCAACACATTTAAAAATGTTTATTTCACATTTTTGTCCAAGCACAACTGATGTGGAAACGTATTTCGAAACAGTCGTCTAGTGCTGGTATTAACGATGCTGGTATTATATGTAACTGCATTGCCTGTCACGAAGTACATGCACATGTTTTTTTCATATATACATATAAAAATACCTCTCATAATTTTTGTTTTACGCTGTGCCTTGAATATTCTGCTAATGCCTCAGGTTTATTGCCATGATTATATCGCCTCAGTGTTTGGCAGTAGTTTTCGTAACTTGTGTTCTCAAACTGCGTCTGTAGTCTGTTTTTGTGCATAATTTATTGCCCTGTTCTTTGTTTTGCTATTTCTACGTTCATTTTTTCAGCTGCAAACTTTTTTATTTCATTTCAATACTGACATAAATACGCGTGGTTTGATTAAAAGCTGAAACTGAAAGCAGTCTATGCTAAGGTCCCAAAACGTTTATGGTAATATTGTTGATAAGGATGATGTAGCTGTATCCTAAATTACCATCACATTTGACACCCCATGGACTCATGTTTCTTACATTCTCAAGTTTGCTTGAAAAACGTAGTCATCTTGAGAAAAATAGATATAACGAATATATTCTGTGATCTTAGTTAGGCTTTAAAACAATCATTTAATATTATTAAAATTAAAACTATTGTAAGTAAACAACTTTGACCTGTCCGTTTGACCTTTAATTTAAATATTTATTAGAGGCTACATTTATTTATAAGAATCGCACGGGGTTATTTTGTATACATAATGAGAACACTAATCACTTATCTTATGTGCACATTATTAGGTGTGAATCCTACTACTACCTATTTATAGGATGGACTCTTCTATATTAATATTCCTAATGAAAGGTCAAACGGACAGATCAATGTTGTTTGCCTACTAGTATATAATACAACATGTATGTAATTATATCTATATAACATGGCTGCTTAAAATGTGATACTTTTATTTGATTACGCTTTTTATATACTTAGCTTTTATTATTTTTATATTATATAAGTTTTATGTGAATGGTAAAACCAGTTATGTATTTTTATAAGTACAACTTTGATATTGGTGACTATGTATTCCGTCATTTTGTTAGTGACGTCACGTTATGTTTTTTTCTTGTCACAGTTAAGTTATTCTTCAAATAATTTTGTTTAGAAAACAATAAATCTATAATTTTTGAATTTGTGTCTTGTTTTTATAAAAAATATTATAAAAATAGGGATAAGAAAAACATTTCTCATATGGGTTTGAAATCGTGTCGGCTGCAACAAACATAAGGTTTGTTCTTATCGTTGGCACTTATATGCATTCCCGGTAAATAGACAGGATGGTTTATTTGTTAATCAAAAACAAACATACTTATCCATGTTCGAATCACAATCCAGAAGCAAAGTAAAAACTTTGCAAATCTGTGACGCTTTGGGCAAATGCACTAACATAAATGCACAATAAATAATGGGCACATAGGCGGACATGATCGAGTGGTACTGTCACTGGCTTTCGAAGTTAAGGGTTGTCGTTTCGACCCTTACTGTGGAATTGGAAATTTTCTGAAATGATTTTAATCTCCTGTCCATGCTAAAGCTGTAATAAGCTCAATACTTAGATAGTCTTTTGGACGTGACTTTAAACCTAGGTTCCGTGGCTCAGTGCATGCTTAAGACACCTCTGTAGAGTTCAAACAGAGGCGGCCACCTGTGGCCACTACAGTAGACGTTTATAACTAAAAGCGATTGAAACAGACTGAACATAAGTAAGATATAAAGTAAGATGTTAATACAAAACAGGTCAGAATCACGACAGCGTTCGATCTCGATTGATTGAATAAATAGGGTTTTACTTTCCTGTCAAAAATATTTCACTTTTATCGAACCGCCACCAGCTATAAGTGAAACGGCAAAAATTTTGACTTTTGCAGTGCGGTCGGTGTTTATGTACAGGAAAGTTTCCTAAATTACAGTCCAACCTGCCTTAAAGGCAATCTCTATATAAGGGCCACCTGTTTATAAAGGCCAGTAGAATTGTATCCGAATTGTTCTCTATTCATATTACTTGAACTTGTATATAAAGGTCACCTGCCCATAAAGGCCACTTTTACTGGTTCCCTTGGGTGGCCTTTATAGACAGGTTTGGCTGTCACATCTGCCATGTCACAGGACATCGGTTTTCAAAGATCATGATCGTGTTTAGGTTAAAGAATCCTTGAGATTGGGAAAAAACTAGTATCTCGTCATAAATAGCAGCAAAGTTGCTACCAAGACGTAAATTATATCACAATATAGAGCTACTAACCTTACCTTACCACTTTCTTTCATTAAATCTATCAATGTCCAGCTGTAACTTGTTTTTTTTACCGTTTCTAAATAAATAAAGTTTTATGGTCGTCATCACAATAATGCTGATTGGTATGATATACCTGTATCTAAAATTACCCTTGATATACTAGTATTTGGCGTCCTATAGTTCCATTTTCCCTTCATTCTAAATTTTAATTACAGCCAAACCTGTCTCTAAAAGCCACCCAAGGGAACCAGTAAAATTGGCCTTTATGGGCAGGTGGCCTTTATATACAAGTTCAAGTAATATGAATGGAGAACAATTGGGATACAATTCTACTGGCCTTTATAAACAGGTGGCCCTTATATAGAGGATGCCTTTAAGGCAGGTTGGACTGTACAAGCGTGGCGATGTGGCCAGCTAAACAGGGGGTGATGAACTTTTCAAAGTACCCGGCCTCACTTCCTTGCTTGAAGTTCACACTTGTTTCAGTTAATCTGTCGGTTCCAAAGTTTTTACTGTTATTGGATTGTTATTTGTGCATAGACTGTTATATTTGTTTTTTTTTCCTTTGTGTTTTCTTATTTGCCTGTTTAAATAATTAATTTGGTTGTATTGGCTGTTGCCAAATACATTATTTTCATACCCAAATTTCCTTCGATAATAATGATCAACACAACACTGGTCAAGGCTTATTAAGGCCCTCAAAAAGTAAGTCATGACAATATTGTTGATAAATATGTTTCTGTATCCAAACTTTCCATGGGTACTAGTATATTTTACGTCCCATGTTCCTTTCAATCTCAAGTTTGATTACACACCTTGCGAATGTAGCTAGCTAAACAGGAAGTGTTTACCCTTCCAGAACACCCAGTATCACTTCCCCTGGTGGAGGTTCATGTGTTCAGCTGAATTTGCCGGTTCCAAAATTTTAACTTTTCTTTGAGATAGTGTTGGTATGTTTGTTTTTTATCTTGTTTTGTCTTTCGTGGGTGTTTTATCATTAATTTGGTTGTGTTGGCGGTTGCCAAGTAACAGTTCCAAATGTTGTCGTCATGTCAATATTGATAAGCATGGTGTCTCTGAATCCAAAATCAGCTTGGATATATTTTACGTCGCATGCATTCACGTTTGTAACCAGAGTTGCTTACCCTTCGTGAGCACCAACCTTCACTTCTCTAGTGGAAGTTCGCACGTTTCACTTAATAAAGTTTTAACTTTGCTTTGGAAATGTTAACTGGAAATTGGACATTTTTTTTGTTACGTCACTTATAACAATAAAAAAGAATAGCTTTTTATCATGATTTGGTTTAGTTTTTAATTTAATATGCCATTTAAGTACACAATGATCACACATACATAGTTACATAAAATGGTATTCATATAATCTGTGTAAATATATATATACAACTGATTACTTAATTAAACAATTAATGAGCAGTTTTAATATTTTAAAATTTTTTATATTTAAATTACAACAAGGTACATAATTGAGCATTCCAATTACTCAGTCTAGGATTTGGCGAATTGACAATGACAGTTAAGACCAAACATAGCGACAAAAATTGTCGAAACATTACCACTAAGAACATAATTAAGAGTTGAAAATACTCCGTCTAGGATTTGGCGAAATGACAATGACAGTTAAATCTAAACATAGCAACAAAAATTGTCGAAACATTACCACTAAGAACATAATTGAGCATTGAAAATACTCCGGCTGGGATTTGGCGAATTGACAACGACAGTTAAGTCCAAACATAGCGACAAAAATTGTCAAAACATTACCACTAGGAACATGGGTTTAACATTGAAAATACTCCATTTGGGATTTGGCGAACTGACACTAACAGTGACAGTTAAGTCTAAACATTGCAACACACATCGTTCAAACAAAAAACATTGTTGAGCATTCAAAATACTCTGTCTGAGATAGACAATGACAGTAAATTCCAACAATTGTCAAAACATTACAACAAGATATAATGTACTATGCCTGGGATATTGAATGGACAATGACAATGACAGTTAGGTCCAAACATTGCAACCAGGAACATAATTAAGCATTGAAAATACTCCATTGATAATCGACAACAACAGTTAGGATGTTTAGTTCAAAACAATACTCAAATTCAAATTTTGCCTGCAACTGTATCAGAATTTCTCAAATACCTTGTTAATTTTTAACCATAAATGGATAATAATCCAAATTATATTGATGTCTAAATGAATGTTTCAAATCATAATAAAATCTTGAATAACTTGAAAAATTGTCAACAACCACTTGGTTATACCACCAAATGTTCATCAGAAGTATTAACATGCACTTCTTTATATCATCAAAATTGTCAACAAGCATCTGTTCATATCATCACCTGTTCACCTGCTCAGAGCATTGAAAAAGTCAACTAGTACCTGTTCAATTAAGTATAATAAAGTGATTTTTAAGTTGTGTACTTGAATCCTAGCTATATCTGAAATTTGTGGAAAAAAAAGATTAGTACGTCTTCATTTTAATTGATATATGGAAGGAACATGATTTAAACATATTTGTAAAACAATTTTAAAAAGTTCCCTTTCTGGGGCATTTAAAAACATATAAAAGTAAAAAAACTGAATAAAATTATCTGAACAAGTATTTAACAATCAGGCAGTAAAAGGATAAAAAGATTTTATTGTAAATAGAAGAAAATTGTGCAAAAAAAAGATTGTCTAAAATGAATACCTTTCTGGCAGTAAGATGTTGGTTAACAAAAGTGCCTTCATAGTCTATTTCAAAGCAATTTTTGAGTTTTACGTTTTAAACCTGTGATACCTATTATGATCATTACAGCATGTCTAATGATACATGTATGATGCAAAATGAGAATTTTTTGTATTTATTTTTGGATAAATTCACAAGAGCAACAAAATGCAAAAAATAAAGCTATCACAATTCTTTTAATTTCATGCAACTACTTAGCAATTTCACAAGCCATCATCCACTGTCGCTAAAATAACAGTATGTGAACAACTTGAAATGACATTTTTACGAAAATGAACTGATTGTAAAATTTTGGGATTTACAGTATGTGATCAATATTATGCAGTTTTAAGATCAATAAAAGATTTTTAAGATCATTTTCTTCAAATGACAAGTTTAAATACAGTTGAACTTACGTCGTGCTTCTTTACAGTCATACCTTTAAACACCACTTGGGGGAACCAGTAAACATGTCCTTTAGGGACTGGTGGACTTTGCATACAGGTTCAAATACAATGAATAAAGAGCAATTGTGTTAATTTTACTGGCGTTTAAAAGCAGGAGATCCTTATATAGAGGTGACCTTTGAGGCAGGTTTGACTGTATTTTCTTGAATTCATTATTGAAGACAAATGCAAAAATTTTATAATTCTCATTCCTGTCATCTCCTTATTTTCTAAAAGTTTTCATATAGAATTTAAATTTGTGTCCGAGTCTGATCTTGAAGTAATGTTAAGATTCCAATTTTCTTGGGGAAGATGGATCTACAGTATTAAACTATAAGTACAAATGTATTATCATGTGTGCAGCAAATCAAAATAATAAAGCTAATAATTTAAATAACATGTAAATAATAAATGAATATGGGGTTACATATTAGGAGATATACAGTACTGCACAAGAAGAAGCATTCTTGAGGAAAAAACATTCAGGATTTTCACGGTGACTCTTGTAGCACAAATAAATCTTCACAGTGAAAATTTCTCATTTCCCTTGGTACACTTTCCTTACAGTTGGAACAATTTAAATTTCTTACTGCAAAATAATATAGCAGAACAAAACCGCAAATGTTTCCAACCACTAATGTTTCTTCTTATACAGTACTGTAGATCACTTTTATTTCGCGAGGAATTTATTTTCACGTAAATTCGCGACTCATCCCATTCGCCAATTCAAATATCACGCGAATATTTCCAGCACAGGGATATTTCTATGTTGACATATATATGTTGTATTCAATAAGATTCCAAACGCGAATTCAAATATTTGCAAATAAGTCCAAGATGGTATTGACGCAAAATTTTCTACTTGCGAAAAATAAGTGATCTACAGTATATGAATGTTATGTATGAATATAATCATTAGGGACTTTTTTCTTTACTTTATATGGTCAGTATAACATATACATGTATATACATTTCACTGTTACATTGATAAAAAAACATTTATCTAGGTTTTTCACAAAAATTTAAAAGTTTAAGTAGCCAAAATTACAAAATTGTAAAAATATAATCGTGTTATATGTATTTTTCACAAATTTACTATAAATATGCTAGTTTTTGAAAGAATTTCTCAGAAATTAGAAGTTATTGGTGATTTTAGTTACCAGGAATGAAAACATTGTTATTTAACCAATACAGAATCTTTTTTTTTTTTTTTTTTTTTTGGAATTAGTAACTTTGAGCACTGAGATGCATGAATTTATTCCATAAGGTGGCAACTGCAAGTCAATGAGCTTTGAAAAAACACAAGATCATATTTACAATATCTGAATAATCTGCTTTCATATCTGAAATGCATATATTTTTTGTGAATTAATTAAATCATATAATTCACTAAATAATTATAAAAAAAACTATTTTTCAATATTTTAAATATTACAAAATCATAAAAAAACACATACAATTTTTCTTTTTAAACTTCTAAAACTTCACATAAATTAGTCAGCTGTGACGTATGTTGTAACAACACTTGGAAACAAACACAGATTTCAGCCTGCAACTAAATATTATACAAAAGCTGCCCACGAACACATAATAAAATTAACTGATAATGGTTTTTTAAATGAAAAAGGACAAAAAGAAGGATTATCATAAAAACAAGTATATTGCAGCATGCCTACTGGCCTAAAAGCAACAAAAACTTTACTAATTCAATGGAAGCTAAGAGAGAGAGAGAATTAAGTAGAACATGACAATGGTTCCAGTCAGTGTTTCAAAAGATAGACTGCTTTCAAACAGAAAATGGTGGGTCATTTATGAAGTAAACGGCCTAAGACAAAGAAAAAAAGATTGCTATTAAACTTTTTTGTTAGAAGAGATAATGGGCCAGAATGACCTATTGATTTAACAAGATCACTGCTTAGGCGATCAAGATATGTCTGCTGACATTTTCAAAAATACATGATTAAAATTTCAAAGGGCTACAGCAATGAGACGCTCCTCTTTTTATCAAAATGTCCTGGTAAACCAAGTTAAGTAAATATACCTTCAATAAAACCACTTGAGTTAATTGAAAACTGACATTAAAAGTTTAAAACAAAAGCCAAAATTTAAAATTGATAAAATTATGAAAACAAAACAATCACTATATTGGCAAGACCCCATTTTCTTAATCATTCCTTACCTTAATTTAGCGTATTTTGGCATGCTGTTTTTGGAACTAAGAATATGCATTTTTTGGCAAAACTAAACACAATGTTATCAACCTGAAGTGATCTTCAAATTTACCCTTTAAATGCCTGACTATTAACAAAATTATTAAGATTTCAAATCTGTCAGATTTAAGCGAAGGAATGTATGTGGCACTGGGGCCTTCTTAAGTTTAACAGCTGCTTTCCATGACCTTTCTGTACTTATTCCTACCAGATACAGTTATGAAGAAGAAAAATAGGTCGCTGCTACCCTGTACCTTATTTTATGAAAAATTAAATACACAAATGTATATGTATTTTATATTACAAATAAAAATATTTCTTGGTAACTTAAGTTAATTATTCATAGCACTAACACTAGAGCCAAATTACAATGTATTGTATATTCTCAAAATCACTAAAAAGCAGTTTTACCAAGAACCCAATTAAAATTTGTTTCCTCATTATTTTCTCATGTACTGTATATTATATATTAAAACATTTCTTGGTAACAAAGTTAATTGTATGTAGCACTAACACTATAGCCAAAATTACAATTTATTGTTTAGTCTCAAAATCACTAAAAGCAACTTTACCAAAAAGCTAATTAAAATTTGATTCAACATTATTTTCTCATGAATACAGTGGCCGACTTAAAACATCCACAACCAGCAACCAAGCAACAGATACAATAGGCAAACAACTTTGACTTGACCACTTGACCTTTCACTAAGAATATTCATAAAGGAAGATCCACCAAAGACATGGTTAGTGTTAAGATCCAAGTTAATACATCACAATACACAAGTTTATTTTATGAGGTGAGTATATCTCATGATGTATACAGAATAAACACCTGCGTTCCCTATACATAGATGTTCTTGGTCCACTATAAATATTTCAATAAAAGGTCAGGCAGACAGTTCAAGGTTGTTTGCTTATACATATACAGTAAAACCTGCTATAGAGACCATCTCCATAAAAGGACCACTAGTCTATTAAGACCAGTACTTTATGATTATAAAGAACAAAGACCACCTGTCTATTAAGCAGCGTGAGTGGAATAATGTTGTTTTTTGCCCTAGTCAAGATTCTTTCAAGATTTCAAGGGGGGTAGTTCTGGAATGATGAAGAAAACCAGAATGCCTGGAAAACACAATCATCCTTGACAAAATGACTAACTCCCTCACACTAAGATCTGCCATAGCAGAATTCCATATCTACACTGTGGTTCATAAGCCCCAACTCTAAGCCACTCGGCCAAGGCCCCTTGTCTATAAGGTCCATATTTCTTAGGTCTCATGGATGAGCTTTATATACAGGTTTTACTGTAACTACATAATTACATAATTCTAATAATTTACTCATAAACTTAAAATTCAAGTTGGAATATAAAAACATTTTGCAATATAAAATGGATTATGTCATTTTCATCTGGTTAAAAACAAAATTGAAACATTAAAACATATAAATACAACAACTATAAACTAATTATAATAATAATAATAGTAATAATAATAATTTAAATATTTAAGTACCTTGGTACCACTTAACTACTCAACACTGTAAATGTACTAACTTCACAGGGTCAAATTTTCTCGGATATATAATTTTTGACCTTTTTGCTAGGTGTCATACATTATGTATTTGCATATTTATGAAACTGAATTATGCAGTGTATGGGGCTTGATTTTGTGTACTTAATTTCACAGGGTCAAATCTTTTCACGGGCTTTTAATTTTTGACCTTTTTTCGCTAGGTGTCTTATTAACATATTTATGAAACTGAATTATGCAGTGTATGGAGCTTGATTTTGTGTACTTGATTTCACAGGGTCAAATTTTCTCGGATTTTTAATTTCTGACCTTTTTGCTGGGTGTCATATTTACAGATTTATGAAACTGAACTATGCAGTGTATGGAGCTTGATTTTGTGTACTTAATCTCACTGGGTCAAATTTTCTCAGATTTTTAATTCTCGACTTTTTTGCTGGGCATAATATTTACAGATTTATGAAACTGAACTATGCAGTGTATAGTGCTTGATTTTGTGTACTTAATTTCACAGGGTCAAATTTTTTCACGGGTTTTTAACTTCAGACCTTTTTGCTGGGTGTCATATTTACAGATTTATGAAACAGAACTATGCAGCGTACGCCTGTACGGTGCTTGATTTTGTGTACTTAATTTCACAGGGTCAAATTTTCTTGGATTTTTAATTTCTGACCTTTTCACTGGGTGTCATATTTGCAGATTTATGTAACTGAACTATGCAGTGTATGGCTCATGGTTCTGTTTTCAGACAATATTGATGTTGGCTTTGCACTTTAATGTATTTTTATATGGGAAGACATGGACGAGTGGTACCGTCACTGGCTTCAAAGTCAAAGGTTGTGGGTTCAACCCTCACTCTAGACTTTCTGAGATGATTTTCATCTCCTGCCCAAACTAGAGCTGTAAAAAGCTAAAATACTAGTACAGTCTTTCTGATGAGACTCAAAACCGAGGTCCCATGTCTCAGTGCACCCTAAAGACACTCCTGTAGAGTTGGAAAAAAAATGTAGACCACCTGTGGCCGCTACAGAGGACGCTTACAACTAAAAATCGATCGAAACAGACTGAACAAAGTAAGTAAGAATATGTGGTTCAAATTTTCACAGAATTGTTTTAAACGTTAAATAAGCGAAATTTGTAAACTGTGAATAAAAACTACATTTACTGTACCATAAAACAAAGAAACATACAGTAAAACCTTGATTCAGTCAAATTTTGGCGTTATAAAGGGGTTTGGCGATAAATTGAGGGAGGGTCATAAAGAAAAACATAAACAAAATGGATTTTGGTACTTCAAAAAAGTGTGGCGATAAGCAAGGTGGCAAAGTTATTGAGGGGCACTATAACAAGGTTTTACTGTATTAATCTTAGCAGTGTACTAATTTTAGCAAAAATTTATACATTACAGATATTTTAAATCAACTGCCAAATTAAATATGATCATAGTGTACAAGGTGATCCATCAGATTTATGCTAGTTCAAATCCAATCGAAATACCTAAATCATAATTGTCACTCAAATTTGTACAAATTGACGAATCTCCGGCCACGCCCACAATATTCCGACAAATGGCCGGATGCTTGATTAACACGCAAAAAGAATAAAAACTCGGCATGAATTGCATCATTTAATGACGTCACTGACACAAGTACGTCATTAGATGCTGTGACGCTGCTTTGGTACCATGATGGCGGCCAGTGTCGGAACATTGTGGGCGTGGTCAGCGATACGTCAATTAAACTATGTTCTCACAGTATATTTTAATACCTACAGTTTTATACTTGGTTAGAGGGACTGAATATTTATCAACAGGGTTCGTGCAGACATTTGGACACCAAATTTAAGGACTTTTTAGGGTCTTTTCAAGGTCTTATTTGCAAATTTAAGGTCTAATCAAAGGGACAATTTTAGCAAAAAAATATTAGTGCAAAGCCAATTAAATCAATAAAGCAATTATCTACAAGTCAATAGTAATGACACTTGAAGTGACAGTTGAAGATGGGCGATTGGTTGGGCCAGGTACCTGTATGTTTAAATTGCCCATTTTAACATTACTTATCAATTAATTATTTATTGATATCAGTCTATATGCAACCACTTAATATCGAAATACAGACACCCAACTGGCCAAATTCAAGGGCTTTTTAGGGCCTTCAGGATAAATTCGAGGGTTTTTTAGAGTCAGACTTGTTTTTAGAGTCTTTTTAGGGCAAACCTAAAAAATGAAGGACTTTTCAAGGCCTGTACGAACCCTGTATCAATACATCAAAGTCATATCAAATGATTTCAATCAAAATGATAACAAAAAATTATTTTGATAATTTATCACTTTTGAACACTGGTTTTTTTCTCTCTCAATCTTTAAGCTTACCCAAGAAGAACATACATTAGTATTACATACTGTACATATATAATTTGCATTGCATACTCTAGCTACAGAAAAATTCTATATCCAATTTTCAAAAAAAAAGGCCACCCCAACCCTACCCTACATGTCTATATGATAACCCTAAGCTCTTTGCAAAAACCACCCCTTCCCACTTCTCTAGGACAAGCATACACTTCCTAATACAACAAAGATTTCCAGTGTTCATTCTAGAATTTTCTCAGAGGGGGCAATTTTCCAAAATTTTTCTTTAAAATAATATAATATCAATATTTATGCATTCATGTAATGCTAAATATGTCCCACTAAGACCTTAATGATGGGGCCATTTGGCAAAAAAAGGAGTCAATGGCCCCATGGCCCCTTTCTAGAATGAACACTGACTTTCAAATTCTCCGAATTCCATTTATTCTTTCTCAATGTCTGACCGTCTTTTCCAGACCTCATCATCTTTTGATTTCCTATTCACTCCCTTCTTTTGCTGTTCTTTTACTTTTTCAATATCTTCATACATATGGGACCGAAGAACTCGATTTTTCACTTGTGTCGATTCTGGAGAAGGCTTCACCTCCTCGTACACATGCGTCCGTATTTTCCGATTCATCATGGCGCTTTTCATCTCTTTGCTATTATAATCAATTTTAGATTTCGCCTCTTCGACACTTTCATAATTAGGATCAATTTCAGGGTCTTCCGGAATGTAATCTTTGACCGTTTGATAATTTGGTGATAAAACAACTTCGGGTCCACCTGTTGCTCCCAGTGAAGCTCCTGAAACTCCAACTGGAGGTTTTTGATTGGATGAATCAGAGTTTACACTAAATCTAGCACCAGTTACGTTAGCCGATAAGCGAGGATTTGATAATGTTCCCGGAGATTTTGGTTGATCCACTGAAGCATATCGTTCATCGTTCAATTCAGTCTCATTCTTTGATAACCTATAGCCGGTAGGATTTTGTTTGGTCATTGAATGAAGGCTGTCTAATGATGGAGGAGCCGGCACACTTCCTCCTGCAAAAAAAAGTCAAACAATTTTTTTTTAAATTTACATAATTTACTTCTGTTAAATAAAATAAAACCTGTTTTATTATTATCATTTGTTCAGCTATGTTTTAAAAGGAAAGAGGCTTTATATTAACTATTACAGTGTATATGACATGCTGCTGGAAAGGGAAAAAATGTTAGAATTTGGATGAAACAAGGACCTCCCTCACTTGTTGTGGCTGTTCTAGCACTGCTCAGTTTCTTAACAAACCAAAGAACTGCTATATTAACTCTCAATATCTACTATAAACCACTTTTTACTTTTTCCGGGTGCAATTACAATGTTCAATCTTGAGGAGGCCCTTGCTCCAGTGGCCACTAAATAATAATTTTGTCCCACAAAAATACTATCTGTGGACCAACCTTGGCCTACCATATTTAGTTTTAGTTGAGATTTGAATAAATCAAGCTCTACCTCTTTCTCATTTATACTTTAGCTTTGAATTGATACAGATCTTTTCAAATAAAATTCCTTTAGTTATGCTGCTTGGCCCCAGTTTCACAATCATTCCTTAGCTTAGATATTGCAAAATTTCAAATTGATATAATTTGTTTATTTTTTAAGATATTGAGGAATTTAAGGTGTCATTTTTAAGATCATTTTCAGATTAAAACGTTTGCATTTAGTTTTGGCAAAAATATTCACCAGTAGTTCCAAAAAGAGATTACAAAAATTTGCTAAATTTAAGTTAAGGAAAATCTTAGCTAAGGAATGATTGTGAAACTGGGGCCAGTATACCCATGTATTAAAAACACAGTCCCTTTTTTTCAAGGCCTGGGCCAGGAAGACCCCATTAACTACATTTCTGAATTGAACATAAGATTGACTTTCACATGTTTTGGGAGAATAAAATAAACAGGGAAGTTAGGATACATACTGACTTTTAGTCTAAACCAGTTTGCAATGTTAATTACAGACCAAATCTTATGTAACCTTCCCATACTGGTCCTCTGGAAAGTCTCACAATACAGTTTTTCACTTTTAAGAGTTTTCAAAATACAATACCTGAAGTTGCGATTTCTGCATAATCTTCATTTAGTTGACTTATTCTCTGTTGACTTATCCTTTTCTGTGTGGATGAATTTGTCACTACTTCAGGTGTAATAACACCATCACCAGAGCCACCCTCCACCTATACAACAGAAATGCAATATCTAAACATTTGGCCAAAATCATTTATTTCTAAGTTCAGTGAAAATAAGTGGAGTGCAGCAATGTTCTTTTATGTCCTACTTAAATCAAGGTGGTCAGTTCTGGGATGGTGGAGAAAACCAGAGTGTCTGAAGAAACCATAGACCTACAGCAAGCAAACTGACAAACTTTCTTACACAAGATCTGTGATCAATAAGCATGTGCTTTAGACCACTAGACCACAAAGTCATCCTCAGTGAACATTAGATTGCCTTTATAAAGAACAAGATTGGAAAAAAGAGTAATATTTTTTTACACCCCAGTCAATATTGTTTTACTTATTCCAAGGCTGTATCGAGGCTGCCAGTTTATGGATGAAAACCACCAAACTTCATAAAGTGAACTGATAAACTTGCTCACCAATTGATGGATCGCTGGCCATGCCCACAATGTTCCGACAAAGGCCTGGCATGCTTGAATTACACACAAAAAGAAAGATAACTCGGCCTGAATTGTGCCATTTAATGACGTCACTGACACAAGTAAGTCATTAGTTGCCTTGACACTGCTTTGGTACCATGATGGCAGCCTGGGTCGGAACATAAAAGGCATGGCCGGCAATACGTCAATTGGATCTATACTGAGTGGTATGTAATCAAGCCTGGGCTGTGAGAGGTGCTGCGATATGTCATCACACACTTAGCCAACAAGCCCCATCACATAATGAGTCTGTAGGCTTCACAAATTTGTAACTTACTGTGGCATAAAAATTTTCAGCTTCAGCAACAGTTTCATATGTATTTAAAGCTCTCCTAGCATTGATACTAGCCATGGATTCTCTAGCTGTTAGTTTACTGTAAGGCGGCTCCTTTTTCTTGGCCGGTTCTGCTGCACCTTTAACACAAAGACAAAAATAGATATTATAAGTTGTTGCCATTTAAAGAAAATTCTCACAAAGAGCTTGGTTAACTTGACTACATTCATAAATCTGGGGTACCTAAACACATGGGACCTTTAGCAGCAAAAGGGAATTAGCTCGTACAACATGGACGAATGTGAAATCGGAATTGAAAATGCTTAGCTTGAAACTAGTTCTGCTTTGAAGATGAAAAAACATTATACAGGTTTTTGACAGTTTACAATGCCCCTTCCTTTTTTAAATGGATTCAAAATTTTTGACTCGGTGCTTCTCAGTCATTTCACAAGTGTTCCCCAATAGAACCACAGCTAGGATATCTATGTTTTCCAAACAAAGTGCATTACAAAAATATGAATAGCCAATGGTACCTCTACTCTACCTAAAGATTGCTCCTATGCAGTTTCATAAAGGTATGTTAAATAAAAAGTTTTCGAGAAAAAGTGGTCGACAAAATGTTGGTGGAAGAAATGGACTAAACACTTTACTGTGGAATCATAAAGGGCTAAATTCACAAACATAGGCTAGCGGCCCGATTTTTCAAGAAATATAAACAACTCACAATCAATCTTATTTATATATTTTTTACTTTTATGTTGTCCATGTTTGAAATATCAACTGTTAGTTTACATCACATCACGTTATATATTTAGTACAGTACCGTCAAATATTCCCCATATCTCAGAGTATATATCTACTTATTTTGAAGATTTTTCGAGATTGGGCCATTTTTGCCCCTTCGTGAACCTACTCCTTTTCATGGTGTCTCAATCTTCATTATTTTCATGGAGATGCATGAAATTAAATTTCAACAAAATGACATGCTTTACCAATCTTCCTCTAAAAGAAACCAAAATCCACGAATTTACCACCGAGCATAATAGTTGCAAGAAAATTCAACAACATGAAAATAAATGATTTCACAGTATGTAACCCTTTCATTTCAGGGAGAATAAATATTATGGACAAAACAAAATCATGCATCTTACCTGTTACTTCAGGTGTACTAGATGTGGCCCCAGTGGTTGCAGTCTGATTAGTGGTAGTGACCCCACTAGCTGGTGCCATCGGGATTTCCCGCGAGTTCCTTGGTGATGGTTGTGGTGGCGTATTAATTGACTCTATGTTAAAGTCTCGGATTTCCTCAGATCCATACCGTCTTGGGGGTTCGGGCGGCAAAGTATAGGGATCAATGTCCTCATTCACTTTACTTTTGGCATTGCTCGTGATAACAGAAAATCCAGCTCCTTTCTCATCGGGGTTTTTCACAACAACGGCATATTCATCATTTGCACTTGGACCACTAGCGGCCATTGCCTCACCCAATACTTCGGCACCTGGTGTGACGTTTATACTAGTAATATTTTTCTGTGCCTTCCTATTTGGATCTACTTTCGAATAATGATCTTCAATAGAACCAGATGTCACTTCATCAGGGTCAAAGTCATCACCATTGACCTTGTTATAGGGGTCATCATCACCTTTCACTTTGTTATAAGGATCATCGTCACCTTTGACCTTATTATAAGGGTCATCACCTTTAACCTTTGAATAAGGGTCATCTTTCACTTTATTATAAGGGTCATAACTTTTTTCGGAATCACAATCATCTTTAACTTTGTTATATGGATCATCTATGTCCAGATCTTTTGCAGAGTCTTGAGATATGTCTCCATCCTTGACCTTGTTATAAGGATCATCTTTGACCCTTGAATAGGGGTCAAAATCATTCACAACCCTCTTTGGACCATTTTTGTCCTTGACCTTTGCATAAGGATCATCTTTGACCTTTGAATAAGGATCAAAATCTTTGGCCGACCCTTGGGAAGCATCTTTGGATTCGTCCTTCACACTAGAATATGTGTCATCTACAATGCCTGCTAACAAATCTCCATTTTGTACTGTTTTTGTTACTTCTTCTTTTGTTTTGGAGACACCTTTAACCCGGGCATAGTCATCATTTTCAAGGTCATTTTCCTCATCTTTCACACCAGCGTAAATGTTCTCCGTTTTTACCTCAGCATAATAATCATCCGTTATGGTAGTTTTTCCTTCTATAATTTTAAACTGTCCCTCCGCATCGATAGCAACATGATCGTAATTTGACTGTCGATCCTTGCCACTCTTACTCCGATTTGGCCTATTTAAATGATCATAGTCATCGTCATCATTCTCTAGTTTTGAGGCCAAGTTTACTACCACAGGACTAGCGCCATCTGGGGCTGGCGGAGGTGCTGGAAGTTTTCTCTGTGACGTCTGATGTGGTGAACCAGGGCTTACTCTTAAACTTGCACTATCAAGTATAAATGAAACAAATATGTTATAATGGCATTTCCATACATCTGCAAATGAATGAATGAATGAATGAATGAATGAATGAATGAATGAATGACCAACTCTGACTTATTAATTTAATAAATGAATGAATGAATAAAATCAGTGAATCAGTGATTGAATAAAATCAGTGACGAATGAATGAATGAATGACCAACTCTGACTTATCAATGCAAATGAATGAATGAATGAATGAATGATGAATGAATGAATGAATGAATGAATGAATGAGTGAATGAATGAATGAATGAATGAATTAATTAATGACCTTCTCTGGCTTATCAACTTAATGAATGAATAAATGAATGAATGAATGAATGAATTAATGAATGAATGAATTAATTAATTAAATCAGTGAATGAATTAATAACTCACAGTATAAAATGAAAATGTATTTTCTAGTACAAAAATTCATTATTACTTAGTTGTAACAAATATAAAATTTAAAATAAAAAGAAAGAAGAAATAATTACCATAATTACAAGGAAGATTAATCTTATATATTGACATTAAATTTCATCTCCTGTTAAATGCAGGATAACCCATCAGATAATAGCTTTGAAATTGTATTACAAAACTGCACCAATTTTTCTTAATACATGTGAACTTGACCTTCATCACCTCAGTTTTATATATTAAATAATGTATCTGTTTACAAATTTCATCTCATGTTCAATGCAGGATTACCCATCAGATAATTGTTTTCAAATTAGGTTACAAAACTGCAATAATTTTTTTTAAAACAGCTGTCAGAAACTGCAGTTCAAAATTGATCCATGTGACCTTGAACTTTATCCAACATTAGACTAGTTTTTCTATCTGATTTGACAAAATACAAGTTTTATCAAACACGCATGATACAGAATCTTGTATCACCACACTGTGGTGATACAACATTGGCGGTAAAGTGTGTGTCCACTTTCTCATTGTGACGTCAATAGGGAGAATGTAGAACAAATGTCATAATATAGTTCAGTGGTTTTCTGTGGTAAAATGTATTTTTTTCACATAAAGTATTGTTTTTTTTATTATTTTAAATAACCTAATTGGAAATGTTAGATAAAAATATTATATACACAGTGTGAATGTACAACCCTTCATATCAGGTCTCGTCCTTTTTTCGTAGCTGTATCACTACTTGTTGCGCAAGCGCATCTCCAAGTGATATGGCTAGGAAAAAAGGACTCAACCTGATACTGAGGGTTGTACATAACACTGTGTATATAATATGTATTTATCAGCATAGTTTTATAAATTAAATAATGTATCTGTTTACAATTATCATACCTCGGATTATTGTCATAAATAACTTGACCATTTGATAGTGGAGTTAAAGCTGTGTCCACGTCTAGATGTACTTTGTCTGCATCTACTTTACCCTGTAAAATATATACATACATTTGTAAATGTCTAATCATTAACATTTAATACAGAGGGATAAGAATCTTGTCTTGAGCAAGATACCGAAAAGAGGATTATTTTTGCTGGGTAAAAAAATCACGATTTCTGAATTCTGGCAATTCATATGGGTGTAATTTTCGCATAATCAATACAAGTGGGTGTATATTCTATTATTATGATAAATCAACCTTTTTGGTAGACAATTTCACGCGTTTGTAATTTTCGCAGTAATTTCTTTAGCGAGAAATATCAAAACTTTTATTTACGTGAAAATTTCCCCCTTTTACAGTGTCAAACGGGTTGCTTTTCATATGCAAATGAATGTGTCCATGAATTGGCCTAGAGTAAATCAGGTTTTTTTTAAACTGTGTTATATGCCGAGATATTTTACTTATATCAAGGCAATCAGTTCATGAATGTTTGAAGAAACCAGTGCCCTCTCCCCCCCCCCCCCCCCCCCAAAAAAAAAACAAAAACAAAAAAAAAACCACCCGCTTTTGGTAAGGGAACTGACAAACTTTCTCACACTAGAATATGTTCATAGTGGGATATAAACCTTCACAGTGAGAGGCATTGCCATCCTAAAGTGTGCTTTTTAGAACATTTGGCCACTGAAGCGCCAACTATATAAAAGTGGTATGTTCCAAAAATTACAAGAAGTAGATCACAACATTGTTAATGTAGGGTTCAGCTCTTAACAAAATTACTGTTTTCTAATTTTCTGTCTATGGATACTTACATTTAATAGATCAGCTTGTTCGGATTTCCGTTTTTCTTCAGCGGAATTTTCATTTTTCTCTTTCTCCCTGAAAAGAAAATTGTTATGTTAGAGACCTACCATAAAGAATTATAGGTCCCATTTTCACAATCATTTCTTAACTAAGATTTTCCTTAAGTTTCGAAAATTTAACATTTTTGACAAAACTAAGTCTACCGTAAATGTTACGAGCTTGAAGTGATCTTTAAAATGACACTTTAAATTGCCGAATATAATGAAAATTAACAAAATTTTGAAGATACTGTAAATCAGGAATTTAATGCGTCATGAAATTAATGCGAATTGCCGATTTTGCTGTAAAATGCATATTTAAATTAATGCGATTTTTTTAAATTCCAAAAATTACTTTCGCCATTTTTTATCTTGAAAAAATAACAAAAAATGTTGAATTATTGCCTTATGACTTGTTTATTATTCCATAAACATGTAATAATCATACACTTCGGCACCACAAAGAAATTCGTTTGGTGCATAAGAAGAATGTCCCGTTTCACTGTAAATCATTGTGTTGTAAACATGGCAATGTGAAAGTTTGTGACGAAAAAAAGTCTTACTTATATCGCTAAATTTTCGACAATTTATGAAGAGATTAATACTGTAAACCACTTTATATTGGCGCATACTTATTTTAGCGATTGATGACTGGTAAACATATTAGCGCAGTTTAATTTTAGCGTAATCAATTCCAGTCTGAACTGTTTAATACATCTTTATATTACCGCATTTTCTCGCCTAAAACCCACAACTATTAGCCTGAAAAAATAAATTTGAGAAGGGAATGACAGGTTACAAGAAAATATGTAATTGAGTTTTAATTTGTTTGACTTTTACTGAGAGAAAATCTCCGTAACTGACCCAGGAAGCCATGAGACAGATGTCTGCAGGAAGCTTCATCATAATTTGGCCCTCTCGTCGATTACACATTTTACTGAATAAATATTTAAATTACTAATAACATATTTTGTCTTTTTATTCATTTAAATACCAATTAAATAATGTTTTTTTTAAAAATACAAACGTTTCGACACATTGTCGCTGTATCTCCGAATGTATGTCATTATAGAGGTCAATAATTAGAATTTATATTCTGTTGCCGACATCACAGAAAAAATAAACAATTTTCGCATAACGGGTCTAATTTGTTGATATAATTGTTAATATTTTAATGATTGAAGCCAACTACTGGTAAATTAAAATTAATTACCTGAAAAGGAGACTTGTCAGACCAGTACACATCTCATACAATGGCCAGTAATTAACAGCTACGCCTATCCGTTTGTCGGTGGTCAGTCTACCGGGTCTGGGTAATTAATCCCTAATTACTTATCATATGCGGGTATATTGATGGAAGCCATACCAGTGTCATCCAGAACTATTATTATTTTAACACTGACTATATAACCATTTAACGTGCGTCCATAGACATTCATAGTCACAGCAGTGCTGTACACTACTGGCTTTTTTGTTGTAATTTTAGCAGCAGCAGTTTTATTTTAGCGCTGACACTCTTATCGCCAATTGCGCTAAAATAAAACTGCCGCTAAAAAAACACGGTTTACAGTAATACTTTATACCAGAACTAGAGAATTATCATCATGAGTTCTAATAAATGACCCACGATTACAACTTCCGGCTCAAGGGAGATAAATCATTTTACATTGAACTCTTGGAAATCGGAAAATTAATGCAACAAGAAATTAATGCGATGAAACGGGCCTCACATTTTTCGCATTAATTTCTTGCTCGCATTAATTTCTTGATTTACAGTATCAAATTTGCAAAATTAAAGTTATGGAAAATCTTAACATTAATTTGATAAAGTATGGCTAGTTGAAATTGCTTAGTTACAAAATAAAATTCATTTTATTGCAATGTGATCCATTCCTGGTAGCCAAAATCATCATTGGATACTAAATTCTAAGAATTTCATTCAAATTCAAAAAGTAACCTATTAAAACAATAGGCAATAGCAATCTATTAATAGATTCATCTCAAAGTAGTAAAATAAAACTTCAGAAATCTTACTTTTTAGCACATAAGACCATTAGAACTATTTGGACGATGGTCACTGTGAGCCCACTAACAACAGATATAAATTAGTAAAATCGCATTAAAAAAAGTTCATATCCAAACAGTAAAAATCAGCTTAAGAAATCTTACTTTTTAGCACAAACACAGTGACCACCAGTAAAATAAGATGATGGTCACTGCGAGTTCCACCAACAACAGATATAACAGTTGTTTGACCAAAAGCGCCAGTTGTTAGCCCGATGGCCATGGCTTTAAAATTATCTTTTACATCACAACATTATGTCACTGGTCATCTGAAAATAGAAAATAAAAGTTGTTAAAATAGTAAATAAAACAAGTTATAACTGAAATCGGATGTTATCATCAAACCTGTCTATAAAGGCCATTTAATGAAACCAGCAATAGTGACCTCTATGGGCAGGTGGTTTCTATATACAGGTTTAAATAAATTGGGTAGAGAGCAATTGGGATAGTTTTCCTGGCCTTTAAAATAAGGTGGCCATTATTTAGAGATAACCTTTAAAGCAAGTTTGACTGTATTTCAAAAGTGTCCCCTATATAGAAATCCCCAGTCATGTATAAGATCAACCGACAATCATTGGTACATCTACTACACCCAAAGACCACCTAAAGACTGTTCCTGTTAGGTTTCATAAACATCTGTTAAGCAGTTTTATAGAAAGCAGCAAATAATATTTACAGTAAAATGAAAATGTTGTCATTTTACCTTCACATCTTTGTGACAGTAAGAAGTCAAATTCAAATTTTTATGACTCTAGGTTGGTTGGTTGGTTGGTTGAATGTTGCTTCACGTCGAATCAGCAATTTTTCAGCTAGTCGCAATGAAAACTATTTTATTAATTTCTATGGATTAATCTATGAACAATATTGTGTATGCATGTGAAGTACGAGTGTGTTGTATGGTCTGTCTTGTACTAGTGCACACTCACGGCGACTTTAACATGCTAGTGCACAGTCATTATGCGGCAGACAAGCGTACCACTCCCCCCAGTCCATTATACTGAAACCAGGTGAACCAGTAGAGGCCAATGGCAAGGAAAATTCACTTTCCAACAAGTGGCCCGAGCAGGACTCGAACTCACAGCGTTGAGAGACCCTGGATTTGTAGATGGCGTCTTATTCATGACTCTAGAGATAAAAAATGTACAGTCAAACCTGTCTATAAAGGCCACCCAAGGGAAACAGTAAAAGTGGCCTTAATGGGCAGGTGGCCTTTATATACAGGTTCAAATAATATGAATAAAGAACAATTGGGATATGATTATGCTGGCCTTTATAAGCAGGTGGCCTTTATATAGAGGTGGCCTTTAAGGCAGGTTGGACAGTAGTTAATTCTTGGTTTGTGATTTCTGTTTAAGGTCGGTTTTAAAAACATGTACAGTACATACTATTTTGTTGACATATAATTTGTTGCCAAAACAATGAAAATTGGGACATCACAAAAATTAATGATTCCATAGAATCCCCCATGAAAATCTCCCACTCAGACCATGTGTGGGAAAGTGAATTTTCCTTGCTGTTGGCCTTTAATGGTCCACCTGGTATTAGTGTAATGTGACTGGGGGAGTGGTACGCTTGTCTGCGGCGTACTGACTCTGTGAGCTAGCATGTTACAGTCACCCTTAGTATGTGCTAGTACAAATGTACAAGGCAGACCTTACAACACACTCGCACTTCACATGCATACACGAACTTGCTCATAGATTAATCCATAGAGATAAATAAAAAAGTTCTCGATGCGGATAGCTAAAAAATTGCTTATGCCACCTTAAGCAACATTCAACCAACCAGCCAACCCCATGAAAATCTTTGTTTTGTATTAGAGTATATATCAAGAATGCCTTCAACTTGTTGAACACTTTTAAGGGTTCATTTTCAAAGATTTTTCCAGAAAGTTATGAATTTAATAATACATAATCAGTCACAAAAAATGCATAAAATATATTTTCTATATATAGCAGCAAGGTAAATGTCAATAACCTTTGTTATTTGAAGCATTAATTGCAAATGAAAGGCTGAACAAAATAAAAGTTCTGATTCTCCTAGTTTCTGCTAAACTAGAGGAGTGGGAGGAGAAAGGGAGCACACCACCTAGGTTCAATCCTAGTCAACCAGAATAAAATAAAAGTTTTGAGTCTCTTAGTTTCTAGCCAAACTGGAGGAGTGGGAGAAGAGAGGGGGGTTTGATAATAGAGCTGTCTTACAGTCTAAAGCATCAGCTTACATATCACAGTACATCTAACCACCTAGGTTCAAATCCCAGTCAAACAGATCAAAATAAAAGTGACAAGTCTACTAGTTTCAAGCTAAACTAGAGAAGTGGGGAAGGAGAGGAGTTAGATGCCAGAGATGTCTAAAGAACCATGTTATAGATCACAGTACATCTCACCATCTTTGGTTCAAATCCTGTGGAGCAGACCAAAATAAAAGTTTTGTGTATCATAATTTCTAGCTAAACTAGAGAAGTGAGGAAGGGGAGGAGGCTGATGACAGAGCTGTCTAAAGAACCACTTTACAGATCAAGGTACATCTTTCCATCTTAGGTTCAAATCCAGTCAACCAGAACTTACTGTAAAACACTTTATTTTCGCGGCATGATATTTTCGCGATGTTTGTATCAAAGTCATTTCGCGGCATGAAATTTTCGCGATATCCCGTTGAGAGCCCGATCCCATCGTGAGCCCCTCATGTAAAGGTTGTAAAAGTCCATTCATATTTATTTGATCAATTTTATTTTCGTGCATATTATTTTTCGTGATTTTTTATGAACTCCCGAATTACGCGAAAATTCCATGTTTTACAGTAATAAAAGTGAAAAGTCTCCTAGTTTCTAGCCAAACTGGAGAGGTGGGGAGAGAGACGGGGCTTGATGACTGAGCTGTCTTCTAAAGCACCAGCTTACACCTAGGTTCATATCAGTCAAAAAGATATTACCATAATCCTTCTATGTATTCAGCCCCTCTATGTTTTCGGACACCCTAATTTTGAAATTTTGAGTTGATATCTGTGTGCTTGTCGTCGTTGATAGTGTCTAGCATTACTGGGAGGTCAGCGAGACTTACTTAGGATCCGACATCGGCTCCTAAATATCGGACAACTCTAAATATTTGGACACCCCCATGTTTTCAAGTTCATAATTTTCATATTTCCTCTAAGTTCCCGGACACTTGAAAATGAAATTATTAAAATTCATCCAAATACATAGAAGGATTACGGTAGTTGGAGAATGTTCGTCAGTTGACTTGCAGAAGGTCAGTGTTTTTCTCTAGGTTCTTCCTAAGTTTCCTTCACCACACAAAAACATCAGTTCTGAACAAACATTCTGTAAAATCATGCAATCATTCATAATCAAGAGTCTTAAGAAAATGAATGAAAATCATAAAATTATTATCATTTAGCCTTGGGTAAGATATGGGTATATAATAAAATATGATCTGTATAAATAAACAAGACCTAATGATGATGTAGCATAAATATGAGATCATTATAATGGTTCTGCATTATCTAATAATGTGTGTGTATGTGTGTGTGTGAGAGAGAGAGAGAGAGAGAGAGAGAGAGAGATTGGGATTTCATGTCCAAGTCAAAAATGTTTCACTTAGGTATATCAAGACATAACTATCTAAAGGGAAGTGACAGAAATTTGAGAGAGAGAGAGAGAGAACACAATTAAATCTTACTGTCCATTCTTTAACTGAACATACTGAGAGAGAGAGAGAGAGAGAGAGAGAGAGAGAGAGAGAGAGAGGAGATCAAACAAGTTTTAACTAAGATGTGTATTGCATCTACACACATAAATATATACAACACATCAATGAATCAGCTCTGTGAAGAGTGGGTGAAAGAACGAGAAAGGAGTGAGAGAAAGCATGAGAAATGACTCAATGAGAAAGAATGAGAGGGAAAGATGCAGAATGAGAGATAAAATGAAATGTATTACTATATATCTGTAAAGTGAGAGAAAGAATGAGGAGGGAGAGATAGAAGTGGGAGAGAAAATGAAGAGGGGAGAAAGAATGATAGAATGAGAGAATAAATGAAATGACATGGCACTTACCATAGATGTGTATTAATATTGAGTTTGTTTTCTACATATCTTAACACACAGCTTGCTCATCAATGAATCAGCCTTGCTCTACAGTTGTTGTCGTCGTCGCCGGTTGATCGGTCATAATCAATGTCTAATATCAGCTTTAATATCTTCAATCACATTTCATACACAGGTGAGACTGTTCACCTACAGGTAAAAATAATTCATGTCAATAAGAAATTAATATACCTGGCCAGGTAACCGTAATGCAAACAAAAATCCTCTACCAGCTGCTGTGGTAGAAATCTGTACTGCTTCTATCAATAATCTGCTAAATCTTACCTTCTTCAGCTAAAAAACACTTATTAAAGAAAAATAGCAAAGCTTTCCTTTGAAATTTTAAAATTCACCAAAAAATATATTTAAAAATGACTAAATAAAGTTATTTTGAGCATTTATTTGTAAAACTATTTTTCAAAAATTAGAATTTTAATTCCGACAGAAAAAACCTAAAATGACATTTCTGTGATTTTTTTTATTATTACCGGTACTTTTACATAATATTTAATGGGTAGTTGGATTCAAATGGACGTCCTACAGTCCTACCCATACAAAAACTGAATATTTGTAAAGAAAAAATTTACAGTAAAACATATTAATACCAAAGCCCTGGAGACTATATTTTTAATTTCATTATAAAGCAACTTCATTATCTTGCTATAAATAGACTTATATAGATAAGTGATCAGGCCCAATACGTCATATATGCAACAGGGTCTGCCATTTTCCTGGTTTTTCAACATGTTAAATCCCCATAGCGCCAACGTTTAGCTCTGTGCAGAAATATACTACACTAATCTGGGATACACATACAGATTTCTTGTAACAACTAGGTACAAGTACGTGAATATTATTAATTATTCAGATTTATTTTGTTTTTGACAGAAATAAAGCGTTATTCACGGTCACAAACAGACCGGCTCTGACAGTAGTCCTTCCTACTTTATACCATCAAGCTAACAAGAGCAGCACCAGGGGAAGTAAGATATGCCCATTTACATTTTTACCATTAATCTATTAGTAAAGATTGCATAAAAACATAATTTAAAATCAATCCGAGAAATTTGCACAAAATAACATGTAGCTCAGCTCCCTCAACTTCTGACACACAATGTCATATACTTACAATCTGATGTATACTAAGTCAGTGATTTTGTTCGTCTAAAATTACTACCTAATAAAGTTAGTTTCCCCTGACGAAAAAAGACTAAATTTGTCCACTAAAATCCCCCAAAAACAGTGACACACTAGCAAATTAAATCTAGTTGTCCTTACCATAAAATGTTAAATATTGTTAAATATATTGAATATAACATCTTTGAAATAAGGATTCTAAGTTATTGCAATCAGGCCATTATGCAGTTTGCTGTATTTCAGAACTTCAAATTTTTCCCAATTTAAAAGGCAGATGGTAGTTTTTTTTAAAAAGTAACAAAACCACTGCAAATTGGCAGATGGAAGTTTTTTTTAAAAAAAGGTAACAAAACCACTGCAAGTTTATTCAAACAGATACACAGACAGACAGACAGACATATACATGGACAGATGGAGGGACAGACATCATCTTACCATAATAAATTATATCCCATTTCTAGAAACAGATGTATAAATACACTAACAAGGAAGACTATTAACTGTGGAGTATAATGTTTATAATCTGTGATTCATACATTGTTATATCTCCATCAGTAACTCATTTCATAAAATGAAAAAATCTCGAGTACTTAGAAACAGAGGAATTAGATAATTAACATAAATATCCAGGCCATCCTGATACGATTGTTCAAGCTTCCTAATTCCTATATCATCACATTAAAATACAGTCAAACCTGTCTATAAAGGTCACCCTATGGAACTATTAAAAGTGGCAGGTGATATTTATATACAGGTTCAAATAATATGAATAAAGAACAATTGGAATACAATTCTACTGGCTTAAATGCAGGTGGTCCTTATATAGAGGTAACCTTTAAAGCAGGTTGGACTGTAACTGTAACTATTTCTAAGCAAAACATAGAAGAAATAGATTTTGACACTTCAAAAATTAGTGTGGCGATAAGCGAGGTCGCAAAGATGTTAAAAGAGTGAAATTATAATGAATCTTCTCAGCCCATGTTTCCACTTTTGGTAGCCAAAATTGCAGTTGGTTCCTAAATTCTGAAAAGTTATTTCAAAAAGTAACCTATTTAAGCCAATGTTTAAACAAATTTAAGCTAAAACTTTATAACTAGATGCCAATGATCAGGATTGTGGGATAATAATTAATTTATTTATTGATTGATTGAATGTAGTTTTGTATCCAAGTCAAGAATATTTCACTTATACCAAGACATCATGATCACCAGCTATAAATGAAGTGGAATTGTGATGTGCTTGGCTATATGCAGGGGCGGGGGGGTACTTTTAACTTCTTTAACATGACATGAGTTTTTTTAATGTGCCACACCTGCAGTGACACAAGTCATCAGGTTCTAAGGTCTCTTCTCAAAGACCCAGTGACTTTCATTTCTAAATGCTGATGCTTGTGAAAGAACGGTCACTACCTATTTTCAAGTCATGGTCAGACCCAGATGGGGTTTCAAACCCATGACCACCCACATAAGGAGTGGGCACTTCTAGTAAATGCCAATGATCATGATCCCTAGATGTGATATCCAGTCTGTACTTCATATAACCATGCTAATCATAGAAAGACATCTTAAATCATAATGATTAAGTATTGTTTTATAATCTGTGATTCATACATTGTTTAATTTCCCTCAGTAACTTGCTTCATTAAATGAAAAAAAATCCTGAGTACTTGGAAACTGAACAATTAGATAGCTAAAGTAAATAGTGAAGGACGTCCTGATAGGATTGTTCAAACTTCCCAATAGCTATATCATCGGATTAACATTACTCTTTAAAATATGTGTGTTACATGTATTACATGAATCATAAATCTGGGGTAACTTAACTGGAAAACCAAAAAAACAGATGGAAGATACTACTAGAATTCTTCATGTAGGAATTACCAGTGATTGAAGCAAAGTCATGTGAAAGACTTGATCTTTTTATTGACCCAGAGAAAACCACTGACCAGTAAGATGGTTAGTTGAATGTTGCTTTACGTCGCATCAGCAATTTTTTCAGCTATTCGCAACAATAACTATTTTATTAATCTCTATGAATTAATATATAAACAACTCCATGCATACATGTGAAGTGTGAATGTGTTGTATGGTCTGCCTTGTACTAGCTCACACTCAGGGCGACTTTCCGCGGGAAGACGTCATCTCATGTTATTCCATATCCATTGGAAATAAGTGTTCCGCACAAACGCTAAAGGGTGTCACATGGTACAGCGGCGAACCCCATTAGTAGCCAATGACGATTTTGGCTATCAGGAATGGAAACATAGTTAACAAATAACCAACTTACAGATAACAACAACTCTCACTGCCCGAGGCTAGGGCAGACCATAATGTGAGAAAGTATTTTGTTTCTTTGCTTGCCACTCTGGGTTTTCTCAACTATCCCAGATCAGACTGTCTTAATATAAGTAAATGAATCCTGTTTGGGGCATATATAATTCCACTTTATAAGAAGCCATTAGGGCTACAATGATACACCCTCTTTATGATAGGATATGTATCACGATACATAGGACTAGAATGATACACCCTTTATATGATATGTATCACGATAAAAAGGGCTACAATGATACACCCCCTTTATGATATGATATGTATCACGATACATAGGACTAGAATAATACACCCCCTTTATGATATTTATATGTATCACAATACACAGGGCTAGAATGATACACCCCCTTTATGATATGATATGTATCACAATACATAGGACTAGAATGATACACCCCCTTTATGATATGATATGTATCACAATACATAGGACTAGAATGATACACCCCCTTTATGATATTTATATGTATCACAATACACAGGTCTAGAATGATACACCCCCTTTATGATATTTATATGTATCACAATACACAGGTCTAGAATGATACACCCCCTTTATGATATTTATATGTATCACAATACACAGGTCTAGAATGATACACCCCCTTTATGATATTTATATGTATCACAATACACAGGGCTAGAATGATACACCCCCTTTATGATATGATATGTATCACAATACACAGGTCTAGAATGATACACCCCCTTTATGATATTTATATGTATCACAATACACAGGGCTAGAATGATACACCCCCTTTATGATATGATATGTATCACAATACATAGGACTAGAATGATACACCCTCTTTATGATATAAGTATCATGATACATAGGGCTAGAATGATACACCCCTTTATGATGTGATATGTATCATGATACATAGGGCTAGAATGATACACCCCTTTATGATATACATGTATGTATCATGATACATAGGGCTAGAATGATACACCCCCTTTATGATATGATATGTTTCACAATACATAGGGCTGGAATGATACACCCTCTTTATGATATATGATATGTATCATGATACATAACTCACGATATACGGTAATTCTTTTCTATTTGAACTTTAAACATGAAAGCTGAGTATCAGATTATTCATAGGAGTGTCATATCTAGGTTCATAAAGATTCACAAAATTTGCAAAACATTCATTTGTAACAGTAGAAAATGACATATATGGAAAAAACATCATTTCTGTAAAACATTTCACACACCGATTTATATAAATACTCCATACTGAAGAACAGTATGTTGCTGGAGGATTTTTTTTAGCTTGAATGGCAGGTCGATGTTGATTTCTTCCATCTTTTTGCAAGTCAAGACTAAAAGACAAATTGGACTGAAACCGAACTAAAATTCTGGAAACGTGATCAATGAACTGAACTGAACAAAAAAAAATCACTGTGAATCGTATTTTAAGTGAATGGCTCTAGTCGTAGAAGTCAGACTTAATAAAGCTTCAATTCTTGTGTACTTGAGTTTGAACACTTGAACTCCTTAAATCTCCTTAAGTCTGTTTTAGCTGGAAAAACCATTTTTCATCTTAGAATACTTCCTAAATATTAATCATTTCTATTTATACTGTATAAATCACTTTAAAGTGCACAAACCTTTTCTTTTAAATTTTCCCCGAAAATTATTAGATAAGACTTTTTGAAAGATGCAATCCATGATGGAATTCCTGTCACTCAACTTTATGAACTTTATTTCTAAAGAATTGGTACAACTTGTGGAGTTAAGCTGAGTTGAGTAATGGTGTTTAACCTCCCAGTCAAGAATATTTCACTTGTATCACGACATTGCCAGCTATAGATGAAGGTACAGAAATTTTGTCTCTGAGTTGCACTGATCATCTTGTACATCAGGGTTCTTTACCTTGCCAAGCCTACCATGACACAGTACCTCCTTTATTTCAAATACCCATCTGAAAGAACCACGACACAGAAGGTGTTTTATTTTAAGTTCCCATCCGAAAAAACTGTGACTTCCATTTTGTAATGATGAGTGCTTTGCAAAAGGACAGTCACTGCCCACTTTCAAGTTTTGGATCAGACTTGGGCTGGGTTGGAACCCACAACCTCCCACTTACGGAGCAAGCACTCTACCAACTGAGCTATCACAGTGGTTCAGTACTCTGGTGGAAGGGGAGGTGTTAACTATTCAGGTGGCAAAGTTAATGAGTGAAGTTTTAATTAAATTTCTCTGTCCATGTTTCCATTTCTGGTAGCCAAAATTGCAAATGGCTACTAATTTCTGAAAAATTCTTTCAAAATGTTACCTATTATAGCAAATACTAGCATGTGAAATTACATCAAGTGTGCAAAGTTAACAAGTAAAATTATAATGAAATTTCTCTGTTCATGTTTCCATTCATGGTAGCCAAAATTGCAAATGGCTACTCATTTCTGAAAAATTCTTTCAAAAAGTAACCTATTTTAGCAATTACTAGTATGTGAAAAATAATGTTAAAAGAACTATATTTTTACAAATTAAGAAATTTGCCTAATAATGATTTTAAAGTTGTGGAAACCTAGACCTAGACTGTATAACCTATTGTAGCAAATATTTGAAAAAATACTTCAAAAGGACAATATTTTCACAAATTTTGGAAATTTAGCTAGATCTAGTAATAATTTTAAAATTGTGAAAACCTAGATTTTGTAAGAAAATTTCAGAAAAAAAGTACTTGTATTTATTTTAAGTGAGTAATTCATGTAACCTTAAGTACAGGATTCTTAAGTGAAACCAAACCACAGTAACTGGATATTCACTTATCATCATAATAAACATGTACTGAAAAGAACTAACTTCCTGATTTCTTAAATATCACCACTTCTCTGAATCTTTTTATATTATAAATACTGGTATGTCATTTAATTTTTGTTTGTTTGTTTGTTATTTAAAATTAAATTTAAATTTAAGATGTGCTTCAGTGATTTTTGTGAAAATACAGGGAAATAATTCTTTAATATCATCACTTCCCTGAATCTTTTTATGTAACGTACACAAATCATGTGCTTCAGTGTTTTTTTTAAAACAAAGGGAGATAATTCTTATATCACAACTTCTCTGAATCTTATTATATTACATACACAAATCATGTGCTTCAGCAGTTTTTTTTAAACAAAGAGAGATAATTCTTATTTATCACCTCTTCCCTGAATCTTTTTATATGAAGCACTCAAACCATGTGCTTCAGTGATTTTTTTTAAACAAAGGAAGATAATTCTTAAATATCACCACTTCCCTGAATCTTTTTATGTTATGTACACAAACCATGTGCTTCAGTGTTTTTTTAAAAACAAAGGGAGATAATTCTTAAATATCACTACTTCCCTGAATCTCTTTTATATAACACAAATCATGTGCTTCGGTGTTTTTTTAACAAAGGGAGATAATTCTTATTTATAACCACTTTCTCGAATAACACAAACACAAATCATGTGCTTGAGTGATTTTTTTAAAAGAAAGGGAGATAATTCTTATTTATCACCACTTCCCTGAATCTTTTTATATCAAGCACACAAATCATGTGCTTCAGTGATTTGTTTTATACAAAAGGAGATAATTCTTATTTATCACCACTTCCCTGAATCTTTTTATATCAAGCACACAAATACTATTTTTATCCATTCAAGATCAAGTAATGAATATTAAACAAGAGGCCCATGGGCCTTAACGCTCACCTGAGGAAGAGTACATATCTTATGCAGAGGTTCAATGGTCAATGACATTAATACAAGAGAATATCAAAATTTTCAGCAGTAAGGGCCAATAATATGCAAGTATTTTTGCAAATTAATTATAATAATTATTATATAAGTATGCTATATATAACATATTTAAAGTCTAGCTACAATATATTATTTATAAATAGCTAAAACATCTGTATATTAAAATGTGCATTAGGCCAATACCTACAATATTCCCATATACATGCCTATACAAAAAGTTTATAGTTTTTGAGATAATTAACCATTTAAGTATTCGTTTGCATCTATGACCTTGACCTTTGAACCTATGACCTTCATTCATATATCAAAATGATTGTTGTGCAAATGCCTACAATATTCCAATACACATGCCTATACAAAAAGTTTATAGTTTTTGAGATAATTAACCATTTAAGTATTCGTTCGCGTCTATGACCTTGACCTTTGAACCTATGACCTTCATTCATATATCAAAATTATCGTTAGGCCAATACCTACCTTATTCCAATATACATGCGTATACAAAAAGTTTATAGTTTTTGAGATAATTAACCATTGAAGTATTCATTTGCATCTATGACCTTGACCTTTGAACCTATGACCTTCATTCATATATCAAAATGATCGATAGGCCAATACCTACAATATTCTAATATACATGCCTATACAAAAAGTTTATAGTTTCTGAGATAATTAACCATTTAAATATTAGTTTGCATCTATGACCTTGACCTTTGAACATATGAACTTCATTCATATATCAAAATGATCGTTGTGCAAATGCCTACAATATTCTAATATACATGCCTATACAAAAAGTTTATAGTTTTTGAGATAATTAACCATTTAAATATTCGTTTGCAGCTATGACCTTGACCTTTGAACCTATGACCTTGATTCATATATCAAAATGATCGTTAGGCCAATACCTACAATATTCCAATATACATGCCTATACAAAAAGTTTATAGTTTTTGAGATAATTATCCATTTAAGTATTTGTTCGCGTCTATGACCTTGACCTTTGAACCTATGACCTTCATTCATATATCAAAATGATCGTTAGGCCAATACCTACAATATTCCAATATACATGCCTATACAAAATGTTTATAGTTTTAGAGATAATTAACCATTTCAGTACTTGTTTACATCTGTGACCTTGACCTTTGAACCCATGACCTTTATTCATATATCAAAATGACCATTGTGCCATTACCTACAATATTCTGATATACATGCCTATACAAAAAATTCATAGTTTTGCAGATAATTAACTATTTTGGTATTCTTGGACATCTGTGACCTTGACCTTTGAACCCATGACCCTGATCTATGTATCAAAATGATCGGCATGTCAATACCTACAAATAACTAAAAATCCTACGCCATTATCACAAGAAATGTTAAAAAAATAGCAATTTTTATCAAAGGTCAAAAACTGGGACATGACCTTGACCTTCGACCTTGACATCAATTGGAAGAAAATTGCAAGACAAGATCAACAGTGAAAACTACATACAATTATCTTCAGCTGTTATGAAGTTATAACAATAAATGTCTCATCTTAAAAATTACATAATTTTACGCAAAAAACGGGTAACCTATTTTTCGTCTAATTTTCATGAAAAACACAATTTTAATGTTCCCAGGTATGCTGAATCCAAATATCCAATCAAAATTTGCCTGCACCTTTTGGTTTCAGAGAAGAAGATTTTTTTGTCTTTTTGCTATTTTTAGTAACAGCGGCCATCTTGTTGGGCGTGGCCAAACCCCAAACACAATTTTGAAAGGCTGTTACCCAGGCATGATATTCACCAAGTTTCAACAAATATGGCCCAGTAGTTTTGGAGGAGAAGATTAAAATGTAAAGTTTACACACGACGGACGACGCACGACGGACGACGGACGGTGATAGATTGCAATAGCTCATCTGAGCCTTTGGCTCAGGTGAGCTAAAAAAAACATGTTGAATGTAAAGGGAGATAATTATGGTATAAAATGAAATCACCATGTTCGACAAAAACTAATGTATCAAGTAAAGATCAAGTTATACAGATAAAAAAACTTCCTCATCCTTAGGTTTTTAAAACTTCTCCAGGAAAAATGTCATAATTGTGTACTTTCTCTGTTTACAGAATTCCTAAGTAAATATACACAATACCCCGTGATTTGGATTTTTGCATTTAAATACACGTAAAAAGGTGTGCTATTAGTTTACATTATTATCTATGGTTGTCACCAATCAAACAGTTTCTAAAAACCTTCAAGTTTTTTTTACACTTGTGTGTATTGAGTACCGGTAGTTAGTTACACCCTATTCTTTGTATACTAGAATAATATTGATAATTGTGACTAATCAAGGGGCCCTATACACTTTTTAGAAATTGTACTTCAGGTTTCAGATCATTTCACTTATATTGAAATATCACCAGCTTTAAAGGTATGAAGTTTCAGAAGTTTGTGCTTTTGCAAATTATATACATGTATATGCATGAGTCCTGAGGGTTCTATTTTATCTTCTTGTGCTATGCTTACAGATTTGTAAAAAAAAAAAGAAGTCCTTTTAAAACTTTTTTTTCTTCAAAAATTTGCTACAGAAATCAGTAACTAATTTTGACATTTTCATATAACATTTATAAAACTAAATACTAAGAAAAAGGTCAAAAATTTGGATCAAAGTATTTATACTATTTTACTTGTATACATGACTATACCATTACATCACAATATATATATATCAAAAACTTAAAGATAAGTTAAAATGTTTTCTAAAACATAACTGAATTTATTATTTGTAAAACATGTTTCACTGTTGTGTACGTTCTTTATATGTAACAAGAAGAACCGTTCACAACGGTGAAACTTGTTTTACAAATCATAAATTCAGTTATGTTTTAGAAAACATTTTAACTTATCTTTAAGTTTTCAATATATAGAGGATCTTGCATGGGTGTTTATGTAATATTGAATTTATTAAACGAGTTGAATAATTTTTTATGCAACGAGCCTTGGCGAGTTGCATAAAACATTATTCAACGAGTTTAATAAATTCAATATTCCATAAACACGAATGCAAGATTCTATTTATTATATAATCCCATAAAAAACTGTGTTTTCGTAGATTTAAAACTAGTCTTCTCATTATAAGAAAACAGCTGATTCACTGCGAAACACAACAAATTCACGTAACTGTGTACATGCGCCAAAAGTAATCCTGCTGAAATATTAAAAGCAAACAATAGTCTGTCCGCATGATACAAAAACAAAACAAACATTTTCAATTTAAATACAATGTATCTTCTTTTCAGAAGAAAAGTACAAAAGTATCAGCTTAAATTGGAATCAACAAACAGTGTCAAATGAAACAAACAATTGTGAACTAGGTCAATTGTGTGACGTCACTCTGGAATGACTTTTATGCTTTTATGACGTCACACTCATTCAATACGATTTTTATTGTATGACCGTATTACATGGATTATTGAGTAGATTATATAATAAATAAATTTACCTCACACAAAGGATAATAGAGAGAGAGAGAGAGAGAGAGAGAGTACAGACCTGTCAAAAGTTTAACACTAAGCTAATGAATTAGTGCCCAATCGGTAGCTCATCTCTGCCACTCGTTTACTATATTACATCAGCTGATATCAATCTCTCAGTATCTCTCATCACTACAGCTATCCATATTTCACTTAACACTCGTTTTTGTACAGCTATCCACGTATCAACTAAGGAGCTGAGCTTCACCCTCATTTTGTTAGCTCAGTGTTAAACTTTCGACAGGCCTGTACTTTTATATAACATATCTTACGTGTAAAAATCTTTAATTTTACTTCCTCATTTTTAAATTCTTTTTAAATTTCAAATTAAGAAATCTAATACAAATTAAACAGTATGGGGGTGTGTATTAAATAATACAAGTATTACGCATAAATCATGAGTATATATTTTTAAACTTTTATTTATAAAAAAATATGTTTACTACCCTTACTTTTGTAACTGGGATATTTTTATCATAAAAGTTTATTTCTGCAGATTTGGAGCATTGGAGGATAAAATTCTTAATGAACACAATCAAAATGACTAGTTTTCAGTGTTTAATCTAGAATTTTCACAGTTCATTTTCAAAAACTTTCATTTACATTAAAACACCACAACATCAATAATTTTGCATTCATGTAAAAATTCAAATTACCGTAAACTGTATGGGGGTGTGTATAAAATAAAACATATATTACACATAAATCTTAAAATACATATTCTTATACTTTTTTTGAAACATATACCTATGTTCACCACATCCCTGGCCCTACATCATGTGTAATTGGGATATTTTTATCTTTGAGATCATGTTTGCTAATTTGTACAATGGGTGTTATTTTTTTAAATGAAAACAATCAAAAAGAACTAATTTTATCACTTAGCTGAAAACATGTAAAATATTTCACTAAATATTTTAATAGAAAATTCTCATGAATTACATGAATATGTTCCTCTTAAAGACTAAATTAAAATTTCACTCAGTGTGAGAAATTTTGTAAGTTTAATTACTGAAGGTTTCATGGTTTTCTCTGGACACTCCAGATATCTCCACCATCCCAAAACTGACCACCTCCATAAAAGTGAAAAAATATTGACTAGGGCATGAAACACCATTAATTTAATCATATCCTATCCTAATATCAGTTGAGTTGAGTTGAGTAATGGTGTTTAAAGTCCCAAACAAGAATATTTCACTTATATCAAGACGTCACCAGCTATAGGCAAAGGTGCAGACATTTTGCTTGTGCGTTGCGCTGATGGCATTATACAACAGGGTTCTTTAGCGTGCCAAACCCACCGTGACACTGGACCTCGTTTATTTTAAGTTCCCATCCGAAAGAACTGTGACTATCATTTCGTAATGCCGAGTGCTTGGCGACAGAACAGTCATTACCCACTTTCAAGTCTTGGATGCAATTTTTTTTAAATGAAAACAATCAAAAACAACTAATTTTATCACTTATCTGAGAACATGTCAACAATTTTACTAAATATTTTAATTGATAATTATCATGAATTACCTGAATATGTCCCTTTTAACGACTAAATTAAAATCTCACTCAATGTCAGAAATTTTGTAAGTTTGCTTGCTGAAGGCTGGATAATGGTTTTCTCTGGACACTCCAGTTATCTCCACAATCCCAAAACTGACCACCTCCATAAAAGTGAAAAAATATTGACTAGGGCATGAAAAACCATTAATCCAATCATATCCTATCCTAATATCAGTTGAGTTGAGTAATGGTGTTTAATGTTCCAGTCAAGAATATTTGACTTATATCAAGACATCACCAGCTATAGGCGACGGTGCAGAAATGTTGTCTTGCATTGCGCTGATGGCATTAAACAGCAGGATTCTTTATCGTGCCAAGCCTACCAAGACACAGGACCTTGTTTATTTTAAGTTCCCATACGAAAGAACCGTGACTTTCATTTCGTAATGCCAAATGCTTGGCAAGAAGAACAGCCACTACCCACTTTTAAGTCTTAGGCCAAACCCGGCCGGGGTTCAAATCCACAACCTCCCATCTACGAAACAAGCACTCTACCAACTGAGCTACAGCACTGGTTCTATAATAATATCAGGATTACCTTATAAGGTCAGATGGCCAATTAAATTAGATATTTGGACACAGGTGACCATCAACAAGTGTAAATACCTGAAGACATAATTTATTACACATGTATTATTATATATAGATATTAATCAATGATATTTATTTAGCCTGGGGATATATATATGCTGGTAAACAACAATGACCTGTCTGTTTGACCTTTCATTTAAATATTTTATAGGGTATTACAATTATCTGTGGAAAGTACAGATGTTTATTCCATCAACATCACGAGAAACATGCTGTGTTAAACAGTTTTTGTAGTCTTAACACTACCTATGCATTGTGTAGATTATCATATACGAATACTCCTAATGTTAGGTCAAGCAGACAGGTCAATGTTGTTTGCCTACACATACTTTATATACATTTATTAATTGTGAATCATAAAATGAATTATGATAGTGACCACAACACATTGTTTACTTTCTAGTCAACTCGCATGTAGGTGTGGGAGTTTGGCTCTAAATATCATATAATAACAAATCAAGAAACTTGTGAATTGCAGCATTTTTACAGGTCATTGTTGTATGCCCACACATACTTTATGGTGAATTATAAAATAAATTATGAAAGTGGCCACAATACTAGACCACTAGACCACAACACATTGTTTACTTTCTAGTCAACTCACATGTAGGTGGGGGAGGAGGGGGTGTTGTTGTTGTTGTTAACATCAAATATTTTACAAATCAAGAAACTTATGAATTGCAGCATTTTTAAAGTAGAGTTAAACTAAATCGTTTTGATCCTAATAATGAAGAAATGAAGCAATTTTTTAGTCTACTCAAAGAACAAAAATATTTCATTATATTTTTAAAAGAAACTTACATTGATCACACACAGAGGAAAAAGACTGCTTCAAAGTAAAGTTAACCTTATGAGAGCACATTTTGCTTACGAAAGATGTACCATACATTTGCTATGTTTCCATTCCTGGTAGCCAAATCGCCATTGGCTACTAATACCTATTTTAGCAAATTTGTGGAAAAATACTTTAAAAGGGACTATATTTTCACAAATTTTGGAAATTTGGCTACTAATTATTTTAAATTTATGGAAACCTAACATTTGCATTAAGTTTTCCTTTCTAAAAGGACAACATTCAACTCCCAATAGTTTTTGCAAATACTTTGACAATGTTTTAAAGTTACATATCTGTGTTGGTCACAACATAAATAAAGGTCAAATTCCAACAGCGTATCAGGGAAACCGGAGTACCTGGAGAAAACCACTGACCTGCAGCATGCGTACTAACGGACAATGTGGTAGTCAAGTACCAATATCTGAAGGCTGTTATTGCTGTATAATTATGTTGAATTACATTATATATTTCAAAATTATCAGGATGTCACTGTACCATTCTACATGGTCTGCAAACCTATTTAATCCATAACAGAATGATATATCATTTTATCATGAATTTTAGACCATCGCATTGACTACATTCATATTACGGAATGGTTATTGCCCTGTATGTGGCAATAACAAATGTGTCATTACCACATATTTTAAAATATGTTTTTTATATTAATATATTGGCTATATAACGATATGAATGCCCTGAATACACCAGTTTAGTTATAATTAAAGCATAGTTAAAAGAAATTTGTCATACTGGGTCAAATAATACATCATTTTGATCAAAAATATGTTTTTTAGATCCATCATTTTGTTTTCACCATACAGTCAGATTGTCCATCATTTAAGACAGCGATTTTTTTGGAAGGCTACTTTTACAAATATCACTTGAAATAAATTTTTCATTATTCCAAAATCAATAGAATTGTAATATTCTAAATAGTAAATTCGACTATTTAATCATAATCAATCAATGTATGAAGTTATAACACCCCAACCCCTCCCCCATCCCCGGTTATACAGGTATAAAAAATATATGGTAATAATATTTGCCTTCATATCACATTAAAGTAAACAAATGCCGCAATATATCATCAATCAACTATAATAATACTGTCACTTTTAGTTTTATGGTCAGTGAAAAAATTAAGATTTTTCAATTAGAGCTGACCTGATATACAAGTGGCAATATTTAATACATGTAGTTGTATATTTTTAGTACCATTGAGTTTGAACAGGCAGCATAAACATCAAATATAAATAGACCAACAGTCCAGTGTAAGCTTTTTGACAACACCTTTGTCTTTGACTTGTATATCAATGTATCAGAAACAGTCTAATCATAATTACCATGTTCCAAAAACATCTGAAAAATATCACATTTGATTTTCAAAAATATATACACAGCTGTCCTGATAAAGACTCTCATAACATACCAATGGCATGATGCAGAAGCACCAAGTCTTGCTCTGCTTAGGGAGTTCCAACAACAAAATGCAGGTGCGCTCTATGAGAATAAATGAAAATATGAAAGAGAAAATGGTTAATTTACAGTTTCTACTTACTTAGAAAAATCAAATCGGCTATATATCCCCGTTTTGTACGCTTAACACTTTAAATCAGATGATACGTTCGAGTATGGCACTACACAATTCTCTTTTGTTCAAACAGGAAGTACCTTGACATAATTAATGACAGCTCTGGTTCCCCGTCAAGTTTTTCTGCTAGACGGGTTACCTTATCTATGGTTTTGTAGTTTCTTCCGCCTTTGGAGCACCATTTTAAATAGCCCTTTTGAAATAAATAACAATCACCTGACAAAAATTAAATTAAAAATGTAGTCATGATCAAGCACAAATATATGGGTCCCTGTTAATCTGTACCAATGGAACAAACAATGAATGGTAACAATTAAATTAAATTAAATTAAATTAAATTAAATTAATTAAATTAAATTAAATTAAATTAAAAATTAAATTAAATTAAATTAAATTAAATTAAATTAAATTAAATTAAATTAAATTAAATTAAATTAAATTAAATTAAATTATTAATTTTAAAAAATCCAATAACCTCTTGTCCTTGTTCTAGCTGTGATCTGTAAGGGCTCCCTTTACACCACTCGTCACTATGTACATTGTACTAGAATTGCAACAGAAAATCACTGGCACATGTTTCAATCCCTATATACCACTATAACTGGTGACATCTCGATATAAGTGAAAATACTCGACTGGTATATAAACCCCTATTGAATCAACCAATTTATCTCTGCACTTAACCCACCTTTCTTTCAGACTGCATGTCTACACCTTTGAAATAGAAGTGTTCTGTTTGGTCCTCAAACCATGTATCTGTAGCAGCCTTTATCATCAAAAGAAAAATTTGATTCCCTCAAATAGGATTTAAAATTTCTAAATAGGTCATAATCACAGAAGCCAGCTCTTGAATAAAAGGTGGTTGATTTTATGAATTACAGTTTTTATAATTCTCAACTTTTGCACAAGAGCATTGTTGTGAATTAGCAATATGCCTTAGCCCAATTTCTGTTTTAAGACAGGCCACCTAGCTGGTTCAGTGGAAAGGCATACTACTAGAGAGTGGAAGGTCATGGGTTTGAACCCCAACCATATCATACATTTGAGACAATACATGTACTTCCTTGCCTAGTGCTTGGTATTAAATAGACAAAATATCGACTGGTTCACCCGGCTTAGGTATCATATGACATGGGGGAATGATACACTGAACTAGCACAGGACAAAGCATACAACACTGGTACATCTCACCTCTACATGATCATATTCTTAAACTAACCCTCAGGGATTAATAAACTCTCTCTCGTCACAAACAATATGTGGGATGTGGTGGGTTCAAACCCTGACAGGATCTGACAAAGACTTAAAAAGCTTTAATAGGTAGTGACTGCTCTATTGCAAGCACTCAGCATTTAGAAATAAAAGTCAGAAGAGACCTTAAAAACAAATTCCCTTTGAAACAGCAGGCATGGTGCGTAAAAGAACCCTCCCTGCACATTGCCCTTAGTGCACAGCAAAGGTAAAAATTTCTGCTACATCACTTGAAGCTGGTTACATCTCGATATAAGTGAATAATTTTTACGTAAACACCATTCATTCAATCGAGACAATATTGGATAAAATTATTAAGAAGCAGGGGGTTTATTTGGTTTTTAGAGGCATTAAATTTGTGAAGTATAATATATATATATATATATATAGAAAGAGAGAGAGAGAGAGAGAGAGAGAGAGAAAGAGAGAGAGGAGAGAGTTAAACTATGGATCTCAAAAGAAATGTGCTAGGAAAGTGGAGTGGAAGGTGGCGTAATAATGCTTTACACTCCAGTCAAGATTCTTTCACTTACCATATATAACGGTGGTCAGTTCTGAGATATTTGAGGAAACCTGAATGCTGGAGAAAACCTCCAACCTTCGGCAAGGGAACTGACAAACTCCAGCACTAGTGAGAGTGGGGTTCGAACCTGAGTGGCGAGAGGTGCTTTGAACAGTACGTGTGCGTTTAAGACTATGCGAACGATAGATGAGGCCCCATGTACTAGGATTTCACCAGTGCTAAAAGTACTCCGAAAACTATACTACTATTAGGCACAATTTTTTGCACCCCGTCTGGCGTATGTTTGATTTTTTTTATGACTGAATAAAACTGTTGTCTTATAGATCAAATAGATTCTTAGTTTTCAAATACAGAATCCTTGAAATGGCTAAATTCATGTTTATAAACAGTTGATACATTTATAAAAAAACAACATTAAATCTGAAATTAACTTTGAAATATAACATTTTGTATTACATTTAAATAATAGAACATTTCGACTAGTACATTTAAATAACACTCTGGTGAATGTAAACCACTCACATGCACACACCCCATTAACATGTTATACACACCGTTAACACATGTACTCATGCACACACCATAAACACATGTGCAAACACCACTGACACATGTACAATCATGCATGCACCATTAACACATGTGCACACACCATTAACACATGTGCACACTTACCATTAACACATGTGCACACTTACCATTAACACATACACTCATGCACACACCATTAACACGTGCACACACCATTGACACATGTACACTCATGCACACACTATTAACATGTGCACACACACACACACATACACCATTAAGACATGTGCACACTCACCATTAACACATGTACACTCATGCACACACCATAAACACATGTGCACATACACCATTGACACATGTGCACACACCATTAACACAAGTACACTACTGCACACACCATTAACACATGTGCACACACACCATTAACACACATGTACACACACAATATTAACAGCATGTTACAGTTAACAGTAAATACGCAATTTACATGCACACAAACATTATTATCATGTACACACAAATTAATATGCAGACACAATGAACTGCCTTCATCATGTATCATGACATTCATTGTCACATCATGTATTCATATCAAGTTAATATAGTAAATAATACACACATGTACCGCATGTATTCAGACATGGATACATCAATGTTAGATATTTTACTTTTAGGCTACTGATAAATATAATAACTTAAAACTACTAGATGTTCTTCACTTCTTGCGATTTTCACAAGAGCTTTGTTCAAACTTTGTTTTGGTTTCACATACATGTAATGGGATTTTATTTATTCAATGAAAATTTGTAATGTCTATATCCAGGTTTTATATTCTCTATTCCCAATGTACAATCCCTGTTTTATCCAGCTCAGATTCCCATCTTGTATACTTCTACAATGCAGTAACACTTAACAGTATATATGCTGTTATGGAAGGCACACCGTCACAAATATCTGCCGTTGTATATAACTTTATGTTGTTATGTCTTATCAAACCCTTTTAGAACCTGTATTATCTATAGCCAGGGTAGATTTTCACAGAATTAATTTCACTGTGGTTTCAATCCTAGATCCTTCATTCATGAAAATTACTGATGTCTATATTCAGTTTTTATGTTCGACCTTTTAGATTCAAGTTAAAAATCTGTTTTATCCATCTCTGATTCACATCTTATAAAACCCTTTTTGGTTCTTTGTTATGTCTATCCCATTGTACAAATTTTTACAGAACTGACCTCGCTTTGATTTTAATTGTCAATGATAACTATCAATCATAACAATTTAGTGTGCAGATCTTCATAGAACCAATCTCACCATGGTTTTTATCGTAGATGACAGTAATCAATCATAACAGTAAAATGTGCTGGTTTGCCTACAATAAGTACAGGCTAGCCCACAACTGATGGATTACCAGCATCGCCCACAATGTTTCGAGAAAAGTCTGGCATGCTTGAATTACACACAAAAAGAATGAACACTCTGCCTGATTCGTACCGTTTAATGAAATCACTGACACTAGTATGCCAATAGTTGCCATGACAATGCTTTAATACTGTGATGGCAGCCAGTGTCGTAACATATAAGGCATGGTCGGCATTACGTCAATTAAGTACAGGCTAGCCAACAATGTGTACAGGTAGTCAAGAATGCTGGTCAACAATACTACTGCCTGCCTTTAACACCTTGCCATTTTCCAAAGTCCTGATGAAACATCAAAAACAGAAGTTATTGCTAACAACCAAAATGGTATCATCACATAATATAAGGCTATAGCGGGAAAATATTGAAGTCTCAAGCACAATAAAAACTGGAAAGTCATTTTTAGTCCCACTGATATCATGTAATATATCTTCCTGTGCATGGATAACTCAGTTCTGTCATAACCGTTTTTACAATGAACTATCATTTTCGAGGTGATGTAGATTACAACTACAGCATCGAATAACCAAAGTGGGACGAAAATAATGAACCAATTCCAAAAGACTTTTTTGTCCAGTCTTAACACCAGTAAAATCAAGAAGGCTAACACCATCGCCCAGGTAAATAAAGCCCGATGTAAAATTGCCATTTTCCTGAAAACAATGATCGATGTTGATAAGACACTTTACATGCAACTTAATTTCCGTTAATAAATTGAACACTGCAAAGCGGTCAGATGACAGGAATCAACTAACCCGAGTATTGCCCGTTTACTAGTATATGACAGGTTGATAGTTTTAAAACAAGTGATAGCTTTCGAAAAAACTTAGCTCGATTGTATAAATTGTATGTCTTGTTCAATCTGAAACCATGATTGCTTCAATTTACTAAACACTCCATAACATTTTCAAAATGTTTATGTCGCTGATTTATGGAAAATCAAAAACAAAAACATTCTGAACAGGCCATGTCAAAAACTAAGTCTGAAAACTGGCAAATTAAATTAAATACATGAATTTCCACCAGCAGAAGTGAGACCAGTTGCTATGGAAGGGTAATCACCTCCTGTCTAGAAAACTGCAGTTTTTACATGTAAATGAAAGGAACTTTGAATTTAGACACGAATTGTGAACAGAGGTGTGTTCAACCATCCTTACTTACACTTCCAATTTTGCACCTGCACAATCAATTTGTGAAGTGAACTAGGTCAACGCAACCATCCAAACTTTTTAGGAGTTATCTCCCTTAGATCCCGATGGGAGCTTAAACATGTTGGCTTCAGAATTCTTTAATAAAATGTATGGTAGTCTCTTACAATGCCATTTTGGAATCAAAGGCAAAAAACCTTACAAATATGATGGATTTTATGTGTGTGCTTTAACAAACATTTTACTGTTGGAAGCATCTCCAAGGCAAAGGTGTATGTGCACATTGTTGAATGGGCTTCACTCCTTCAAATTCTTTAAAGGGCAGATGCAAGTAACCATCAATTATTGAACAAATAGAGAAGTTGGTAGATACTATGCAATTCTGACTGCTACATATTTCTTTGCACAGTACTCTCCCTTGTCACATTATGTCCACTGTTCAATGTTTATCTACACGATTCAAAAATACTGTAGACATGATCTTCTAATATGGTTTAAATGCCTCAGTCAGGATCCATTCACTTCAATCATGTATACCAAGGTCAGATGTCTGGAGGTCTTTTCTAGGGTGGTGGAAGAAATGGTATACCTGGAGAAAACTACCAAATTTGTTCAAGTAAATTTACAAATTTTGTCACACTAGGATCTGCCTGAGCAAGATTCGATTGTAGGTGGGGCTGAGATCTGCAAGTCTAAGCATCAACAATTTAAGAGTTGAGTAATAATGGTGTTTTATTCCCCAGACAAGATTCTTTCACTTATGTTGAGGTGGTCAGTTCAGGGATGGCGTAGGAAAACAGGGTACCCAGAGAAAACCACAGACCTTCGGCAAGAAAACAGATAAACTTCCTTCAAACCAAGGCAGTGAGAAGTACTTTGATCTGTAAACACATTTTTTAGACCACTCGGCCAATATGGCTCCCATTAATCCAAGAAAAAATACAAAACAACAACAACAATATATGAATATTTATACATAATATACAATTTTATTAAGTTAAAATACTATATTAAACTCTGTAAAAGCAACAGTAATATCCATTACAAAGGTATAATACAACACACACAAATGTTATATCTCTAATAAATATACACAGGCAGGTAACGGCAACCTTCAAATTGGTGTAAAACTTGTGAAAAACTTTCTTCTCGCAAGGGGCATCTCAAAACTGAACTTCCAACTTACTACAACTGCAACAGCCATCCAAGTATGTTTTGTCAAATAATAAGCAAGGTCTCCATACAATACAAATGTAATATTTTTACAAATTATCGTGATTTGATTAAAAACACTGCATAGTTGTTTCTGAGACAACCCCTTTGTAAAATAATCACTATATTGCCTCCCATGTAGGTCTATTAGAGATATCAAGTAGGACTACCATCATGATATTGTTTTTGTTGACTGAGGTGGTAATTGTGGCACTGTGACAACTAAATATTAAGCAGACTTAAATATATTGCTACAATATGACATAACAATAATAATAATAATAATGATCATGATATTGCTACTTAACTCAACCTGAACACAAAATACATGTACCATTTTTTTCCAAATTTCTTTACATCACTGTTACTATGGAAACGGCAGACATTTAACATAGACATTGTTAGAAACATAATTCAGTAATAGTAAAAACTTATGCGTTAGAAAATTTGATTAAAAAATCGATACAAAATTAAGAAATAAAAGTTGATATCTATAAATAAATTTTAAAATGTGGATTGAAGGTTGATGAATGCTTGTGCTTTAACTTCCATAGTTGTACACAGAGCAAGCCCAAAATACTGAAACCCCGACTTGCATTGGTTATTGATAGGAAAAGTGTCAAAAACATATACTTGCCTACCCTTTTTGAGATTAGGAGCGAGTTTCAGTAAATTTTGACAGCAAGTTTTACAAGTAGTAAGGAATTTGAATTTCTGATCCTTTCTCTCTCTCTCTCTTGACAGTAAGTTTTACAAGTAGTAAGGAATTTGAATTTCTGATCCCCCCTCTCTCTCTCTTTATCTCTCTCTCTCTTTTGCTTTTCTAGGCAGCTGAAGATCTTGACCAACGTCACTTTTATGACACAAACATTTTAAAAAATCTACAATACTGGATCCCCGTCTTGTACTCTTGGACAGTATTTACACATTTCCCTCTGCTCAAATTAAATAGGAGGTAGTTTTAACTTAAAAATTGTATAACTTGCGCAAAAGTTGTAAGGGTAGGCAAGTACATGTATGAAAACAAAATGCATAAAATTAACCCAATTTGCTTAAAAATGTTTTACAAAACGTTAAAATATTTTTATTGTTTTTCCTGTCTATATTGATTTTTACAGGTTTTGGAAGCTCTTGTATGGGTTTATGTTCTAATACATTTAAAAACCAGAAAACGACATTATTTTCTTTTATTTGATGGTGGTACATTACAATAATGAGTAGTTATGATGAGATATCCAGGATTTTATTTAAAATACAAAAAATACAACCATAAATTTGATTTTAATGAATAAATAAATAATATTACACACCAAAAATGTACAATGAAATCAAATTGTGTGTAAATCAAATAAATTAATGGAGAAAAATAAATTTAAAATTGAAATTTATATACGCAATTTATAAACAAAAGAATGATATGGAATTGTAAGTCAAAGGTTAGGCTACTTAACCTTTGTCAACCACAAAATGTATGCATGTATGACTAAATAAACATATGAAGCAGTTATATACTGGTGTACAAGCTTATAGCCGACTTTTTTTTACCATTCATATATATATATTCATAAAATGATTAATGATACCTAGCAATACATGTATATTTATTATGGTTGTATAAAAAGGCTCTCTATACCTCACCAAAAAACATTCACCTAAACTATGAAGAAATCCTGAAAAAGAGACGGGTCCAGATTAGACCAGTCCCAATTAACAAGGGTCGGCATTTAATACTTAAGACATTTATTTTGCCTCTTTACAGAGAAGGTAGCATAAACATCAAGCTGCTAATTTCTACAAAAAATCCAAAACTAACGTATTTCAGCAAAAATTTGAAATACATGGAAAATTTTATTGTCACAAATTTGTGAAATTAGGCTACTGGTACTTATAATTTTAAAATTGTGGAAACTTGATTCTGGTAAACATATTGATGCTAGCAATTAAAATGTGAGCACAGCAAAGTAGCCATATCTGGATTATTGTCAAAATTTGATGATGATTATTGAAATACTGCTTTACCTTATCAAGTTTAGTTTTAAACTTTCAACTTGTCAGTTTACCCTGCTTATTATTATTGTTCAAAAGCTTATGTTCTTTGGTTTCTATCTTTTTGATCTGAATCAAACTAAAACCTTGTTTTTGGGTTTTTTTTTATTTTTTTTTGCGATCATTGATCTGCCTTGATCAGTTTTGTTCATGAAAGACAGACTCATTAAATTTGTATGTCGTTCATTTTATCGGATATTATTTTGTTCTGTATTGTTTGTGTTCCTTGCATATTGATGAAAATGACTGAAAAGTTCCAATGAATGTTTTTTTTTTTGCATAGTATTTTTTGAGAAGAAAATGGAATTTTAATAAGGAGATAGTTGAATAAACTGTTTGAACACTTATTAGGGTGTGCTAGTATGTCCTAAGTTTTACAATTATATAAAGAACACACATGACCCTAAATATTTGCCATGGAAAGTGTGGTTATATGTGCATTTATTTTTTTTTTATTAAAATCTAAATACTGGAAATGTCTTCTTGTTTTATAATATATGAGAGGCAGTCATAGGTCAGTTTTGATAAATAAAGATCATTAGACCATTCTAGTCTGTGCAGTTTCAAATTTAGATCATTCTGAGTCAGTTCTGTTTAAAATGTAGATCATTTAGAGACGTCAGTAAATCTTATTTCAAATGTAAAGTTAACATGTCCTAGTTGGTTTTGTTTAAGAGCATTCCGAGACATCAGTCAGTTTTATTTTAAATGCAGATGAAAATTAAAATGTCCAAGATGGTTTTGTTTCAAAAATAAATATGCCAGTCTGAGTCAATTTTGCCTAAAATGATGATTATTCAGAGATTTCAGTCAGTGTCATAAAATGGTTGTTTCAAATATGAAATTTGTTAAAATGTAGATCATAATGGGAAAACATTCCATTCGGTATTTTTTAAAACATAGATAATTTTGGGAATGTCACAGATCTGATATTTTCCTGAAGATTCAAACGCCAAGATTCTCGTATTTGCATATGTAAAAATGTCAAGATAGATTCTTATTCCTGAGATGATCATAATGTTAAACAAATTCAGTCTTAAGTTTATTTTGGAAGTCAAAGAACTTGGAAATGAGCAAGATGTTAACCAATAAATCTTATACTAAAAGTGTAACAGATGAAGTCATGAAAATTTATTTCAGAACTCCTGAGAGAACTTGGAAACCAAGAAGTGAAACAAGTGAATTCAGTGAATTAGAATCCCCCGCCAGCAGGTTCTTTTTCTGTGATTTGCATTATGCTCAAATGGGCATTAACTCCCAGGAAAATGACCAAAATCTAAAGTCAACTATTTACGCATCTCCTATCAATATTGATGCTTTATACAACGTTTCATGAAAAGTGCTTCATGACTTTGGAGAATTTGCGCAGACAAGAATTTCTGAGGGACAGACACTCAAATTTAATATCCCTGTCTTTCTTAGAAAGGCGGGGGATAATTATGTGATAAAGATGTGAGTATATAAAGTACTGTACTTGTAAAGTTAAGTAAAAGTTTGACCTTTATTTTAAAGTTTGTTTGATGAAAAATTTGATTTTTACAAAAGGTTTAAATTAGGTTTTAAATTATGTATATTCAAAATCAATTTTAATCTTTGTGGCTTGTTACAAATTAATTTTAAGCACAAACCATTCCATACAAAAAATACACATGATCAAATGTAACATCCAATAATTTGGTTAAGAAATGGTAATTTGATAAGTACACAATAAAGATCTATTAAGTTATACCAATGCACAGACAAAATACATACAGCGAGTCAAACCTAACCGATTTGAGCCGATCCAGGCTCATTTATAGATCAATGTAAATTATAGTTGACGATAGGCGGCAACACTCTATATGTTTTTCCTAATTTGATGATAAATACCTCAGAAATCTCTATAATTATACATTAATATTTCTCAAGCTAAGCCAAGCCAAGCCGAGTCAGGCTCATTTATAGATCAACAAGTTTTAATTTGATGATTAATCCCATCGGAAATATCTATATAATCATACAAAATTTCAATGATGTAATGTAGAATACGATTTTATACTGAATCCTACAAGAATTTGATTGTATACTGTATAACAAGAAATATTTGCCTAGTATTTATATTCCTGATTTTCACATTCAAGTCTAAACAGTGAAAATAAGTACATCGTTAAATGTTAAAATATACAAATTGGTTTGCCTACAAGCTCGTCAACTGGGATGCAAGTTCATGCCAACATGATTGTTTCTGAATGTTAATTAAACCGCGAAAGTTTCCACCCATGAATATTTCTAGTTATACAGTATAAAGTTTGATAGGCTTTTAAATTATCATTCTTTCATTTGTTTTCACGCGAAAAAGGTCACCTTATTCAAAATCCAGTCAGGTCAGTGAACTAGAAATATCATTCATATTTATATATACATAAAGAAACACACACACACAAAAAAGTAAAAATAAGGATAAAATGAACAAAATGAAAAACAAGAAAAAAAGAAAAAAATCCTATATATATATAAATATTGTAATATTAAAACAAGAACATGGTAAATCAAAATGGGACAATAATACAGTTGAAATGAAAATATATCTGGGAATGTATAATGACAATATTGTGATTTTGTGACATAAATATACAACTATTATAATAAAATCACACACAACGAACAAATGTTTGTTTCTAGCAGCCGGACGTTGATGGGATGCTATGTTATAAGAAAATGAAAACAGAGACGAAAAATGAAATTTCTTGGCAAATTTATGCAATCATGTTTATAATTCTCTTCAAGAGGAATCATCCGATTGGAGAAAAAAAATTATTGAGCATAATGACTTTTGATTGGTCAGTGATATGTGTCATATGACCTGATATGTTGTAATCCAACCAACCACATTGCACGGCAATGGAAATATTTGCCAATCATTATTATGAGTTGAATATCCTTCGTTTGAAAAAAAAATCAATGCAGAAAAAAACAAGAGGCCCATGGGCCTGATACGCTCACCTGACAACTAATGGCTAGCTGATAGATTTAAAGAAAACATAAATACTAAACCCCAATGACTTTTTTCTTTAAATCATGATAACTGTTGTATCAATACCTACAACATTCTAATATAAATGCCTATACAAAAAGTTAATAGTTTTCAAGATAGTTAACCATTTCAGTGTTGTTTCACATCTGTGACCTTGACCTTTGAACTCATGACCTTTTTCTATACATCAATATGATCGTTGTATCAATACCTACAACATTCTAATATACATGCCTATACAAAAAGTTTATAGTTTTCGAGATAATTAACCATTTCGGTATTGTTTCGCATATGTGACCTTGACCTTTGAACCCATGACCTTTTTCTATACATCAAAATGATCGTTGTATCAATACTTACAACATTCTAATATACATGCCTATACAAAAAGTTTATAGTTTTTGAGATAATTAACCATTTGGGTATTGTTTTGCATCTGGGACCTTGACCTTTGAACCCATGACCTTTTTCTATACATTAAAATCATTGTTGTATCAATACCTACAACATTCTAATATACATGCCTATACAAAAAATTTATAGTTTTCGAGATAATTAACCATTTTGGTATTGTTTCACATCTGTGACCTTGACCTTTGAACCCATGACCTTTTTCTATACATCAAAATGATCATTGTATCAATACCTACAACATTCTAATATACATGCCTATACAAAATGTTAATAGTTTTCGAGATAATTAACCATTTCTGTATTGTTTCGCATCTGTGACCTTGACCTTTGAACCCATGACCTTTTTCTATACATCAAAATGATCGTTGTATCAATACCTACAACATTCTAACATACATGCCTATACAAAAAGTTTATAGTTTTCGAGATAATTAACCATTTTGGTATTGTTTCGCATCTGTGACCTTGACCTTTGAACCCATGACCTTTTTCTATACATCAAAATGACCGTTGTATCAATACCTACAACATTCTAATATACATCCCTATACAAAATGTTTATAGTTTTCGAGATAATTAACCATTTGGGTATTGTTTCACATCTGTGACCTTGACCTTTAAACCCATGACCTTTTTCTATACATCAAAATGATCGTTGTATCAATACCTACAACATTCTAATATACATGCCTATACAAAAAGTTTATAGTTTTCAAGATAATTAACCATTTCGGTATTGTTTCACATCTGTGACCTTGACCTTTGAACCCATGACCTTTTTCTATACATCAAAATGATCGTTGTATCAATACCTACAACATTCTAATATATATGCCTATACAAAAAGTTTATAGTTTTCAAGATAATTAACCATTTCGGTATTGTTTCACATCTGTGACCTTGACCTTTGAACCCATGACCTTTTTCTATACATCAAAATGATCGTTGTATCAATACCTACAACATTCTAATATACATGCCTATACAAAAAGTTTATAGTTTTCGAGATAATAATTATAATCAGAGGTAAAAAAATTAGGTCACGACCTTCACAATTGACCTTGACCTCAATTTGAAGATACTAACAAGAAGATGTCAAAACTGAAAACCCCATGTCATTATCTGGTCAAATAGTCAAGTTATAACAATTTGAAGCTATTTTACGATTTTTTCAAAATTAAACGCAAAAACGCGTAACCTATTTTTTATCCGAATTTCACAAAATGAACAAACTATAGGCTTAAGACCCTAGAGAAGCCAAATATCACATCAGATTTTTTCTCCAATCAGTACTTTCGGAGAAGAAGATTTTTTAAGATTTTTGCACCCCTAGGTCACCTTGACCTAGTTATGGTAGCCATGGCAACGCCACGAACAAATCTGAATTGCACCGGCCCATATATACTTCTGACAAAGTTTCATTAAAAACTGTCCAGTAGTTTCAGAGGAGAAGTCGAAAATAGGTGTTAACGACGCACACACGCACACACGCACACACACACATACACACGCTGCGCTATGCCATAAGCTCACATGACCTTCGGTCAGGTGAGCTAAAAAATCAAGCCCAATTTTAACACAAAAAAGTACCGTAATTAAAATATAAATATACAACATGAAAAGTGTAAACAAACAAAACATTTACAAATAGATGTTTACTACCAAAACCACCTTTTAAAATAAAGTGACATGACTAAAATGACACAATCAAAGACTAGTAAGTAATATATAATATATATATATAGTACATGATAAATAAAGTCTTGTTTTCATGGTTATCTCCCTTGCATCATGGCACTTAATATAATGTGTAGATCTCGATTCTTTTTCCTTACGAGACGAAGAATAGGAAAACGCTCTCCAACCCAATCATTTAAAATGAATTTGTATGTAAAACTCTCAATACTTTGGATAATATTTTTGATTTGTTTGTAGTTTTTAGTGTGTTTTAAATCCTTTGGAAAACAATAATCCCATATCCCCAGCCCAAAACCCATCAAGTATTAAGTACTGTACAAACATTTTTTATTTGGCAATTGGCATGTCAAAAAATTAATTTTACATAAAGCCCATATCTAAACGAACACAAAAACAGATTTTATGTGCATTTATTGAGATGTACCTATCCAGTACTGTCAATGATGTGCTATAATTGGTAAACGAGACACCATTTTTGTTCTTGATTTTGAAAAATTCATGGAAACTGGAGTGCCAAGATAAAGCAACCAACCTTTCCCAACTGACAAGGATCTGTCCTGGGTGGTTTTCAAATCTAAGTGGTGAGAGGCACATTGATACATAAGGAATCACTTTAGAGCACTAAGCCAACAAGGCCCCTAACAATGTAACATGATTTTCACAAATAAACTGTTGGTTCACATTTTTTGTATTTTGTGATATTTATTACCCATTATTTTAGTAATGTTTGTCTACTCAGTGCCAAGGAGATAGTTTTATGGTAAATTTGAAACCAAAAATTCTGTCTACTCTTAATTCCATTACTAAACTGTCAAAAGAGATAGTTTTCAAAATTTAATGTAAATTAAAAACCAGTAATTCCATAAGAATTATTTTGAAATATACATACTTTCTAACACATTTAAAACAGCACTGTTTGGGTTTTTACCTGGGTAGTGGGCACATTGGTCAACTTAAACGACTAGATATGCATTCAGTAAAAATAATCACACAAATGTTAATTAACTTATTAACACGCACAAAAGGATTACAATATTAACTTTTTGTATTAACAGCTGAGATCTACTGGCACAATATGTCAATAAGTCCACAACCTATATGTTACCGATGACGACGTCGACGACTCATTTATTTTAAAAAGATACACAGCCCCTTTATTAATTCTCTTAACAATTCAACCATGAAAACAAAATCACAGCCATCAAATAGTAATGAATCCACTTCATTGACATTCTTCAACTTGCTCCAAATTTGGAATGAACAATACATTTTTAAACATTTGTCAAATAAAATCATATATATACATATACACATGTAGATTTAGCACCCCATTTACATCGTTATAAATTTCCCGGCATGAAAATCATTTAAAATACGCGACATGATATATAAAGATTAAAACAAAAACATAAATCTAAGCAACATAAACTGTTTTCCTTATTATTGTACCTTCCTTTTTCAAGTCTTTTATCAATGAGTTCTGCAGTAAATTAATTTCTCTACCATTCATTATACAGGTATCATGATCATGCATTTAAAAGCAACATCATTTGTAAAGCTGTCACCTCAATTATCTCCCTTTGCTTACAAATTCTTTTCAATTATCTCCCTTTGCACAAAAATTCTTTTCAATTATCTCCCTTTAACAGATTGTCATCAGACTTGTACATTATTTGAATCCTGATTATAAACTATACATAAATTCATGATTATATTAATTGAATAAAACAATTCATTACGTAAACTGAATTACAATGAAAAAAATCATGCTTTGATAAAAATTGTCTTGATATTGGCTGTTGGGATTTTGGGTAATAAATTCAATTGTCACATGATATGACAAAGTTGGTATTTAACTTCCAAACAAAGACCCCTTATTTTGTAATTTATCCCTGAAAGGATATATGAAAAAGGTAAATATGGTCTTTTTTTTGAATGACTAGTTTTGTAAGACATAATTTGTTAACATTCAACTAACTGCACAATGATAAAACAACACATCTATCCTAAAATGTACAAAGAAAACAAATTCACTTGGTTATAATGGATTATACATGTAATAACTTGGTGCTAGATAAATATATTGGGGACTATTCCATTTTGGGAAAAAACAAAAGAAAACGGTTTAAATAAATTCTTAACACGAATATGCAAGCAAAATGGTGAGTATATTCAATATTGAACACCAATTCTTACTTTGAAAAATATTGGCCAGTGGTAAAGCTTGTAAAAAAATTGGATTGCCTGATTAACCAATGGTAGGTAATGCATGGTATGACAGGAGATTTGACAAAACATGTATAGGAAGTTGAACAAATTCCAATCTATGCAACGCATGAAATTTCAGGTTCAACTTTAACGATGTTAAGATATTATGCATATAACAGTTAAGTTGGTATCGACCTGTATGTATTATCTGGTTTTTTATTTTTGCTGCCATATTTTTTTTTTCAATTCCTTTGACCTCAAGATGTTTTACAGATCTCGGTAAAAAAAAAATATTTAAAAATAAATCTATGAGGAGAAAAAAATTATTAAATTCAGATATGCATCAGAATAAGATACACCGGTTACACCATATAAAATTTTTGGCATAGAATATTATATATTTTTTGTTGTTTCTTCTTGTCATAATCATCTCCGACATCTTGCTATCAACGACAATGTCTAGCAATAGTGATACAGCTTCTACCGAATACTTGCTTCAAATCTCGCTCTTAATTACGCTCATATCAATTAACTTCAACTTTGGCACACAATTTACGATCTCTAAAACATTTTCCCCTAAAAGCCTGGAACAAAAATGATTAAGAATACTTCCTTCGTTGATTCTTTTATTGTAAAAAACATTACGTTCTGTTATCATTGATCCTTTTCTCTTCACTGGAGCAACCTCACTCTTGAGGTAAATGTAAATCCCTCCATTATCGGAGCACCTTTACAAGAGTATTGCCTTATTAAGTCTTGACTAGAATTTTTATTACTACGGTATTTGTTGCATATTTCTGATATTAATGAGCAAACTCAATAATCAATCATTTCAAAATATATTTCTACATGACTATCAAAAAGGGACTAAAATGTAAATACAATTAAAAAAAAATTGGGAAACTGAATTGGAAGACAAATTATCTCCCTTTAAGTGTTGGTGGTGGCATTCTATTATTTGGTGGATTTAGCCATTCTCTACTTTGGTGGGACTACAAAAAACAGAAATTAAGCCCAAAAGATCAAGAAAATCTTTGTAGTTTTTGGAATTCCTGTATGCGATAATTATTCCTAAAAGGTATTAACCTTTTTTTTACAAATCATGGTTTCACATACATGTACTGTCATTATATTGTATTTTGCATATCTTTCACTGTGACGGTATAAAACTGGATCGAGATAGGCACATTACATATATATTTGATCTATAGATATGGCACTACTATAAAATAAAATTCTACCAAAGACGGATGAGAAGCCATATATATATAATAAATACAAACATTTCCAAAATGAACAATTCAAATAAAATATACCTAAAATTATTTAAAATGATCTTTTTTTTAAAAAAAAAAGAAAAAGAAAAAAGGGATGAAGTGGCTAAATTGATCAAGATCAGCTTGCATGGACAGGTAATTTTCATCAGAGTTTGCATACCATGTCAAGCAATAACCGTTTAAAGTCTGCTGATCCTTGCAGATAGTAGAGCTCATCATCATCTGAAGACCATTTCTTTCATGATCAGCAGACAATCTGTATTTGTATACTGGTAAACTGATAAACGCCTCAACTGAGTAATCATAATACTTAATAAACATGTTAAAAAAAAACTGTTAATCCCCGCTAAGGTGACAACTGTTACACAGATACTGAAATAGCTGGCAGATAAAAAATAAACAGCTTCACCTAACCAAATTTATAAAATTATTCTCAACATGTCATAAAAAGACTTATAATCTCTTGTCCGCATCATCACATGTTAAATAAAATACATTAATTTCATCTTGACCTTGCCATTTATAAAACTTCCAGTAAACGAGACAGCCTTTTGTCAACATTAATGTCCGACAGTATTCTGGAAAAGAATACCGCCAATTGCACAAAAATCTGCTGTCTATTGTGAAAGACTTCATATAAGTTCTTCACAATTCACACTTTTAAAAGCACTTTGATGTCAATAACTTTCCAGCTATCAACTCTGAAATTGTCCTGGTGACGCCTAGCTCTGTAGTTCTTCTCTCCTAAGTACAACCTGATAGCTTCAACAATCAGTTCCAATATCCAATCAGGAATTCAGAATAAGTTCTGATGAACGTCTAAGCGAAATACATTACACGGATTGTATCGGGATGGACGGTAACAGCTCTGGCCATGGCTGATGGCGTCCTGTCTTCACTGTTGTCGGAATGTCGGCTTCCTTCTCCACTGAAATTGTATAAACAATCAGAATTAGTATAATTTCTTCAAAACTCCAACAGCAACATTTCTATTATATGCCAAGTTTCACATGCCACAGTGGATTAGTGGAGTTTTACACCCCAGTCACCAATCTTTCACTTATATCAAATTTGTCAGTTAAGGAATGGTGGAGGAAACCAGAGTGCCCATCAAAAACCACTTACCTTTGCTTGCACAGACAAACTTTCTAACACTATAGTATCTGAGTGGGATTCCAACCTAGGCACTGTCTGTAAACATGTGCTTAGAACACTTGGCCACCTCGGTGGCCGTTTCACTGTGTAAGCAACGAGAATTGGAATTTCTAAGTAAACAGCAACTGGTGTGATTGACAATTCGTGTCACATGACATCATGGAACACAAATAAATATAAATGGATATTAACACATTCTCCAACAGCAAAATATGGGACACAATTTTACACCCAGGTGAGAAAATACAAGTCATTGTCTTACCTATCATGCTCTTTCTCCACTAGATGATAACGAGCTCGGAAGGCGACAAGGTGTGCATAGTAAGCTGGAGCTGGTATAGAGACACTTCTAGTGCACCTTACATATGTATGACAGAGTTGATAGGTCAGAGTCTGGAGTTCATCGGCACTGAATCTGTTATCATCCCACAGTACATGGTAATGTGACGGACGGCTTGTACCCTGCAAAAAGAAATGTATTCATTAAGTGTATTAAATCTGACAAGACCTGCCTTCAAGTTTCAATTCATGAAGTAGAGTAATAGTGTTATGCCCAGACAATCTCTCTCACATATATCTCAGCAAGCAAACTTTCTCACAGCAGAATCTGTCCCGAGTGACAGTGATTCGCAGCGAGATGCACTGTGATCTATAAGCATGTGCTTTATTTAGACCACTCAGCTACATACCAAGGCCACTAAGTTGAAATGCTATTTATAAATTGTTACCCATACGAACCCCGCCTGGGAAATCCATCTTTTCCCAACCATGCACATAATTAAAACACCTATACCTATAGTCAAAAACATATCTATTCAATCTTAAGGTTGCTCCTGTGAAGTTTCATAAAGATCTGTTAGATAGTTTTGGAGAAAAATGGCAGACATGTTGGTGAAAGAAATGGAGTAAGCAATAATCCTCCTCCCCACCCTATTTCGTTTAGGTGACATAATAAAGAAAATTGTTGTACATACCTGTATACCAGCATGACTGCATAGATAGAAATCAAACTCTGTAGGATGAGTGATGCCTACATCTACTGTCGTTCCTGCTGGAATGTTACCACTACGTCCAATCTGGTCCTTACGATCAGCGCAGAATAACCGTGTGTGATGACGTTTTTGTACAACAATAAATGTGATACCGGGTTGATAGCCGACTTCCAGTTTCATGCAGGCTTCTCTTACTGCTCTCAACTCATGAGACAATACCTAGAAAATAAACATATATAAACATCTTTACTCATTCTTTATCACCATACATGTTAACACTAGATGTTATGTACGTTAATGTAAAACATGTTAAAAAAATGTATTACATTATATTGAAGAATTACTGAACTGCAATGCAAATTGTATGGACTACATTTTGCACTAGTGTATCAGAATCATGTTGAAAAAAATCGTACTTATCATAAACAAAACCCATTAGTAGTTTTAAGCCTCCAGTTTGTTGAGCTTCTATAGTTGATTATGGCTGCACCAAAATAATTTCTGGCACATAGTGTATAAGAGGCGATTAAAAGGCAGATTTGAGCACCTAAAACTCCAAAATGGCAGGTTAGAATTTATCAAATTACGTTCAGTAGACCTGAAAATTGTTTTCGGCCTAGGAGCCCCCCTTGACCCCTTGACCTGTTGCATAAGTCAATCTACCGCCTGCTACAAATTTTAGGAAAATCACTGGGGCACAACAAGGAAATTTACCCAAGGGCTTGATGACACACCATGTCATTTTATAAAACTAACATTCAAATGTCCATGAAACTTTGATTTTGGCGGTATCTAACTGTGAAATCAGCTTTTATTTGGATATTTTTTTCTATTGAAACATTATTAATATCTCGGTAAGCAATCAAAAGTGCCAGTTTTACCGGTATATCGTTAAACCTATTATGTATACTACCAACCTGCTGGAATTGTCCTTCACTGACTCCATCTCTGTAGAAGATGATTCTTGTTGGTTTAAACCTTGTAGCTTTATAAAACTGAATCAGAAGTTCTCTAACCATTGAAGACAACTCTTGTATGATTTCTTGTCGATGTTGCTGAACTCGTACTGTTGCCGAGTAACGGCTTGGATGTGCATCCATACTTCCAACAACCTATCAAAATAAATGGTTTTTCTCTTTCAAAAGGTGAATTTTTAAAGGAGCTCTAATCTTTTTATGTTAATATGGACACTATTATCCATGAAGGTGAGAGTTGATTAAGTTGAGCAAAGGTGTTTAATGCCCCAATCAATATTCTTTTAGTTACTGTATAATGCTTATATTTCGCTATGGTTTTATTTTTGCTATATTCGCGGTCAAGTGTATTCCCACGAAAATTAAACTACCGTGAATAGACACTGATATTACCAGCCCATTAATCTTGCTAGAGTCATTTTCCTTGAATTAGATAAGACGCGAAAAATATGACACTGCGAATACACTTGTCATCATCAATCCGTGATTTGACACCATAAAAATAAAGCAATATACAGTATATCGAGGTGATGGGTTCTGGGATGGTAGAGGAACACCAGAAAAAACATCAACCTTCAACAAGCAAACTGACAAACATTCTCACATTTTAATCCGAGTGGGATTTCAACCTAAGCAGTGATAGGCACTTGTGATTTGTTAAACAGCATTTTAGACCACTTGGGTACCGAGGCCCTGAGTGAAAATGGCTGAAAGACTTAATCAATAAATTGATGTAGACATACTTACTGCGGCAATTGATGGTTTACTAGCATCACCAGCTGGTGGGTGTGTCACATCTGCTCCCAAGAAGATAACAGGTTCTCTAAATACTGCTGGTCTAAAATAAAACAAACATTCAATTACAACCTTATTATAAATACTCCATTACCTCAGATTTTGAAGGTCTTGGTATCCTTGTCTCCTCACTCTTTATTTAAATAATTCAAATTGAAAATCTTCTTGTTAAGTTAACTATTACCGGTAGTAGCCAAATTATGAAAACAAAGTCTTAAAAAATTTTTGTTCACAAATTTGTAAAATAGATAATTATTTTACAGAATTTTAATTTGCACTAAAAACTGTACATGTTAAATTTGAATGCAATTACAGTATTTAGTGGAAAACCGAACCCTCTATATCCTAGTTTACATACCTACTGTATACTCATATTGTTGATATCACCAAGCAATATAATGTTGATACCACAGAGTGAGATCTTGAGATAAAAATTAGACAGTAACAAGAGAAAACCTGATGTAAAATATTTTGCTTTTGTAAAATCTAAAATCCACATGAATTTACCTGAATTATAATTTGCATCAAAATTCTTACATGCTAAAATTGAATACATGAACAGTATTTTTCTGGAACAAAATAATTACTTTCTGACCAATGGCTAACGTGCACCTTCTAGATTTAAAAATGAGTCAATCTATATCATAATTTACGTACCTTATACTGGGTAGTAATATATTGTTGATACCACCGAGTTTAACGTTGATCTTGAGACAAAGATTAGATAGGGTTTGTGGTGTAGTTTTGTTGACGTTCTTTGCCTGTACACATTGTGTAGCTAATCCAAACAATATATCACCAACTCTCTTTACTTCAGCTGTTATACAAAATAGAGATAAAATAGAAAGTTCAAATTAATACTGAATCCTATAATAATTCCAACTAACAGTGGAAGAGTGGAGTGGAATAATAGGGTTTTATGCTCATGTCATATATTTCACAGCAGAAGAGGTAGGAAGAGAGGAATGGAGGCAGAAGAGTTCAGCTGAGAAATGGTGTTTTATGCCCAAGTTAAAAATCTTTCATTTATATATATATACATGTATGAGTAATGGGGTTTTATGTTCATGTCATATCTAGGAAGAGATGAATGGAGGTAAAAAGAGTTCAGTTGAGAAATGGTGTTTTACGCTCAAGTAAAAAATCTTTCACTTATATCAAGATGGTTAGTTCACTAATGGAGGAAACCGGAGTGCCTGGAGAAAACAACCCACCTTTATCAAGCTAACTGACAAACTTTCTCACAATAGGTTCTGCTTGACAATTTGAACTTAAGGGGCAAGAGGCACTGTGATCTGTAAGCATGCGCTTTAGCAGGGGCCCAGTAGCCAATGGCTCCTAAAAATCAAGTCTGGGCCCCTAAATTTTTACACATTTTACCTATTTATTACTATTATAACTTCTTTTCTGGGCCCCTAACTTAAAATAGCTAAGCTTCATCCCTGTTTAGACCACTCGGACACTGAGAAATAGATTGGGGTGAAGTGGAGTAATGGTGTTTCATACTCAAGTCAAGATTCTTTCAACTTAGCTAGTTCTGGGGATGGTGGAGAAAAAGAGAAGACCCCAAGAAAAACCAACAATCTTTGTCAAGTAAACTGGCATCACTCATGAAGTGAGTATTATTTACTACAAAGTGGAAATCCTACCGTATACAGGAGTTTTGCCTGGCAATACCACCACAATCAGCTGTAGACCTGTGTAGGTATTTTTCAGATAACGGAACATTGGTTCTACTTGGTCTGGTCCCGTGGCGTATTTACAGAAACAAGGTTGTCCTAGTATTGGCATCCCAGCATCGTTTGATATCCTCTGTAACTGTTGTGTAAAGTTTCTAACAAAACAAAATCAATTAACATTTGAACAAAAAGATAAAATGTGTGATAAAATGTTCAATATTTCCCACGAAAATAAGGATTTTATTCATTTTTTTTATTTGAACAGTTAAATAGCAACATATACGGTTAAACTTTATAGCTCTCATTAAAATTGCTATTTTCTTATTGCCAAGATTTTTAGGTCCCACATCCATATAACTGTTATGTTTCTTTTAAAAATTTTCTCGAAATATTTCTTCATACCTAAAGCCCAATAATTTATATTAACAAAAATATTTCCCAAGCCCCTTTATGTAGCTCAAACCTACATACGAAGCCAGCCCAATTGACCTACAGTAGTGTCAAGATGTACATCTTCATTGTGTTCGTCATATGATAGAAGAACATTTTGGGGTGCTTTAATCATACCTCAATGCGTCTTCCCTGACGGTTCTCTGGGGGGCAAAACAAGCTATAGCCCAGACTCTAATCTCAATCCCATTGTAAAACTGTTTCCCTCTCATATCCCATACTCCTTGATTCGGTACTGCCTGCGCTTTGGTCTGCATGGAAACGGTCTTTAAGTCAAACAATGTATCAAAGTTTATAGCACAAGTCAGAACAAAAGTGAATATCTTAAGATACAGCAATTCAAATTTTTATATACACAAATGTTTATACAAATATTTTCAAATAAATTATTTTAATTAAAATGTTTAAAAAGCAAATATAAACAAATTTTAAATAAAGAAAATGTTTCACCACATATTGATGATTTTTTAAACACTTTGTTTGAATACTTATAGCTGTTTAGCATCTACTCAAAATATTTAAAACTCATATATTCTAGCGTAAATAAAGAAATGGGTAAAGCATAGTAATGGTATCTTAAGCCAAAGTCAAGATTCTATCACTTATATCGAAGCTATCAGTTCTAGTATGGTGGAGGAAACTGGAGTCCCAGAGAAAACCACTGACCTTCCCGATAATATTGAATGATCATTGTGACCAAAACATATATTTTCTTAATAAACATGATTATTCTTTTCATTTCTGAATTAGATGGCGACTGAACATCAAGATTACATCCAAAGGAATAAACAGTGTATTGGTATGTGGATTTATCAAAGTCTACAAGATATTATTCAACTACTTTTAAGAGTCATTTTTTTTTCCAAAATCAAACCATTGGTTTATAAAAATCATCATTATGTGGAATCTTTATGAACATAGACTGGGGAGAAGACTCAAATACAGTCAAACCTGTCAGTAAAGACAACCAAACGAGACAGTCCTCAAGAAGTGGTCTTTAGAAACAGTTTGACTACAAATTCAATGCTAGATTAACAAAATAACGAGAATAAAATATGTAAAATATATTTTTAGAACCACAGTGCAAATGACAGTTAATTTTAAAATGCTCTATAAATTGTGTGTGTGAAAAAGTCCATTATGTCATTCACATGATCAGTGACTTTCATTTCTTATGTAAGAATAAGAGTCAAGATTATTTCACTCATATTGAGATGCCTCCAGCATTGAGGCTGAAGAAATGTCTCAATGAGCTTATAGCAATAAGCAGTAAATGTTCTTAAGGAATAATATTGTGGAGTGTCCCGAGATTACCAAAAACTTTTGGCTAGTGAACTAGCAAACTTTCTTAGACTGGAATCTGTCTGAGTGGGGTTTGAACCAAGATAGTGAGAAACACTGTGATCGGTAACCTGACACATTGGACCCCTCGGTTTACCAAGGTCTATCGTCAGAAGTGCTAAGACTTAATTTTTTAAGAAAAGATGTGCTTTATATTTTTTAATTCTAGTGTTTGGCGAAAGAACGATCGCTTTTAATTTCAAAGCCTGTCCTAGTCTTGAAAGTGAATTCAGAATGTCACATTTTTTTAAAATTTAAAAGGTCATTCTGAAGGTTTAAATCTATGATAGTTGAAAGTACTGAAGACCAACACTCTAACCCTGTGACAGCGGTATCAAGGGTTATATATAATAAATAAATCATAGATAAAACTCAATATGGAATATAAATATTAAGGTGTATACAATCAATATCCAAAAGAGTCTATAAATCCCATTGTGTGACTGACTAGTCAACATACATCAATAAATTTGCAAAGTAAAATAAAATTCATAAATCTAGCAAATTTTAGCATTAAATACATGTATCAAGTACTGACAATTTTGTGTACATGTGTCTAAGTAAAACTAAATGGTGTGATTAGAAATGATTCTAAACACATTTCCTGAACAAATGAATTTTTTAAAGTTAAAACATGTGTATAATATCTTTCGAATATTGTATAAAATACAACAATCAAAGACAAGCAAGTCACTTAAGTCAGTGTCAAATTAAAACACTGCAGTCGGTGAACACAGTTTTACATCTGGGACAAAAATGGATTTACAGACTCTTTCAATATACAAAGGACCCACAAAAATCATATATTCTAATTTTAAGTTTAAAATCATAACAGTAGCCTATTTTTGTAAAAGACCACAACATAAATTATTTATATATTTAATACAGTAATATATGTTAATTATGTTAGTTATCCATGTTATTAATAAAAGTTAGTTCAAATATCTTCACAATCTACAGGACTGCCATAACCAGGTTTAAGAATGCATGACCTGTCTTTTCAACATCTGTAAAATTTAGTAACCAATGGCAAATATATCATGCAAGGCCCTTTACATTGTATTTCTTTTTGAAATTTGTATTGTTTTTTTTATTTCTTTTTGTTTTTTGTTTTTAGTGTCTATTGAACATGAAAATAAACAATTTTTATTTGATAAATATTTTATAACAAATTTTAAATTACATGTACAAAAGTAATTGTAACATACATGTGTATTTTCCTTACCACACTCAAACTAAAATCAGACATTTCTTTAATTATTTAACAAACTAAATGAAACGAAGATTAATTTATATAAACAACATTCAAGTTATAGTTTTCTTTCAATGAAGATTCAAAATTTTTCATCCAACTAAAACAAATTCAATTTCTTACATTAACTTTTGTTATACTGTATGAATTTCTTGTGGGAAAAATGGACAGGTATTGGAATTAAACATTTATGTATGGTGTCTAGAATCATGGCAATCCCGCAAAACAACAATTTTCAACAAATACAACACACATTTAGTTAGTATTAAATAGCAAAATACGGCATGCAAATTTCAATGCGATGATAAGGAGGTTCGGCTTTGAGTGTATTTTATAAGCAAAAGGTATCTCTTAGCTTCTTTTAAGAGATATGCATGATTTAAAAGAAAAAAATGCTGCAATCAACTGCATTCAAGCATGACCTAATGGAGGCAACACTATGTTAAGGAGTTTATTCATCATTTCATCTGCCATCACTTCAAGGTAAAATGGGACTTATTGAAAAGTATGAGGTGGGAGCATTGAATAATAATTTTCAGACGTAAGAAAATTCTGATGAACTCAGGTTATCAAGTTGTAAAATCAGACATCACGATTGAATTTTTACTAACTCAAGATTTGATTTACACATCTGATTTTTTTTCTAGATTTATTTCCCCATCTGCTTAAAAATGCTAGTGCACTGGCCAAAAGTGGAGTGGAATGGAGTAATACTGATTTATGCTGCCCCCCAACCCACCCCGGGTCAATATTTTCACTACAAACGAAGCAGTCAATTCGGCAATAGTGGGAATAAAACTGTAGTGCCACCCAAAACAATACTACCAACCTTTAACAATTGGCAAGCAAACTGATAAACTTTCTCATACAAGGTGGTGAGAGGGCTGCAATCCATATCATGAGCTTAAGAAAATTAGGCTAGAAACCCCACACTGACCCAAAGTTAGCTTATAATATTGGTACCAAGTTGACCAATAAAGAGAGGCTCCTGTTGAGGAAAAAATCCTTTACTGGATGTGGATGACGGAGGTTAAACCCGTCAGGCGAGACAGTTCTGGTTTCAATGATAACATTAAAGCTATCACGACCGGAGCCAATGAAATGACTAGAACTCCTTAACATAGTATCAGAACTGGATATTGCATCGTCATGTCTTCTGATGACGGTTTGTGGTACTTCTTCATTCCTGATTGTATTAAGCGCAAAGTCCAGCTGCTTAAAGTGTAGAGTTAAGTATTATAAAGTTTTGAAATTTTTTAAACAAAGTAGTGAAGAAATTACCATAAAAATTTTCAGAAACAAGCTTCTTAATTTATGAAATTATTTAAAAGAAATTTCTTAAATTATGACATTTTTTATTTAAAAAAAAAAATTAATTGAAATTAAAAAAGAATTACATGTATATGACACTTGTGACATTAATCAAATTGAAACAAAATTTTACTTTGTAAAATAGTAAAATATCACCTCTTATATATAATAATGCTAAAACAACATCAAATCCATGACTTAGCTAGCTAATTAGTCAATTTTATGAAAAAATAGTAAGCACACAAAATTTTAAGTCTAAAATGCACAAGATTTACTTAAGCAGCTGGTAAAATGAGAGGAAGTGAGGAAAAAATCGCAAAAAACAAATTCCGATTAAAAATAATTTTCAAAAAAATAAATATCGTGCAGCTTCAAGGAGTCTAAGGTATAGTTATTTATAGCAGCAAGTGATGAAATGGCGGAATTTTTGATGACGTTATAATTTTTTTTCTGTCTTGCAGGCGACAGAAAGTGGCGACTCATGATGAATTACTCCCCTTTACTGATTTCCTTACCCTTCCTCCATATTGTAATTTTGGTGGATGTAAAACTCGACCTTGAACGTCTTCCATCTGAGGGCTAATGCTGAATCCAAATAATTGCAGGTAAGGGTCGGCATTGAAATTGGCTTTCCGTACCTATGTCAAGACGGTTTAGCACAAAAACATGGAGATTTAGAAGACTTATTATTATCACACAAGTATAAATGGCACATGCCACACAAGGTGGTTTGTGGTAGTGTTAATCTGACAACAATTTTAAACGAGACTTTAAAAGCATGTATGAGCCCAAAAAAATTTACAATTTAGTTTCAAATTCATTTTTTCTCTCTCTTTCTTCTTCTTTTTTTTTAGGTGTCAAAATAGTCGAACAAATCTCTTTAACTTCTTGTATAAAAGAAATTCTTCAAATTATATTTTAATTTTCAAATTCAATTTATCTTATAGACCAAAATTCACCAATGTATCCTTTTTTCAAAATATTAAAAACAGTTCATTTATCAAAATCAATTTGTTTTAAACAATAAATACCCGGTAGTACATATATACAGGTATCGTCATCGTGCATTTAAAATCTCGCTTAAAAACAACACAAAATGAACGATGTTAAAAATCTTAGCAACTACAAATATGAAAGGTGTTGCCTACCCTGCCTCCGTATTCTAGTCGAGGTGGCGGTAGAACCCGGCCTCGGACCTCTGTCATTTGGTATGAGACATTGATACCAAAAGTTTGCAGGAAGGGATCTTTGTTGAAATCAGCTTTTTGTACCTAGTGATGGAGGAGCAATGGTAAAATCAATACTTAGAACTGGTAATAAATTAATACTGAACAGGGCAATAATTTACGTTATAAACCTGGTAATATGTTAATAATGAACAGAGCAACAAAATTACTGAACAGGGCAATAATTTACGTTATAAACCTGGTAATATGTTAATAATGAACAGAGCAACAAAATTACTGAACAGGGCAATAATTTACATTATAAACCTGGCAATATGTTAATAATGAACAGGGCAATAATTTACTATATATGTCATGTCTGGAAATATATCACAGGGCAACAATTCACATTATAAACCTGGTCATATATAAATATTGAACAGGGCAACAATATATATTATGAGCTTGGTAATATTATACTGAACAAGGCACAATCAATTCGATACTAATTTCTGGAAATAATTTCAAATAGTAACCGATTTCAGGAAATCTGTGAAAAAATCTTTAACAAGGGCTATATTTTTACCATTTTTTTTAAAATTTGGCTAATAATAATTTCAAATTTGTGGAAACCTAATCTTATGTGTGTATCAAAGTTATTCCACTTTATTAATACAACACCAGCTGTAGATTTCAGCAGAATGAGGATAACAGTTCTTTAAATGTCTTCATAATAAAAGTGAAAAAGAGAGTTGAGTATTGGTGTTTTTTGCCCCAGTCAAGAATCTTTCACTTATATACTGGCGCTCAGTTCAGGGATGGTGGAGGAAACTGGAGTGTACGGAGAAACCTCTCACACTAGGATCTGCCCAAGTGAGATTCAATCCTAGGCAGTGAGAGGCACCGATTCTTAATTTCACGATTCAGACTACTTGACCAAACAAAAAGAATAAGAGTAACATTTTTGTTCACTGTACAATGACAGTAATACTGTAAATCTGTTTACAGAAAAAGGCCTGTAAGATGGCAAAATCTGAAAAGAATTCTGTTATTAATCACACATGTATAATATGAACATTGAACTGATAAAGACTATGTATGATAAAAAAATGTTTTATTATGCCGGTAATGCAAATAATTTTTCTTTAAAAGCATACATAGGACAATGCACTTATACAGTACATCGTCAGAATATTTCGATACCAGACAATCATATAAATACATGGAGTGTGTAATTTAAAATCTGAATATTTCTTTCAATAGACAGGTGCACATTTGGTTTTACAAACCAGCAGAAATCTATATTAATATTACTAGCTTCTATTTCATGATTATTAAGAACCGCCAATCAGATTTCAAACACTTTATTGAATAGCCAATTATAAGCTAATCATTCTACATGTGGTGGGTGTAGTTAGCTAGACAGGAGAGGAGGGCTTACCCTTCCAGGGCACCGTACCTCTTTTTCCTGGTGAAAGTTATTTAATGTGCCAGTTTTCAAAGGTCACTTAATTTACCAGTTTTCAAAGTTTTTACTTTGCTTTTGGAATCGTGATTTGGACATAGACTGGTAAATTTGTGTTGATAGTAACCAATATTTTAATGCAAACATGTATTTACCCAAATTTAAACAAGTATTTAATTCGACATCAGCAAAATCTCATGGGTCCTCAATATTTCAGAAAATACAATGGCATTAAACCAGAGCTGTATGTTGTATTCTTTCTGTATTTTTGTTACAAAGCCTTTATAATTTACATGTTATATTTCTCAAAACTTTTTTATCTAAAAGATAGACTATGCTTACCAAGTTATTGATTTCCTTTTCTCTGTCTGGTGCAGATCTTGCTGTAGCCTAAAATGTAACAAATACATCATTTAGCAAATCCAGAGTCATTTCTATATGTTCCCATTTTTATTTTATTTTTTTTTTTTTTGGCCAATTTTAAATCTTGAGACTCAACAAAGGACCAGAGGAAGTGAAGCTCTCCTTCATATTCTTGTCACCAAAATAATAAACTGGAGGCTCACATGGAGGGAACGGAAAGTGGAATAATGGTGTTTTACTCCCCAGTCAAGATTCTTTCACTTATATTGAGGTGGTGATAGTGGGGGAAACCTGGGTACCAAAAGAAAACAGCTGACCTTTAGCAAGCAAACTGACAAACTTTCTCACGCTAGGATCTGGTCCTAATGAGATTCACACCAGTGCTGTAATCTGTAAGCATGTTGCTTTAGGCCACTCAGTCACTGAAGCCCCTTAAATAAAGGGGCATGACATTATCTTGTCTATACTTGATAAGCATAAAAATACGCAAGTTGTAAATTTTCTTCATTCACTTAACTCTTTCACCACCACAGACCGCTATACTGGTCTGGTCCCGAAACATGTATAAATTAATTAAAAATGTATGTATCTAATGGAGATAGGTGGCACAATCGGTTAGGTAGTTTGCCGGGAAGCTATATAACCGATTGATTCAGAGGTCGCGGGTTCGGATCCCGGCTTCTACAAAATTTATATAGGGTCGATCCTCCCTAACCATCTGGTTTCTACGGGATCCGTAGCCATGTTCATGGTTCGGGGCCTAGTTACTTTGTGGTGAAAGGGTTAACCTTAAATTATTGTTTCCTAAGTAAGGAAGAAAGGGAAGGAGAAGAGAGGAGAATGACATGGAGGAAGGGCCTTATTAAGTCAATTGGAGAACTAGCTTAACTCCTGATTTGTCAAAAGTGTAAAGGCGGTTTTAAAGCGACCCAAGAATGGTCTAATATATATAGGGTTATTCACCAATTAATTAAACATAAATTTTCTTGAACATGATGACACCATAATAATGATTCGATTTAAAGAGCAACATATAAATACTAATATTGTATCATAAAGTAGAAAAGTTATACCTATATGTTGACTAAAGTAATTATACACAGCCATCCTTAAATTATTATACATGTACATGTTTAAAACTGGTCATATTATTACAGACTAAAGCTCTTAAAAGAATTAAGTTGATGAAAGTATCACTCTGCTAAACCAGAGTGTTTTTTTCAGCTAAAATAGTTTTTTATTTCATAAAATACACTTTTCCCAAATATATAAATTTTCCCTCAAAACTTCAGAAAATTCTAAGATAATGAAAATGCAACAAACCAATACATAAATATAAACATATAATTCATTGACAAAAATATATCTAGCAAAACCATGAGGCAAATGCATAATCTTCAAATGACTGACAAAGCTACAGGTATTACAAACAAGTACAAGGTATTTCAGTCAATACAATGAAAAATTTCAGTTACCAAAATGAAAAATATTTCTGTATAAGATTTATTGAGACAAATTTATGCTTTCATTTATATCTAGATAACACCAGCTTAAGGGTGGAGTTGCTGGTTTTTCTAAATGTGTAAAAAAAGGTCTCTTTATTGTACAGCAGACTCAAGGGCTAAAATTTTTAGTTTTTACATTTCACAAAGAACAAATGTTACTAGTATTTTTTAACCATCTGAAGTATTATTACAATGGTTTAATGATATATATGACAAAACAAAAGTATCTTGACTAACTAAAGGAAAATATATTTTATGTAATAATTCAGAGCTATAATTTTGTCAAGCAAAACAATACTGGCAAAATTACTTGTCTATGAAAACTGAACACACCTGATACCAAGTCTATGGCGACATAACACAATATCATACAAGAAGCCACTTGGAGTATGTACTTTTAAACGACAAAACAGCACTCGATTCTAAGCAGCAATATTGAAAGCACAAAAACTTCGCCACACAAAATAGCCAAAAACTTCCTAGCCACACGAACCTGTATTTCACCATTTTAAAATGACAATTACAACCAATAAATTTTTTTCAATAAAAAGCAAAAAAGCAAAAATATGAACCTGTAGCTCTTTTTTTACCTAAGGCTTACAATAATTTTCAAGTAAGTTACAGCTCCATACAGCAATACACTGAGGCATGTATGAGAATGATCAACGTAAGAGTTATCATTCTTTGATGACCAACCAATACACACACAACTGACCAACATTAAGGGTAATCTTTCATTTGATGGACAACGGATATACATATGACTGATCACCTCTAAACAATATGTCAGAATCCAGGCAAAGCTTATTTTTTTGTTTAAACAACAACGTGCACAAAATCAATATTACAATATGCCTCGTAAATGAGCACATGGTTTTCAAATAAAAAAAAACTATGTTATCGGATGGGTCTGCTGTAATTCAAAACTTAAGAAAACTTTCCTAAGGACAACGGTACATCTACTTTCGGACAACCATTTCTTATGTACAGACTTGACCACAGTGAGGTGAGACAAACTACTAGGTCCAAAATACAGTGGGTAATTTTCCTTGGTCCAAGATCAAGTGGGTCAGAAACAAAATATTCCAGCCTTGTCCTCTGCCGTTAGATTATCATCAGTAAGGTCATACAACCACAAAGTGGAGCAAAAACAATATATTTAAACCCTGTCTTGTCTGCAAGTCAGGTTTTCTTCAGTAAGGTCATACAACCATAAAGTTGGAACAAATGGGCCAAAAACAAGATATCCAAGCCCTGTCCTGTCTGCCAGTTAGATTTTCTTCAGTAAGGTCATAATACGATAATTTCATTTCTTGTTTTGCCTCATGTGTTTGCTGATATACAGATGACAACTTATTTGAGAAACCTTGATCATTGTGGATGTCTGCATATCTGTCAACTTCTTTATACATCTCTGTCCACCAACCACATTACAAACCTACAATAACAAACAAGAGGTTAGATACATGTTAGTTTATATCCCATTAATAATTTTTCAGCTATTTATAAAGTTTGCCATCAATATTATAAAATTTTAATGATGGCAACTAACCAAGATTAAGCTATCTGATGAGATGTTAAAATCAGTAACTTCTGTATTGACTTCTAAATCCAATGTGTAATATCACAATTGATTCACCTAAAGCATCTCAATATAAGTGAAATATTCTTGAATGGGATGTAAAACACTGTTCAACCAACCAACCAACCAACCACCCACCTACCCACCCATCCATCAATCAATCAATCAATCAATGAAGCACCTGTAATTTGGAAATCCTATTTTGACATATTATGCATGAAATTGTGCATTGTGCCTTAAACCATTTCAGTTTTCATATGAAAGTTATCCCAGGTTTTTAAAACCTGGTTTTAGGTTTAGTTTTTTATACAGCAAAAGGATTAATAACAACAACATGAAGTCCAAAGAAATCTCATCATAGGATAATAATGAATACTTCACAAGCGGCAGGTAGAGATAGCTAAACAGGAGGTGCTTACTCTTATGGAGCAACCAGTCTCACTTCCCTAGTGGAAGATGGCATGTTTAACCTAATTTGCTAGTTTTCAATGTTTTAGCTTTGCCTTATCACACTGAATAGGACATGAACTGTATGTTGAATAAACAGACTTACCTCTAATGGAAGATATGTGTGTTTTTGTTCTTGACCAACTTGTAAACATGGTAAATGTGGATACCTGAAATCACAATGACGAACATTATGTATTAAAAACATCCTACACTTGCAAGTATGATTCATATTACAAGATTTTCCAGAGAAATTGTTCAGAGACGAGGTGGACACAAAGGCAAATTTGTTCTTAAAATTCTTCAAAAAATTTAAGCAGTTCCTAAAGACTTACACCGACTTACCTAATATGACAGATTATACACACAATTTTTCAGTAGTGTTATGTTAATCTTATTTATGAGAACATTATTTTTGTGTTAAGATGCCAATCTGTACTAGACGCAAATTAACAAATTTTACGAAAAAAATTACTTTACAAATGTTTGGTTAAGAAACTACAAAATGATGCATCTTCAGCAACTAATTCATAACAGTAATTGGATCCCGTTTTGTAAATGTATTATTTTTAGCGTGTAGATTTTAGCGCAAATTATGATGTGGTTAAATTCATGTGAACTTGTATAAGTGTAATTTCATGGATCATGCACCACGATCATAATTTGGTACTGATATAACTTAGCTTTAACTGCCAAAATTACAACACCACTAGTATCAATATGTTTACAGTATTCTAATTTGGACATCTACATGTATAACTACTACCTATACTATAGCTATAAACTCACTGTAATTTCATTTTGTATCTCTCTAGGAAGTATCTGGCTACTGTACATTCTACTGTTTGTCCTGATTCTAACTGTAACGGGAATCTGAAATACAATAAACATTAATCAATAATAAGTATACAAGACAAAAATTGAATCTTAAATAATTCAGACATTCAAATAATTAAACAAAATATAAACTTTTACACAAATATCAAACTTCAGATTAAAATTTGACATAGTTTTAAAGAGGTGATATCTGCCTGGAATAACAACCATTGATTTGGTGTACCATCGTAACGAACAGTAACATTTATTGTATTCTCTAATTTTGAACTGCATAGAACTTTCAAGTTATCAATCCAGGAACAAAATTTAAGACTAGTCAACACTTGAGTGTGAAATTTAGATAAGTTCACCAGCCTGAAACCTGTAACTTTTCAAACAAGTCTTTAAATTTTTCAGTTGAGTCTGTAATATTTTGTACATAAAGGTCCAAGAGAAAAATCTGGTGTTTTCTTTCTAGTGTAAATTTGCAGCTCTTTAACAAGCTAACATTTCTGTACTTACGATTGTGTCTGTGCTGGTCGTCGTGTGACATTACATACTCTATATTTCCTCTTCATGGTACCACAATGTGTTATCTCTACTTTTAGGCCTGTCAAACCAGTAAACGGAAAGGTGTTCATAATAGCCTGACTCTACTTACAATCAGTTAAAAGTTTTTAAATTATCTTATGGTATAAACATTTTAATCATCTAAACATTTAATCTACAGGATTTCAAGACTGGACAGAAGAAAATATTAGTTTTAATGATAACTTTACATTTGCTAAAATGGATGTCAAATCAATTTAATCAAAGACAAAATCGAAGGGGGCATAAAAAATGTTTTCATATTTGATTTTTTGACATTATATAAGCTTATTGAATTTGAAATTAATTAAAATAAAATATTTGGTTATCAAGTTCACCGATTTTTAACCTCCTAACTTTAATATGATGGAAAATTGAGGTTAAAATGTGTTACAAAGCATGCGCCAATGAAAATCTTTTGGCCTATATGAGGAATTGAAAATGTGTAAATATTGGCGGTTCAACTGGAGTATCACTCGGAGAACTGATTGATATCCCGAAAAATATCCATTTCATAGACTTATTACTTATTTTTAACATTTTAAAATTCTATAGAAGGTGATAAACCTTTTATTTCCTTTGTAAATTTGACTCTCTGTGAATCTGTTAATGGACGTTTCTGTTCATTGAGATCTTTGATGTCCAGAACTTCACACATAAACTCAATTACAGGCTGGGCTTTATAAAAGGCTGTTGCCGATACTGTAAATATATAAATACATATTGTTAACAAAAACTCAATTACAGTTAAAATAAATACACGTTATGTGTACTTCCAGTAACAATCAAAATCCATCCCTATAAACATCCCCCCAAGATATCTATCAAGACAGTCATTTAATGTATGGTGGAGGAAACTGGAGTACCCTGAAAAGAAAGCCATCAACCTTCGGCAAGAGAACAGACAAACTATCTCACTTTGATCTTCCCTACGTAGAGGTTCAAAGAAGCAAGGCTCTTATTTAAAACCATTGGATACCCCTTTCAAAGAATAATAGGTAAATTGCTATTAGCCCTATAAATCATCTTATAAGGTCTAAACCAAAAGCTGTTTAAGCCAAGGTCACTTGTACATATGTCTTACCAATGAAGACATGCAATAGGGTATACTAGAGTACCATGCGATACTCCATAATGTCTGGGCCAAAATTTTATTTCCAATGAATGTGGAAACACAAATGTTGAGGTTTGCCTACCAATATGACATAAAAGTTTTCATAGCTTTTGTTAAACACATTTAAGAGATATTGATCATGCAATATACTGACAAACATTCCCCCATTCCCCCTTTTTTTCAGGTAGTTTCTACTTACCATCAATGTTCAACATCATTTTCCAATGAGATGGTCTTACACTCTGATGAAAACCAAACCACACTTCTCTTCCACCGCCGAGTGGATGATCATAACCTTCTGGTGGTGAGAAAAACGATCGTCCTACTGGTGTATATCTGAAACAATTATAACAGTAAGTGTCGGATAGTTCCAGGGAATAGAATTCTTAACTATTACATGATTCTATGCGATATACATTTACTAAAACTGGTTAATCTACCAATAAACTTTTAACAAAAACTTGAAAATTGGATGAAGGAGTGGAGGTAATCGAGTTTTATGCCCAGTCAAGATTCTTTAACTTATATCTTGGTGGTTAAATTAGATGGAGGCAATCAGGCTCAAAGAGGGATTTAAAATTACTTGTACATTACATGTATATAAATACGAGCTCAAAGTATCAACGCAAAGAACAGACATCTTTTTAAACTGGTAAAATATACAATTCAAAGGGTGCCCTGTTACAGAAATATCAACATAGGTATACTACTTTTCATAAGTACCAAAGTAATATATCAGTTTTAAATAACAGCAGTGATTTTTTTAGCATATTAGTTTTTCATATAATGCATGCTATAGTCATTAAGCATTTTTTTTTTAATTCAAATGTGTGACTTGCTACTGTTGCAAGTAAATTACTACTCACCTCATGCTTGGAAGATGCCTCATCACAACATCTATAGCTTGTAGGGCCTCCATGGGCACCTGACGTACTCGCCCCTCAAGGGCCTCTTCTAGGGCATACAAACTAATCTGCTGCACCCATTTTATAACAATTTTGAAGACTCTATCTTTACCTTCTCCTGGAAGCGTGACCTCTAACTCAACCTAGGATATACATAACAGACCATATTAAACATCTCATACCAAATGATGTATGATAAATTAACTTAATGTTAGGATTTCAAACATACTGTTAAGGGGGAGATTTTTGGCATGGGTAAAATTTTCACTTATTTCATGCTAAAGAAATTACTGCTAAAATGTCTGCCATACAGGTTAATATATCATAATATATAGAAAATACACTCACTTATTTTGATTACGAAAAAATTACACACATGCAAAATGCCAGATTTCAGCAATCATGAAATTTTCAACCCACAGAAATAAACCTTTTTTTCATTCAGTATATTTTAATTCTTAATCGTTTTCCAGCAGGTTTTAAAGGCCATGTGTATGGCAAAGGGGTTGTTCATAATTTGAGGTAATTCAAGCAATAGTCATAAACAAACCTCTAGTAACCTCACATCCTTAAATCTCTAAATTTATTAGAGATACAATTTGTAACCGAATTAAAAATTATGAAATCAAATTCATTATATATATTAATGTACTTGGTCATTTTAAAATGCAGTATATTTCAGGCAGGACTTGCAATTCTCGGGCGTTCTTTTCCATATTTCAAAATCTATTAGAGATGAAATTTGAAATCAAATAAAAATTTCTTGAAATCAAATATCAAGATACCTTGTCACGTCCAACAGGTAATGGGTCCCTACTGTATAAGTTCTTACGTCCATCAAATACAGGTTTTTGTCCTTGGAATATTTTCTGGCTATAGGCTGTTACCATGGTTTCAATGATTTCTCTAAAATAAACAATAATCTTGCATGAACATAAACAAGTAGACGCATGCAATTTTCTTTCTTTGACATCGAAAAAAGCCAGTTTTATCTTAAGCGTGCATTAATTGGTTACTTTTTAAAAGAATTTCTAAGAAATAAGTAATCAATGGCAATTTTGGCTACCATAAAATGATAGTTTTTTTTTCATAATAGTGCAGCATAAGCAGATTCCCTATCCTACATAGATACTCCTAATGGATTTATATTCTTATATCAGATTAGCTTGGGCAAAATCCATAGTAGTGAGAAATCTTGAATTGAATCCATAAAAGCAAACTACAAACAAAATATTGACGATCTGAATCCCCTACATCAAATAAAATTTCTACCCCTGCACAGGCCTACTGAAACATCTTACCTGTTAACCCGCCTAGGGCATTTATCTGGTGTAATCTGTACATCATAATGGTGGATAACTCCTTTTGGTATACGAACTTGGAAATGGTTAGCCCGAAGGAGTATTGGTTTTCCCTCTGTACCATGGTTTGGTCTTGGTGGGCAGATAAAATCTGAGGGTGGTGGTATCGGGGGTGGCTGTGATGGTGGCCCTGGTGGTGGTGGTTGTGGCGGTGGTGGAACTGAAAATAAAAAGAAACACACACACATATATATATATATGGATTTAAAAATAAACTATCAGACAAACAGCATACAGTACAGACCTGATGAAAATAAGGCAAACAACAATGACCTGTCTACTTGACCTTTGATTTAAATATTTATTATAGACCAGTATATTTATGTATAGGGAACACAGGTTTATTTTGTTTACATCCTAGGAAACATGCATTGTTTTAACATGTCAATTTATTAACTAACACTACCCATGTTTTGAGTGGATCAACCTAACTTAAGGTCAAGTGGCAGGTCATTGATGTTTGCCTTTACATGTACATATTTTTACATTTGGTCTAGATATTTAAAATATGTTGATTTACAGAAAATAGTATTACCGATAACATACCGGTAAACAAAACAGGAAATACACGTTTTCAAATATCCTGTTAAAATGTTTCAACTAAATTTTGATTTTTTTTTTCTTTCTTCAAATTACTTTTTATCATAACAATGGCTTATTTCTACAATACATACAATTTCTGATAGCATAACATTGTTCAATTAAGATTTTCAGATGAGACTGTTTTGAAACTCTTTCCTCTAAAACATCATAACATCAAATTTTTTGCATTCATGTAATGTTAAATACAACCCACTAAGGCCTGGGGTCATTGGTAAAATAAGGGACCAATGGTCCCATAACCACTTTAAGAATGAACAATGTGATAATAGAATTGCTTCTATCATTAGATTCCATCAAATTATCAAATATGGTTCATCTTTTCTATGTCAGCTGAGTACTGGGTAAATCTAGATCTACCTTTCCTCATTTTCTAAACACCTTGGTTGCCAAGTGGTCTAAAAATTGCAATTCAGATCACAGTGCTTCTTATCTCCCGAGTTTTGAATCCTACTCAGGCAGATTCTAGTATAAGAAAGTTTGTCAGTTTGCTGGTTTTCTCTAGGCACTCCAGTTTCCTCAACCATCCAAAAACTGACTACCTTCAATTCATTTGAGGCGACAACAGGCAAATTTGACCGCCTGAAACTCCTAATTGGCCAGTTAAAGTTAATAAAATTGCCTTCAGATGACCTGAAAATTGTTTTTTCGGCCTAGGAGCCCACTTGACCCCTGACCTGTTGGATTAGTAAACTCCAGTATCTTCCTCCTGCTACAAATTTTAGGGAAATCACTGCCTTAATATAAGTCTTCACTAAGAGGTAAAGCAGCATTACTCCATTCTACTAATTTATCCATCTTTATAGTTAAATTGATAAATTGTTCATAATAACTGTTTTAAAAGATTACATGTAAAGTGAAAGACAACTTGTGTTATCATTTTCATGAATACAGAGAAAATAGGAAATAGGTGTGGGTTGTGTGAACCTCACATTTTCTGTTTAATTAACACCATTTTTTTCAAACAAAATATGTGGTAGATTACAATCTGACCGATTTATTTATTTATTTATGGCCCTTCCTTTTTTCATGACCTGGGTTGGAGTGTCCCCAATAAATTCATATCTAGATTAAACACTGCTATTTTATCATTCTGATTACAACCATGAATGGTTTAAAATAAAACAAACTGTATTTGTTATCTTTTTTTTTTTTTTTTTGAGAACAAAATCATTTCAAAATTGTCATTTAACAATCGTACAATCCAATTTTTTTTTTATAAATCAATTTATAATTAACAAAAATGATTTATTTCATCAAGTTGATGGAATAAATCAATATTTTTAATTAATCAAAGTACTGAAGGTACTGAAGCATCAGCTAAACTGAGCAATTTGATAAAAAAAAAATGTGCACTTGAAACTGAGATTTGTCTAATGAATCAGTAACAAATAAAAATCATGCAAATAATAGATACTGTGATCGGGAAGCTTCTAACAACAAGTCTGCTTTTTAAGCAAGTTGTTAGGTTCTAACATATAAATATGTTACAATGGTCAAAATGGACATGCCACGCAATGTTTATCAATTGAGTAAACTAAGTAATTCGCATAAATATAAATTTTCAATTTTTCAAAAACAAGAGAGGCTACTAAAGACCCGACCCCAAATCTGAGTGAAATATCTCAAGTGTAACGGAAAAAAGTCCAGAGAAACCATCATTTTGATAAAATTCACAGTGAAAGGGGCATAACTCCACTAAAACGCAGTTGACTGAAAGAAAACCCAAACCGGATCTGTAATCACCACCATCATCATCATTATCACTCCTCATATCACATTTTGATCATCAACATGAAGATATCATCATCATCATCATCATCATCATCATCATCATCATCATCATCATCATCATCATCATCGTCATTAGCAGCAGCAGTAGAACCCATGCCATGACAATCACCACCACCATTATATTAATCATTTTCAGAAATCCTCATGTTACATCATTAATCTATGTTTCCATTCCTGGTAGCCAAAATCGCCATTGGCTACTAATTTCTGAGGAATTCTTTCAAAAAGTAACCTATTTTAACAAATTTGTGGAAAAATACTTTATAAAGGACTATATTTTCACAAATTTTGAAAATTTGGCTACTAATTATTTTTAATTTATGGAAACCTAGATTAATATGGTCACATCATCATCATAGCTCTTCGTGTCACATAATCATCATCATTATCAGCAGCAGCAGTACTGAATGTCATCATCATCAGCATGAAGACATTGGCTTTGTCATCATCATCATCATCATCATCATCATGAATTATTATCATCATCGACAGCAGCAGAACTGAATGTCATCACCATCATCACCACCATCTTCATCATCATCATCATCATCATCATCATACTATCGGCAGTGCTCAGCAGTACTGAATGTCATCATTGCCACCATCATCATCATCGGTAGCAACAGAACTCATGTCACCATCATAATCATCATCATAGTTCGTCAAGTCACATCGTCATCATCACCATCATCATTCATAGCAGCAGAGCTTATTTTCATCACCACCATCATTATCATCTTCTTCATCACGATAATCATTATCATCATCGGCATTAACAGAACTCATGTCATCACCATCATCAACATCATTATCATATGTCCTCGTGTCACATCATCATCATATCTCCTCATGTCACATCATCATCATCATCATTATATCTCCTCATGTCATATCATCATCATCATGGTGACATCATCATCATCATCGGCAGCAGCAGAACTGAATGTCATCATCATCATTATTATTGTCATCATCTTCATCAGATCATCATGCCACATCATCATCGACATAGTGTCATCATCACAAAAAAAACTTTCACCATGACCAGCTATTTCCCTTGACTTGCAATTGACAGATTAACCATTGTTAAAGTCATTAATTTTATTCATTGAATTCACAATTAATTTGAAAAAAAAATAAAAATAAAAATAAAACCTTTGTTTTAGAAATAATTTAAATGTATTTAAAATTATTGTTGAATATATATAAATTGTCCAAGTGAGCTTCAAAAGCCTGAATTGGTATAAACCATCCTGACACAATAAGCAAATAATCTGTACCTCCCAATTACAGAAGTTGTCCAGGCAACTGTCTCTTTCAAAAATGTTTGTTGACAAGAATTGTGTACAAAAGGGGGAAATATTTCTGAATACGATTAATTGAAAATTAATTGATTATTAATTAGACAACTAAAATGTTACAATAAAATTACTTTGAATTTAAGAGAAACTGTAAGAGGTGTTGAGTTCACAAAGTAGGTACCCCCATTCTAATACTTGCTAAAAAGTGACTAAGTTTCAAAGTCTGGAAAAATGGGAAAAAAAATCTTAAAATTTTTCCATAAAGTCAGGTGCACATCTTCAATATATATATAAACATGCTGTGAAGTTTCAAGGCTTTTGGTTGAAAACTGTAGGAGGAGTTGAGTTCACAAAGTAGGTACCCCCATTCAAATACTTGCTAAAAAGTGACTAAGTTTTAAAGTCTGGAAAGATGGGGGAAAAAATCTTGAAATATTTCCATAAAGTCAGGTCACATCCTCAATATATATATTAACATTCTGTGAAGTTTCAAGGCTTTTGGTTGAAATCTGTAAGAGGAGTTGAGTTCACAAGATTGGTACCCTATTTTCCCGCCCTTAGTTTCTGTTCTACTTCACCAACGGTGCTCTAGAAATCGGAAGAACTTAAGAAAGCACAATAACAGTTTTGTTATGTCCAGTGGCCACATTTTATGTGAAATAAAGTAATATGGCTTCATGAAAAGAAATTAAAGGTTGTAAAAACATGGATTAAACTACTGACAACTTTAAATCGGATATCCACTGTAAAAACGATCTAATAAGGACTTGTAACAAGGTAAATAAATTTTATCTAAAAATTTTAAAACATCGTTTTTTTCAGTTTTGTTTAGATTTTGACTTCAAGTTGTTCTTTCTTGCGATTTATTTTGTTGATTCAAAATAAACAACTGGAAAAGGTATTTAAATGAACATTGATGATGAAATTGTCTGTCTTCGGAGACATATGGTGAGAAGTGGAGTGTGGCGGAAGATCGGAAGTATGTAGCAGAGATTCGAGAATAAAGCATGTCGTTTTTATATTAAACTGATAACTGAAAAGGACAGAGTGTCATGATAATTTTAAAAGGGGCAAGGGTGTACTGGACTAAAAAGGTCAGTCACTACGCTATGTGAATACATTTGAGCAGGGGCATCGGGTGTCAAATGCAGACATGTCCCCAAACACATGGCTAATTTGCATACGAACTACGGTATCGATATCCTACACAACTTCACGAGTCACAAACGATTTATCAACATAGCCAATAACTTGTAAATAAACTTCTTCTTTCAGTTTCGTATCACATTTCTGGGAATAATCTTTGATTTCTACTTTTTTGTTTTCCTTAATTTCGCTACCGGTAAACTGACGGATTACAGACGTTTCGTCCCATAGGACTTTTCGTCCCATGCCATTTCGTACCATATTCAGGACTTTTCGTCCCATATTTGTAAGACGTTTCGTACCATAGGACTTTTCGTCCCAAGACATTTCGTAACATTGTTATATTATCTAAAAGAGATAAATAATATTATTTATTCATTTGTTTTTTGTTTTTTTATTATTATTATTATTTTGTGAATAAAATTTAATTATTTTTATATTAAGTCAAACACGCTTGGAGATATTTATTTTATTTTATTATTATTTTTAAATAAAATTAAATATTTTCATATTAAGTGAAGTTGAATAAACTTTAAAGCCATAAACAGATAAACTGATCGGGAATACTGATTATTATTTTTTTTTTCACGAAAAATGAAAACAAACCATTTTTTCACAAGCTTTTGTTGTTCGGTATGTTTGTTAAGCAGCGTGGGTTAAGATGCATAATATTGGGATAGTCATTTCACAGGGAACGTTCTACAAACACAAAGAAGCGCGGGCATCAAAAGAGACATACTTCAAATAAATCTTATGAAAAGGGTATTGTATATGTAAATATAGCAATAATAGTTTATTTGCATAAAGTATTAACAACTTGTAGCAATATTACAAAAAATATATAAAGATAAAGATAGCGACAGAATACAATTAACCTCAAATACATATATTAGGTACAGTGTGTTATACTTAATTAAACTGTTGAATATAATTTTGTCTTAATTTAAATGCATGAAATAAATACTTTGATAATTTCAATATAAGAGACTCTGAATTACAAATAAAAAGATTATAAAGTTTATATATACTAGGCCAATGATTATAATAGTTCGGTAAAAACTGTTTCCTTATTTCTTGATATAGTGGACATATGAGTATAAAATGATATTCGTCTTCTAAAAAGTTCATGTTGCAGCATCTACAAATTCTCTGCTCTCTCGGAATATTTAGGTATCTACCCGATTCTATAGATAATTTTAAAGACCCACATCTTAGTTGTGCTATTAAAGAAGAATGGTCTATACACAATAAGTCTAAATACGATTCAAATTTAAAATTACGTTCAACATTTTGGTATAACAATAACTGTGATTTGGTACTAATAGAATAATGCCAGTGTTGAATGTACTGGTCATGTAAACGTTGTATTATTAATTCCACACTAATCAAATTTGGGTTTTGACAATTCCAAAATTCTGGAAATCCGAGACTACATATATGATTTTTTACATTATACACCCAGTTCATTTTACCATTGTTAGCATCATACAATAATACACTATAAATCTTAAAAATTATACTATCATGGTTTTGTATAATTTTAAACTAATATTTAATAATACATTCTTGTCGTTTAATAAACATAGGATAACGACCCAGTTCGCCAAGCATTGCATCAACAGGCTTTGATTTACTAACATTAAGAACATTTCTGCAAAATTTATTATGAATAATATCAATATTTTCAGATTTGTGGAAGCCTCAAATTTCTGATGCATAACAAAGTATTGAAACACACATAGAATCGAACAACTCACATTTTTGTTTCACGGACATGGGAAAATTATTGAACACTTTAAATAAACTAAATAATGCATCGTCAAATTTCCATTAAAAATCGCACAATAACACCAAGATAAACGTTAAAACGAATGTAACGGTACGAAAAACCAAGGACAAGCTACGAAATGTTATGGTTAATCTTAAAATTATGGAACGAAAAGTCCTGAAAATGTTACGAAATATCATGGGACGAAAAGTCCTATGGTACGAAACGTCTTACGAGTATGGGACGAAAAGTCCTGAATATGGTACGAAATGTCCTGAATATGGTACGAAATGGCATGGGACGAAAAGTCCTATGGGACGAAACGTCTTGCACCCGATTGCCCAAACTGACAATACCCAATGAAAGCGGGAAAATCCTCGTGACGTTATGATGAATATTAATGAACCAGGTCGGGATATCCCAAACACGAAATATTATTGACAATAAATTTTTTAAAAATAAATATAATTTACCATCAAATGTGATCCATGTTTAAAGTTATTTAACTTAAAAAATGTTTAATGAGCATACTTTATGTTTATTTATCGATGTCACTTTGCGTAAATTAAAATAATCCAATATGGCGGCGACTATGTACAGCACTGTAGGTCAAAAAGAAGAACGTCGGCGCGAACTGACAAGATCGACATTTTTGTTGGGTTTTCCAAGGGGCGTATACTTAATGGATTTTTATGGTTTTTATCTTAAAAGTGAAAATTTAAAATATATATCCAACAAAAACAATTACGGACTAATACGCGTATGAATAGATTTCAGATCATGATGAAAACATTGCTTTCGTAACTTTCCGGGAGACCCAATCACTCAGATTAGAGTTTATACATACCTGGGATACCGTATATGGAAATTCCCGTAATTTCAGTCGAAACGAAGGATTTGATTGGCTGTCAAGGTGAAATGAGAGCGGCGCTAAATACGAAAAAATCCAATGATCGCTATAAAGCATTCAGCATGGCTGATGCTTTAAAAATGAATTAACAGGTCACAAATAATAAAAAATAGATATCAATAAACATAATATACAAAAGTCATATGAGACACTCATTACCACATAACATTATGTACATTATTATAAATAGAAAATAATTAATTTAAAATTTGTTAACAAAGAGTACCGTAATTTTAATTACTGGTACTTTTCAATGATTATTGTGATTTTTTTTATGATTTAGTATACATGTCAATATTGTAAAATCTTATTATGAGACGCAGTTATGTTACTAGCATTCAAATTAAAACTTTTTACCTAAATTAGAAAATCATTAATTTCAAATTTGTTAAAGAGTACTGTAATTCAATTACCGGTATTTTTCAATGATTTTTATTTTTTTGTAAATATACATAAAACAAAAATCTTATTACGAGACACAGTTATGTTACCAACATTAAAATTAAACTTGTTATGCAAATTAGAAAATCATTAATCTCAAATTTGTTAACAGCAAAGATTATCCAGAATTTATCACTACTTATGAAATGTGTAATATGACAAAGTACATGTACCTCAATAAGAGTCTTAATCTGTGACAATCAATAACTTACATACAAGGTACATATACAAACTTCAGTAATCAATGACATATAAATAACTTATATACATTGACATATTTATTTTTTAAAACTTTGTACACAAATAAAAACAGGCCTCAGTTCATTCTCCAGCTAATAACAATGTCTTATTTCCCCCAATTAACTTTTATTTCAACTGTAAATATGGAGGCAGAAGTGTTTCCTCCTTTCCTGTCAAAATTATTGATTTTTACATGAATCTTCTCAAACCAGGATATAAATTCATATTAAAATCACTTCAAATAACATTTCTTAAAATTATGTTACTTTTAAATCAAATTCCTTGTACTCAAAATTAAAACTAATCATTAAAATGAAATCAAAAATTTTCATAATTTATCAATGTTTTGGTTTTCAAATCATCACAACATTGAGAAAATTCCCCCATTTTTTTCTTTGTTAGTTTTTGACCTAAAAGACCCAGAAATGCACCAATGACATGAATCTAATTAACAAGTGAAATACCTAGTTTGATACTAGTATCCAGTGTTCCGGGTACGCACTGTGCAGACATGCAATATAACGCAGAAGACATTGCACAATCTACATTTACAAAATCCATGTGTTGTCTTGTTTATACATTTTCTGGTTCTGGCCTTGAAATCAGGGTCAGTAGTAGGTAAACACAAAGGGAAATAACCCATTTTTATTTACACTTTGCAGCTGGGAGAATTCATTGTTCAACTGACCTAATTAAATTTAAACATTTAGTGAAAAATAATCTATTTATACACTATTTGGGCTTGTTTTGTATAAAAAGAAAACCACCTAACCACAATTCTGAATTTATTGAGATAGAACTGCACTTCCATCCTGCAAAGTAAACATTCCCCAGATAACTGGGAAAAAATAAATCAATAATTCTCCCTTCTTCCAGAAAGAACTGGGTCAGTGCACTAGGTCGATCTTTTGCTCACATAAAGTTCCTGCTGTTAAAGTTAGGCTTTTATTGTTGTTTAATTTTGTTTACTCACGTTTGGAGGTTAGAATTACAAATTTTAATTTTAAAAATGTTTAATTTTGCATGAAAACAGTTAAAGCTGTTAATTTTTAATTTATTTTAAATGTTTGTTTTCATAATAAAGTTTAGTAAAAATAATGCAATAAATTAAAATAAAATAAAATAAAATAAATAAATAAAATTCATAGTACTTTATTTCATTGTATTTATTCATTTAAAAAAATATATTTACTGATTTTTTTTATTTTATTATTTACAATACAATGTACCTGGGTTTTTCAAGATTAAATGAATAAAATAAATTAAAATAATTTATATTAAATTATTCCATGTATTTACTTGTATATATATTTAAAAAAAGAAGAAATTTTTTTAATAAATTGCAATATCTAGGTTATTTATATGTAGATCTCAACTAAATCACACTGAAGATCTTGACTAAATCACAATAAACTTTGTTTCTAAATAGGGATCTCAGTGGCAAAGTATCGGTAGTCTAAAGTATGCATGTGCTTGTTGATAACAGAGCCTCTCACCACCTAGGTTAAAATTTAAATCCAACTTGGGACACATCATAGTGCGAGAAATTCTGTCAGTTTATGTGCCAGTGACCAGACTGAACGCTGGCAGTGTTTTCTCTGGGCACTCTAATTTACTCCATCATTTCTGAACTCACAGCCTGAGCCTGAATATAAATGAAAGAATCCTGACTTGATTGTAAAACTCTTGCTCTCTACAACTCGATCCACTCATTTCTGATTACCAGTATTGTGCTTGGTGTAAGGTAAAAGCAATTGCTTAATATATGTTTTAAATCTAAATTGGAGCAAATCCACTGCATCCTGAAAAGAGTTAGAACTGTTTTATGCTCCTCCAGTCAAGACGATTTACCTTATACCAAGGCAGTCTCATTCTTAATTAAATGATTGAGGAAAACCACCGACCTTCAACAAGTTATCAGACTAGTTTTGTCACATTCACAGTAAAATCTGCCTGGAAAGCAATCCCAAAAAGTAAAATAGCAATGTGACCTGTAAGCAAGCACTTTACATCATTCTAATGTGGGACTGCAGCCAAAGTAAGCAATTAGGAAAAGTCTTTACTATGACTAGGTTTCCATAAATTTAAAATAATTAGTAGCCAAATTTCCAAAATTTGTGAAAATATAGTCCTTTTTTAAGTATTTTTCCACAAATTTGCTAAATAAGTTACTTTTTGAAAGAATTTCTCAGAAATTAGTAGCCAATTGGGATTTTGGCTACCAGGAATGGAAACATAGCTATGACAATAGAAAAGCTTTTTTATAATAACAAAAACCCAATCTTTTAATTCAATTTTAAATTTCACTGCGACTCTTATAAAATACAGTAAAACCTCATTATAATGTCCTCAAAAATTTTGCTACCTCGCTTATCACCATACTATTTTTGAAGTGCTATTTCTTCTAAGTTCTATGTTTTTCTTTATTGGTCTGCCTCCCTAAATTTAACATTAATTGCCAAACTTCATTGTAAGGCCAAAATCTGACCGAACAAACGGTGACAATAAAATGAGGTTTTACTGTACCAATAATTCCTTACATCTAAAAATTAATATAAAATCTTACCTTCTGGTTGCATCGGAGGAAACGGTGTGAATGGAATGGATGGCTGTCCTGTAAATAGAATAAAAGAATTGAAGACAACTGACATACACATTAGCCACTAGATGGCTGTAGAACAGAATCCACCTCTAGGCTGACATAAATACAAAGGCCATTGAAAATCCACTTCAAGGCAGATATGGCAACAGGAGACAGTAAAGAATCTATCCTCGAGCCACACAATCGGCATCATCATTAAGGCTGGTATCAGTGCAGAATACATGGGTCTCTGCAGACATTAAAATAGAGAAGGTACACAATCCATCTCGGGTCTTCAAAGGTTCCCAGGTGTGAGTCCAAGCAAGATGTGTTGATTTTACATTGGGACCCTTGATATGGTAGCTAGATATTTAAACTGTAAAAGTCTGATGGATCTACAGCAAGTCGTCACAATAAAAACATTTCAGAAAGTTTACCAATACAAATTATGATAACGGTCCAAGTTTTCAATACAGTGGATCTCTGAAATGCACAAGACTTTATGATTTATTTAATTTTTTTTCTGGTCAAAGTTATTTTATTTTTGTTTTATGGTTAGAGTTATGAACAACAAAAGGGTGAAAAACTATTTTTGTCATGTGTGTAAATAATGTCTCGCAAGTAACAAGTAACCACAGTATTCACATTTGATTTATCAAAATTCAATTACTTTATTGTTTTCATATTTCAACCAAAAATATACATATATATATATATATGGTTAAGATGAAAAAAATCCTGCCATTAAATGAAATACATGTATTAAATTAATAAGAATGAAAAATTTGAATTTCAAAATTTAAAATTTATAATTTTATTTCTTTAAACTAAAATTAAATAAAACAACAAACCGGTATCATCAACATGATCGACTGTAATCTCTTGATCAATTGTAATTTCTTTCATAGCTGATCACAAACGTTCCAGGAGGAGGCGGGTCAAATCTAATCTTTCCTACACTATATATGATATTTCCTGTTTAAAATTATTTCTTTTGTAGCTTTTTCCACGTTAAACAAAATAAATAGCTTGATCAGGATTTCCTTTATAATTTCTTTTTTCCTTTATATTAACTCCACAACCAATGGCCGTCAGCGAATTTTAAAATCTAACAATTTGTACTCAAGCCCTTCCAGTCATGAAATCTGATTGATCTCTCTACACGGTTCAAAACCACAAGTTCAGGGATTAATTAAAACAATAGGCTTTTGTTTCAAACTGATGCAGTTCATTTTATATGAAGCCTTGTAAAGGAAAAAGAAAATGGGTCAAAGACTCAGCTGGGTTTAACTGGCCGGGTTGCTAAAATGCTATAAAGTGGGAAAAAACGAAAAAGTTTTCATATAATTCCACAAAGTGAGGTGAACATCGTCAAAATTGATTGACATTGAAAAACATGTAACATTATCAAAGTCCATTATACTATTTGTGTACAACTTCAACTACCGGTAATTTTTCTTTTTTTATGCCTCATGTAAAGATACAGTTGAAGCTCTCAAACTAAACTCGGAGAAAATGGAAAACCAGTCAACATTGATTTATAATGGTAGGACACATCAATAATATTGTTTGTTGAATTACATGGTAACATGTTTAAATTGTGGAGTAAAGGAGTTTTACACCCTAGTCAAGATTTGTTCACTTGTATTGAGACAGTCAGCTCATGGATGGTGGAAGTGCCTCGAGTGGAATTTGAATTGAGTGGCGAGCTGCACTGTTATCCCTGCATACGTCAGAGACTCAGACTGCTTGGCCAGAGAGGCCCCCTTAAAAGGTGTCTAAATGCATGTAGAAACATGCCTAACATGGATAAAATCTAAGATCCAAATGGTGTTCAGGTTACACTGTATATGATAATTTGTGATTACAGTCAATTGTTGACATTTTATTATTAAGGCTGAACAATGCTGGTCCCATAATTGAATATTCAAAACATCTGTGGCAGGGTTACATCATGAACAATCTTTTTTTTTTTTTTTTTTGAACAAATGAATCAAATTGATTTTTCATTTTGATGAATATTTATGGACAGAGGATAACTAGACCTGTCAGTGATGTTGAATTATACTCCCCACAAAGGTTTTCTCAATGGGCCATATGAACCATATGAAATCATCACACACCTTCAAATTCGGATAATTCCACAAAATGAATTTGATCATACTGATACATTGTAATTGCATATCTAAACAAAAGTTCTTGTCATAAGTAACAAGTTGGTATAATTTCAGAAAACTTGTGTCATACATAACTGAATAAACTTCAAGACAAAATATGTCTACCAGTGGCTACACAGAAAGACCGATGGTTGAGGTGATTCCAAGACGATTTACTTCATAGCTGGGGTAGGCAAATTTATAATTAGCAGTAAGCCAACAATAAGCATGTGCTGAAGTGTGCAGATAAGCTTATAAAAGCAAAAGCTGGCAATCATTATAACAAAATATACATTGAGAACAAGACAAGTAAAGGCCCAAGTTCTTATCAAACAATTTTTCACTCTTGTATTCAACAGCAATGAATTAGCTTCAACGTACAGTGCTTCACAACCAAATAAAACCCCTACAGCAATGCCAATGTAGTTTAATATTGTGCATATAGAAGAGTCCACACATCTTAGTGTGACATCTTCATGGAACCAGAAGTCACTATGTTTCCTTTAAATTTTGGGATGCAGTGACCAGTGTTAACAGTTTTTTATAAGGAATATCTATGTGTAAATTTTAACGAATGCTTCATGAAAATATTCACTTGGTATTTAATTTCGCGCTATTAAGTCAAACATTGAATAAAGCGAAATTAAATCCCCAATGAATAAAAGCAATTACACAGTAAAACTACATACATGTACATGTTTATTAAAATTTATATGCACTTTTTCTATGAAACATTCTGAACTTAATTTTAAGAGTAAAACACATTACTTTTAGTGCCTTACTTAGTTTTTACCACTTTAATAATACCATTACTAAAGTAGGCAACAAATGGTTAGTTGAAAAGTTAAAACAGTTTAAAAAGTATCAAAAAATCACACAAGAGAGAAAATAAAAGGTATCCATCGGCAGAGAACCAACAGACTCAGATTAATGGCCTAGAGAGCCATTCCAGTACTCTGTAAATGTAACACACATGAGATTTTTACCATACTGGTACAAATGTACATAGAAACTGAATGAAGTAACTCTGCAGAATAATAATCATGTTATATACAATGTAATGTTCAATAAGGATTAAATTTCACATTTTTCGTGGATTAATGAATATATGTGCCACAAAATTTAATATCCACAATGTCCCACAATATGATTTATTTTCATTAAACATATTCTACGAAATTAAAAAAAAATAATTTTGTCTCCATTACAAAACTCATGCAATTTTAAACCCATGAATATTAATGATTTTGTAATATTTTTCAATACAACACTTATGGTAAGTTAACACGAATAAAACACAAAAATTCTACATATGCAAAACTGGTACAAAATATAAAATATCAATTACGGTAATCTGTATTCTCGCATATGTGACAGATTAATCTCATGGAATTGGTGCGATATTTTTTACATATTGCATACCGCATGAGCAAGTGTAGGGTATCTCAGTACAACAGGGACTACATTTTCAATAATAGTAAGGGACGTAATTCAGGATACAAGGGATATCACAACATATTAGAGTTATTCCCCTAACAACTGATTTATATAATTATCATTTTTATTTTATTATTATTATTTGTTACAAAAAAATATAATTCTGACCAATAACTATATAAAAAAGAAATTGTATTTTGTTATTTAATGTCGCATAGATTCACATTTCTGCTCTGACTTGTCTGAGCAACATGTTATTGATGACGTTACAGCATTATGCCATATATGTATTTATCCGCTAGCAAAACCTTGCTTTGCAGTAGGAAATTTCAACGTCTTTAGGCTTTAATTAGAATCTGTATATACGAGAAAAATAATCAATTATTCTTTTCAGACTGAGATAAGGAAATTCCAATCTCGTGGTCAGATATTTCATCTCAAACTCGACAGAGCCTCGTTTGAGATGAAAGTATCTGACCACTTGACTGGAATTTCTTTTCCGGTCTGGAACTCTTTATAGATTCTCTCTATCAAATTTAAAACCAGAGTTGACGCCAAACTAATAAACTTGTGTATTTAATACTTCTAACATCTTGCATGTAGTCAGTCCATGAAAGACTTTGAACTGTGTATCCATGCCAACAACCAGCTTGGTTGATTAATTGAGGTTTTATGTCCAAGCCAAGAATATTTCACTTATATTGAGATATCACCAGCTGTAGGCGATGTGACAGATATTTTTATCTTTACAGTGTGCTTATGGAAATGTGCAGGGAAAGTTCTTTAGTGTGCCATGCCTATTGTGGCACAGAGCATCCATGTTTTAAGTCTCTTTTGTAGGACCCTGTAACTTTCATTTCTTAATGCAGCATGCTTGGCAAGAACAGTCACTTCCTATATCAAAGTCTATTGGGCCCCATCAGGGTTGGAACCCCCAACCTCCCAAATACAGAGCAAACATTCTACCAACTTGGCTTTAGTAGTAGTAACAACCAGCTTGGGATGTGACATAAATGCTATAATTCTCTTTATTAGAGTATTTTCAGATGCCAAAGTGGTGCTAACACTTTCACTAAAGGCTTGACAACAGCTCTTTTGATTTTTGTGAAAGCTCTGCTGATGAGCTAGAAATAGAAATATTTTATTTTGGAAGGGTTGGTAGTACTACAGTTAAGAATGGATTGGTGTTCCTACAAAATCAGTTTAAAAGAGGTGGTGTAGAGTAAGGGAGTTTTATTCCAAGATTCTTTCACTTATATCGAGGCTGTTTATTTATGGATGGTGTAGGAAACCACTGATCTTAACAAGTGAGATGATAAATTATCTCTCACTTGGCTCTGTCTCGAGTGGGATTTGAACTTTGGTGGTAAGAGCAGTTCAAAAGGGTTTCTTATTTCTACAAAATCTGTTTTATCTTCTTATATTCTCAAATTTACAATCAACATACAAAAATACAAAATACCATTAGTCACATAAAGTAAATGAAATAATTACTGGTTTAAGGCCTTGACAAAAATACAATACACATCATGACATGATTCTATCTCATTTGAAACATCAGGACATAGCTTCGTAATCAGTCAGGAATTAATTCAGGGATTTTCAATTGGGTCAGCCATACCCACAATTGGGAAATTTGACTCAGCATACTCTGGGAATTTTTTCACACAAGGCCATAAATTAAAACTGTTTAATATTTGGTTATTTTTACGATTATAAATATGTATGTCATGCCCCAGTCACACATTCACGGTTCACCTCGCCAAACTAGCTATGGATACAACCTGACATCATTCGTGGTAATCTGTACTGTAGTAATCCATAGCATTCTGTATAGTAGCCGTAGTCATTCGTAGTAGTATATCTATATCAGTGACAATTTTTTAACATGTTGAAAATTTGACCACGGATCAAACAACCATAGTATATCCTTACAAAACTGTATTAGAACGTACTGATCCATTCTTGCCCTCATCAAAACCGCATTAACCCGCCCGAACTTGTCAAGGATTTATACCGTTAGTTTTGGTTAACTACGTACGAGTGCATCTGTATCGGATCTGTACTGGACTGCGAAAATTAGCTTTTCAGGTGCCATCCGTGAAATTTAATCTGTAGTGGTACCGGCAAGGTGATTCATGAATGTGTGACTGGGGCAGTAAGTTACTAGACACGTCATTAACTGATACCATGTAGTGATCAATAATCAAGAGAAACAAACACAAACATTTTTTATATGTCTGCCACAAGATATCTGGAAATGAAATCATGTTTCAGAGAGGTGGGCACTGTTTCTAAACATTATTTCATTTTGATATTGTTAATTAATTTCAGTTTTGTCACAAAATTTTAACATTGGTTTTGGGATTTTTTCAGATGGGGAAGGGACCGCCAAGAGGGATAAGGGGCCCCCTTGCAGGCCTAAATTATATAGTAGATTAATCCCTGAATCTTAATACAAAGTACAAGGTAGTACAAAAAGTAGGTATGTACAAAATACATGAATCAGTGTTAACTGTAAAAGATCTGTACTAATAATACTGATAGTAAAAGTAAGACTAGCCTACTGGGATTAAGAAAATACAACATACCAGATACACACATTATACATACATATATAATGAACACCAAAAAAAAATATAAAAAAAATAAAAATAAATATAAAAATAAATATTGAACAATGAGTAAGAAAAAGAAAGAAATACATTCACACACACCCACACTCTAATAATCTAAATACATGAACTATAAAAGGATGAGTGAGATTCACAACTATTTCAACAATTTATTACTATAATTGAACCCTTTCACCATGAACGTTATGTTGGCACCACCAAGCTTATAAAAGCACTGGCAAATCTTTTAATGCTGGGGTTTTTTCAGACTGTCAGAAAAAGTTGTTGGGACCACTTTCAGAATTTCAGAAATCCTAATAATATTGGAGATTCTTCAAAAAATACTGTTTATCATATGTCCAACATAATACAAAAGTGCTGTTCATCTTAAGAGGTACTGGTACCTGCTGTTCATTACATATAAAGCAGAGAGATACAAAATTTATTTCTTCTAAAAAATTAACCCCTCCCCATCCCGAGACCAACATTAATATTGCTAAAATGACATTTTTAAAATTTAGATAAAAATCAACAATTACATAATTTGAAATTCACAACCATTTTCACTAAATATTGAAATACTAGTAAATTAAGATTATATAATAATAGTTTAAGTATATAATTATATAATCAAACATGACTTAAAGGTTGAAAATAAAGATTAAACAGAAATGAAGGACAGACAATAGTGTCATATACTTTAGGAGATAAATAGAATATAATAAAGTATCACTAGCAGATTAACAGGAATTTGAGAAATAATCCAAATAATAAGCTGTTTGGCATTATCTTCCTTTATCCATGTACATGTATATATGCAACAATAATTATTTGTACTTATTTTTCATTGCACTATTTTAAGGCAGTTTTTCAAAGAAACTAAGTCATTACCTCCCCTTCTTTAGAATTATCTAGTGAAATTCCCAGTTATTTAGTGAGTCTTCTTTGTTTTGCTGTTTTGGTTTTTTATTTAACTAACTCAACTCATTTCTGACAAGTTGAAGAGGCTTGTTTCTGAAGGGGGGGGATTTATCACATAGCTTTGTGGTTTAAGTCTCAGGTTGATGGACTGTTTTGATTCCGGGTTTGTGGAGTTGGTCCCCAGGCGTGTACAAACTGTAATTCATTCCACTAAATGAGTACTGACAAAAATTTTGAGATTAACCTTGTGACAGATCAGGATTCTGTCAATGGATGAACTTTTGTACTCTTGGCCAATTTATTACACCACTGAAACCTGGAGAAGATTCAAACGGCTAGTAGGACGTCTTTAGAATGGCAGGAAGTAACATTACTAAAGCTGCCCTTACACATGTAGATGGACACCATCAGGGAAAAGGCCACAGGGCAGACCAAAAACAACCTGGAGCAGAACCATTGAAGCATAATTTAAAGAACAGAAACTGTCAAGGGGAGAAGCAGAGGCCAAAGCCAAGAATAGAGGGACGAAGTGTTGTTTTGACCTTATGCCCCATTGAGAGCTAAGAGGATAGGTAGGTAGGTAGGAAACCTGGATATTTTTTTTATGAATTTGTCAAGAGAAGCCAGATGAAACAAATACACTCTATGGCCCAAAAGGTCAATTTTGACAGGATCCCTACCGTGTGATGAGGCATCAGGAAATCCAATGATATAAAATGTGTTAATGTGGGACATCAAACTTGACAGATCGGCCGAGGTCTGTGATCAATGTTCTTATGCATCGACCAGACAAGCACTCCTAACTCCCACTTTTTAGACAGGTTAAGTCTTAGTTAAAGTACATTTATAATTATTTGGGATATTAGTCATTTGACTAGTATTTGGAACCAGTAGTACAGTACAATATAAAACACACCTAAGTTTTTTACACTCGCTTCAAATTTAACTTTCCTCTTACAGATAAAATCCAATAAATTTTCTCCCAATTAAAAGTTACTATTCTTTTTGTGAACAAAATAGGGAATAAGTTAAGTGCAATGTGATTTGTGGATAAACAGTGAAATAATTAGATTTTTTTTTCATTTTGAAATTCATTTTAAAATGACCAACAATAATTACCGGTTTCAATGGATTTACAGGTGTGCCATCATCCCTTCACCCCTGAATCTAAAATGGTACAGTTCCAATTCTTTGGAATGTACTATTTATTATTCAGGGGCGACAGGATCTTTAATAAGGATTGAAAAGCTTTTAATACACAAGTTAAAAGGTGAAAGGCTCAACTACAAACAAGTTACGTACCATTCTGATTCAGTTGTTGGTTCATAATACTCGTAATACCTTGAAATAAATAAATAAAAACAGTATTTACAATTTTTACCGAAGCACTACCATCCCATTTATTCTTTAAAAAAATTACTGGTTCATTATAACACTATTTATAACCGGCATCTTTGAAAGTGCTTGTATTCATGGTGTTTTACAATAAACAGTGAACTACACTACAATACCCACTAACAATACACATACTGGTGTTTACAACAAGGTGCTGCACATTTCTGGTGTCCAGATTTTTTTTAAATACATGCCCAAGGAATGTTTTACAAATCAGACAAAATGTTATGGTAAAATTCTAAATGTCATGTTTATTCAAACAATGGAAAACTAAAAACAGTCGGAAAGTGACGGACCCCCTTACATACAACTCCAAATTTCCAACACAGTGAACACACTCAGGTCTCTTCATGACCTTGACCTTTACAACATGACATTGGTCCAACTTAAAGGTCATGGCACATATTTGATCTATGGAAAGCATGATTCAATCTTCATGAAATTCTTCTGAAGCAGCAATGAGGGCTGATGGTCTGTACACATTTTCTTGCATCATACATTTGCTCTAAAGATGCAAGCTTCATTGAAGGTAACAGGTCTATGGCATATCACTGGGCAATAGAAACCATTTAAGTTACGGGTAAGCAACATAACATATATACATAGCAATAGAGGTGATGTAACAACTATGACCCAAGATGAATTTACAGACAAAAATTCTATTCTACAATCAAATATATATATATGAAAATATAAACAAATAATTGTTTTTGTTTTCGTCTAAACATCTCGTCTCATGTTTGAAATCAAATCGGAGTCGTTTAAAAACACATTTTTAAATGACCATGTTCTGAACTATATAAACACAACACAATGTTTTCTAGATTGTTTACAAATTTTATACATAACCACAAAATTACTAAGAAATTCATGCTAAAATCCTTTTCTCTTTATAACTAAAAATCTTCATGCATGCCTATTTGATAATAATTTGATTTTAACTCAATGATGTAACATTGAACGACTTGGATAATTCAATTTTTTAATTGCAAAAAACCTAGAAATAATATTTTTAAGAGAACACTAGTTTTGAATAAAGTGTAAATATCACACTTTTAAAAAGTCTATTCGACTAGAATATTGTTTTCAATGGCTTCACTAAGTATTTTAAAAATGTATTATCCCTTCCCCTCTAAATCTACCGCTTGGGTTGTATCATGGGTAATTTTGCTTTATTGTGATTGCAATTCTTCACTTGTTTTATAGCAACTTGCGAGTTAGTATACATTTAAAGCTAAACTAAAAACAGTTTGCTAATCTGTTTGATAGACAATGCAGCAAAACAAATCAAAAGCTGTCCTAAAGTGCAGTAATGGGGTGTATTATAAATCATATTACCGGTAAATGACAATTGTTTGCAAGTTTATGCAGACTGCCCCAAAAACTAGCAAAAGACAGGGATGATGAAGATTAGCAGGGGCCCAGGAGCCAATAGCTACTAAAAATCAGTCTGGGCCCCTAAATGTTCTCATATTTTAGCTATTTATTCCTATTTTAAGTTCTTTTCTGAAGTCAGCTGGGCCCCTAACTCAAAATAGTTGAGCTTCATCCCTGTAAAAGTGGAAAGACTTTGTTGCTGCCCCACACACCAGAGGGCACAATGGACAGTAAGTAAGTAAATAGGACATATTTACCAGAATCATCGCAGTAAACAGACAGTTGACCATTGAGATTCAATTTTAAGCCTTTTTTTTAAGAATTTTTAAGTTTGTAACAATAGAACATTTTAAATATATGTTGATATCATTGTTTGTAAATATGCAGCAATGTTCAATTAGGATGTCTCAAAAGGGGGTCATTTACAACAACAACAACAACAAAAGTTTCCTCTAAAATATCATACAGCAATCTTTTTCCATTCATGTTACATAATGTGTGAAGTATGACCCTCTAAGGCCTTAACAATGTGGTCATTTGGCAAAATAAGGGATCAATGGTCACCATACCCCCTCTTCTAGAAAGAACACTGAAATTGTGAAAAGTGGATTAACTTGGTCGGAAGTACTGCCTCTGTACTTCAATGAGCAAAAACAAAATCCATGCTGCCATTTCTAACCCTCAGAAGTTTTATGAATCTGGTAAGGTGACAATGGTATTTTTGTTTCTGACAATTTTGCTCATTACGACACTTATTTTCATCATTACTGGGCCCCTGTCCAATTCACAATAGAGTGATAGAGCCCTGATAGATCTAGTCTTATGACAAAAGAAACCATCTATCTACTTCACATTCATTAATGAAAACCTGTGTAATATGAATATATCAAATCTATGAAATTCATGCATCTTCTGAAGGTCAACTTTGTTTACTAGTATGCCCTTGTTGATAAATGACTTCTAAACATTCATGGTCTAGTTTACAACAATTTATATGAAATAACCCCCGTTATACATACTGGCTGAATGTGTAACCCAGCACAAGCTTAAAATTTATACCACATATCCGTTTTAAACCAAGATTCTTTACCAACAACAGGTGATTGTTGGGTGGGGGGGACAAAATTTCAGTTTGGATGCTTTCTAGTAAACTGTTTAGGGATAGCTGAATTGAGTCTGATTCTGAAATTCTGACATTCTATTTTACAAAAGCAGAAAAATGTATGAAAAACCCCAATGCCCTTTAGTTCATTTAACGATCCTGAATTTACGTGTCTTCTATGGGGGGCACACGTTGTTTGGATTAAATTTTTTGCGTTTTAACCTCTAGACTTTGTTCAAACGCAAAAAATAAAAATTCTGATGTTTACAAACTATGACACACAGATTATGGTTAAGTAGAACAACGAATCCATAAAATAGGACAAAAACATGGAGAGGATGCAGTAACAACACGCAAAAATGCGTCCAAGTCCATAGTTCAAATTCTTTTGTGCATTCATGTCCACGGACATGGAAATTCGCACTAAATACATCATACCTGGTGTAATGGGAAACATTTTGACAGTTTGTGATTACTAAATACGGGTAAAACAAGCCCCGAAAGGCTTCTGTCTTAATGATTTAACAATATTGCTTTTCACAGTCTTCCTCTAGAAAAATGGCGGTGGCTGCTCCATGTAACAGCGACACCTATGTCATGAAGCGTCAGTCACTGATAATTATCTCCCCCTGTTTCCAGTGAATGACGCCTTGAAATCTAAAATTATTATGCCATTTTATTATTTTTATTATTTTTCTTATTTAAGTACTGAAATGGCCTGCTGCATTCTCTTAAAATATTGAAAATAATTTTTATCCTTTTTAACAAAACATCCAAATATATAACCCTTCGTTAGGTTTCAATCAAAGCGGCTACAGAATTTTCTAAAAGTTCTAGAAATCTGAACTTGATAACCCGTGATCAACAATATTTTATCCAATGAATTGTTATACAATAACATACATGATTATAAATATTTATAAATAGTAAGACCGACAATAATTAATAAACTGTATAAATAATATTCTGACGGTAAATGATATATAATACGCACTTATGTCAGTAATGAAAGAACAGACAGTGATTGGAAACATTTCCTTAATTTGTTGTAAAGATTATAGAGCAATATTAATTAACATTGTTACTAACTGCTTGTAAAAAAAATCTGAAAAATGCGAACAAGTTATTTAAATCTTCTAGTATCAATGATAAATTTTTGAAATTTTAAAAAAGATTTCTGTGTTTTCAACATCAGATAAGTTTGGAATACCGTACAAAAGAATAATCAAATTAAAATTTTCAGTGGTATATTTCAGTTCTTTGACGAATAAAATTTGGACAATCAAATAGTGTTTGGTGGTTTCAGTTTTACCACACAGACAGTTGGAGGAATCAATTATCATTTTCTGGAACAGATGACTATTTAGCGAACTACAATTCCGAAGATACGCGTGCGTGAAGAACTTGTCCCAATCGACTGCCTTTAGCAAAAACAAAATACTTTGGAATATTTAACTGATTTCTATTCAGAAATGATTTAAACCCATATAAAGAAGAATTTCTCATTTCCTCTGGAATTTCGTTTCAATTTAGAGGATAAACATGAGTCGAAATAATGTTTGGTTTTACAAGAGATCTGCTGTCGTGTATTGCACGATTGTGTTTCAAAATTGTGAGGGGACACTAAATTAGGAAGATAATCAGGGGTCATATTGTCAAGGAAAATTCACTTTCCCACAAGTTGTCTGAGCGGGACTCGAACTCGCAGCGATGAGAGACCCTGGATTTGTAGACTGACGTCTTATTCATTAGGCCACCGCGGCCCGACTTACCGTTTAATTTAGTGGCCGTCCAAAGTCGAGGGTTTTGTAATCAGTGGTCCAAGTGTGTTGGTCTTATCTTGTCTCTTATTGCACTTTAAATTTTTTTTAATATTCTATATAGAGAAAATAGAGAAAATTAAGACAATTTTAAAGTGCAATAAAATCAGTTTATTTCTGATGCATTTAGTTCAGAACGTTGTCAGATATAACAAAATAGCAAAATATATCATTGTTGGTTCTATAAAATAATAATTTTAAAAAAATATACCTGACCCCACGTACGTGCCTGTGGTCGAACTATCTGGTGCATGGGAAGTCATTTTTGATATTGATACCATCATACAAAAGGTTGATATTGCTCCATCATACAAAAAGTAACTTTCCATCGTTATGCATGTAGTTTGATCAACCCAATTGATGCCGACTCGTTGTTGACTCATTGGAATTTGACTAACGCCGAATTCCCTGCACTAGATACATGTATAGTTGTAAATTATGTGTGATGATCAGAGGCTTGAAAAAGTACTTGAACCACGCCACTGTCTGAATACCGAAACATGCCAAATCGCTAATGGCGACCTAAAGGGATCGTTGTTTGTCTGTCGCAGTGCATCCTAAAAATTACACAATTTCACGAGGTGTTTACTCTTCCACAGCACCCGGCCTCACTTCCCTGGTGAAAGCTAACGTGTTAAACTTTAATTGCCACTTTCAAAGTTTTTACTTACTTTGCTTTGAGGTTGTTGAGTTGAGAGTTGAGTAATGGCGTTTAACGTCCCAGTCAAGAACATTTTACTTATATCGAGACGTCGCCAGCTATTGGCGAAGGTGCAGAAATTTTGCCAATGCATTGCGCTGATGGCATTATACAGCAGGGTTCTTAGCGTGCCAAGCCCACCGTGACACGGAACATCGTTTATTAAGTTCCAATCCGAAAGAACCGTGACTTTCATTTCGTAATACCGAGTGCTTGGCGAAAGAACAGTCACTACCCACTTTCAAGTCTTGGCTCGAACCCACAACTTCCCATTTACGGAGCTAGCACGCTACCAACTGAGATACCGCAGTGGTGCTTTGGGTTGTGATTTGGTATGTTTGGTTTTGATTTTAACTTCAGAAGCAGTGGCAGTAAAACTTGATATGGAATCAGGATGTTTCTTGACCAAAGCCTTTCAAGGCCAAATTGGTTGACCATGACTGACATTTAAGGTCACAGTGACCGCAATCCTTCAATGTAGTAAAAACTTTAAAACGTGTTTTTGTCAGGAACCAATAAGGATAGAACCTTACAACTTCATCAGGACAAGTTTTACTAAGTCAGCAATGCAAAGCCAGTTGGTCTAGATCTACATTTAAGGCCACAGCGACTTAAAGCAGTTAAGAAGCTAGAAACTTCATATACAACAAACCTACCTATCCCCTTCGCTCCAGGTGGAGCATAAGGTCAATACAAGATTTCGTCATCCAGATCTGTTCTTTGCCTTCGTCTGAGTCTCTACCCAAGTCAGCTGCAGATCTTATAGTTCATCTTCCACAGTTCTTCGCCATGTTGTTTTTGGCCTTCCGTGAGGTCTTTTCCCGTGGGATGTCCATCTTAATGCTTCTTTAGTTATGCATTTCCCCTCCATTTTAAGAACACGCCCAAGCCATCTCAACCTTCTTTGAGTGTATATATATATACAACATAGCAACATGAAACTTTACCAAAGTTGCAAAGCTAGTTGACCATGGTCGTCATTCAAGACCATAGTGATTTAAAGTAGTAAAACCTTAAAATGGCTTTTTGTCATGAAAAAGGTCAAGACACTTAAAACTTCATATTATAGCAAGAAGATATGGCATTCTACCAAGTTTGCGAAGCTGGATGATGTTGACCTACATTCAAGGCCACACTACATGCAGTTAAAACATCTTTTGTCATGAACCAAAAGTCATAGACTGAAAACTTAAGATGGTGGAAACACCATATATAACATCAGGGTATGAAGTTGTACCAAGTTTGTGACTTTGATCGACCTTGACCTACATTCAAGATCACAGTGACCTAAATTTGTATGAGCTTAAAACATCCCATCATGAACCAAAAGATCTAGAAGCTCGACACTTCATATATTATAGCATTGAAACATGAAGATCTATTAAGTTTGACCTTGACCCTCTTTCAAAGTTGCTTTAACCTAAATTAGTACAACTTAAAACATCTCTTTGTCATGAACTAAAAAGTTTAGAGGGCGGAAACTATATATATAACATAAGGGTATGAAGTTGTACCAAGTTTGCGACATTGATTGACCTTAACCCACATTCAAGGTCACAGTGACCTTAGTTAGTAAGAACTTTACACATCCCATCATAAACCAAAAGACCTTGGAGCTTGAAACTTCATATTAAAGCATTTGACCTTAACCTACATTTCAAGGTCACAATGACCTAAAGTGGTACAATCATAACACAGCTTTCTGTCATGAACCAAATTTAATTGAGGTTTTATTTCATAATGTTTAGCTACAATAGAATGTCCTTTGTTCTTGAATAGAACTTGCTTTCTAATACAACAGCTCTGGAATAGCCAAGAGTCTTACCTGTTCTTGGCTTCTCTGGCTATTGTCTCCACCAAGTACATGTTGTTCAGCTTTAACTTACCTGTATAAGAGTTCATTTTACAGTTTCATCATAAGTGAACACCAACGTACCTGTATTTCATTTTTTTTAAGCCTGGCTAAGAGTATTTACATAACATTTTAGAATGCAAACTTTCAAATTGATCCAAGAGTAAACCTAAAACCTGCGTTAACCAAATGTTGGTTTACATATCACTGTGCCTCTCATAACCTAGATTTTAATCTTCCTCAGGCACATCCTGATGTTAGAAAGTTTGTGTATTCACTAGCTGACTGGTGATGTTCTCTGAACACTAGTTTTCTCCATCATTTCACTGACTAACCAGCTAAAAGAAAGTTGACTGGAATGTAAAACACCATTACCATACTCCATTCTATTTCTTTATATTGGTAAGGAATTTATACTGGAGCGCCAATTGCAAAACACCATACTCCACTCTGTTCTTAACAAGATTTGCAGTCCAGAAAGTGTTTAGATTGGATTGATTTATTGACTCAATAGGGTTTCAGTTAAGAATATATCCCTTATATCAAGACATCATCAGCTATGAGTGCAGTGGCAGAAATTTCAATCTTTGCAGTGGACTCAAAGCAATGTGCAGGCAGAGTCTTTTAGCATGCTATGTCTACGGTGACAATAAGCATCAGTGTTAAAGGTCTCTTCAAAAGGACCCAGTAAAATACAGAAATTTTTACCTTTGCAGTGTGCTTAAGGCAATGTACAGGAAGGATTCTAAAGTATGCCATGCCTACTTTGACAAAGGATATTCCCATGACTTTCATTTCTCAATGACAAGTGACTGGGAAAACAACAGTTACTAACTATTTTCAAGTCTTGGTCAGACTCAGCCAGGGTTCGAACCCATGACCTTCCAAATACAGTACGGATTAGATAGATTATATATGTAATAAATACTGAACATGAACAGTGAATGAATTTTATTTATTTTTTCCATAACACTGATTTAAGCCAGTTAAGAAGCATACAGTAAACCAACTTTTATTCGCGGATAATAACTTAATTGATTCTCTTACCAAAACCATTCCGCGACCATTATCTTTCGCAATATGGACTTTAGCTGAATATTTGGTATAAATAAAACCATTTTTAAAAACAAATTCGTGATGATTAACTTTCACGATTATTTTGTTTCCTCAGGAAACACGCGGAAGTTAATCACTAACAAATAAAAGTTGGTTTACAGTATGTACACGTATTTTACAATGATATACATAGTTAATATTCTTAACAATAAAATCATTAACAAACTTTATATGATATATGTATATTTCAACATGACCTATAGTTTTCATTCCATAGAGAACTTAACAGTGGAAACAATTCTTAAGATTCTTAAAAAGAAGTTCCTCAATAATTAAAAAAAAAAAAAAAATAAATTAAAAAAATGATAAATTCTAAAATGACTTATATTTTTCATTCCATAGAAAACCAGAGGCTCAGTGTGGCTGAGCCTGTATCGCTCACCTGACTAAAATGCTTTTAAAGCAAATTTGTATTCCAGTGATGAAAAAATGCACTGTTTATATCAGATAGAATGGCTAAGGAAATCACTGTAGAACTATATGTACCATTCACAGTTTTTTTCAATCTGATTAAAATCACATCTCTCACTTGCTCCCCCATTTTTGATATAGGCGCGGAGTGGGAGATCTGAGGAAACACTGTTTAGGGGCATATGTGAATGAGCTATTGTTGTAACATTAATTGTCCAATGAAATTTCAGCTTCCGAGATTTTGAAAGTGTTTTGCCTTTATTGTAAATGAAACGGGCAATTTGAATTTGTCAATCTAAGTAAAAGACCTTTCATACATTCCCATAAAGTTTGGTTCAATTTGCTTCAGTAGCTTTAGAGGAGATAGCAAATATATGCTATTCCCATAGGGTTAAACTATGTTCTGTGCTGGCAGCCATCTTTTTTGGCGGATCAAAAAAATGTCCACAATCTAAGTAAAGAACCATCCATACATCATTCCTGTAAAGTTTGATTCAATTTGCTTTAGTAGCTTCAAAGGAAATAGCAAATATATGCTTTTGCCATAGGGTCCAATGTGAAACAATGTTCTCCACTGGCCTATACATCATTCCTGTAAAGTTTGGTTCAATTTGCTTCAGTCATTTCTAAGGACATAGTCAAAAATGCGTTTTTCCCATAAAGTCCAATGTTAAACTATCTTTTGCGCTGACAGCCATGTTTTTTGGCAGATCAGAAAAATTTTGGCAATCTATGTAAAGGACCTTCTATACATCATTCCTGTAAAGATTGGTTCAATTTGCTTCACTAGCTTCAGAGGAGATAGCATATATATGCTTTTCCCATAAGTTCCAATGTGAAACTATGTTCTCCGCTGGCAGCCATGTTTTTTGGCGGATCAGAAAAATTTTGGCAATCTATGTAAAGGACCTTCTATACATCATTCCTGTAAAGTTTCAATTTGCTTCAGTCATTTCTGAGGACATAGTCAAAAATGCGTTTTCCACATAAAGTCCAATGTTAAACTATCTTTTGCGCTGACAGCCATGTTTTTTGGCAGATCAGAAAAAATTTGGCAATCTATGTAAAGGACCTTCTATACATCATTCCTGTAAAGTTTGGTTCAATTTGCTTCAGTCATTTCTGAGGACATAGTCAAAAATGCGTTTTTCCCATAGGGTCCAATGTTAAACTACCTTTTGTGCTGGCAGCCATGTTTTTTGGCCAAACAGGAAAATTTTGGCAACCTATGTAAAGGACCTTCTATAAATCATTCCTGTAAAGTTTGGTTCAATTTGCTTCACTAGCTTCAGAGGAAATAGCATATATATGCTTTTCCCATAGGGTCCAATGTTAAACTATCTTCTGCGCTGGCGGCCATGTTTTTTGGTGGATCAGAAAAATTTTGGCAATCTAAGTAAAGGACCTTCAATTCATTTCTGTAAAGTTTGGTTAAATTCGCTTCAGTCATTTCTGAGGAGATAGCCAAAATGTGTTTTTCCCATAGGGTCCCATGTTAAACTACCTTTTGTTCTGGCAGCCATGTTTTTCGGCGGATCAGAAAAATTTTGGCAATCTATGTAAAGGACCTCCAATACATCATTCCTGTAAAGTTTGGTTAAGTTTGCTTTAATAGTTTCAGAGGAGATAGCCAAAATGTGTTTTTCCCATAGGGTCCAATGTTAAACTATGTTCCCCGCTGGCGGCCATATTTTTAGGCGGATCAGAAAAATTTGGGCAATCTTTGCAAAAGACCTTCCATACATTATTCCTGGAATTCGCTTCCATTGTTTCAGAGGAGATAGCCAAAATGTGCGTTTTCCCATAGGGCCCAATGTTAAACTTTGTTTGGTCCTGGCGGCCATTTTTTTTTTGGCGGATCAGAAAAGTTTGGGCAATCTTAGTAAATGACCTTGCATACATTATTCCTGTAAAGTTTGGTTCAAATTGGCTCAGCGGTTTTAAAGTAGATAGCAAATATATGCTTTTTCCATACGGTCCAATGTTAAACTATCTTCTGCGCTGGCGGCCATGTTTTTTTACGGATCAGAAAAATTTTGGCAATCTAAGTAAAGGACCTTCCTTACACCATTCCTGTAAAGTTTGGTTAAATTTGCTTCAGTCATTTCTGAGGAAATAGTCAAAAATGCATTTTTCCCATAGGGTCCAATGTTAAACTATCTTCTGCGCTGGCAGCCATGTTTTATGGCGGATCAAAAAAATTTCGGCAATCTAAGTAAAGGACCTTCCATACATCATTCCTGTAAAGTTTGGTTAAAATTGGTTCAGGGGTTTCAGAGGAGATAGCCAAAATGTGAAAAGTTTACAGACGGACTGACAGACTGACGGACTGACTGACGGACGGACTGACGGACGCCGAGTGATGGCAAAAGCTCACATGGCCTTTAGGCCAGGTGAGCTAAAAATTAAATGGCCTTTTGGATATATGGTTTTGAAAACACAGTTTTTGTACAATATTGGTTAAAATAAGCTGTTTTAGTCATTTTAGCATAGGATATATCGACATCTACATATGTTTTAACTACATCATTAAACAATGCACAAACTGTATATCTTTAAGATGATGCATGGCCATACAAGATACATTATAAGTTATACAGGGTTTTGGTAGGTTATATGGCCCCATGTACCCTGTCAAAGATTTACTTATGCGGCTCAGGGTAGATTGATCCTTGACAGGGTACATGGGGCTGTGTAACCTGCCAAAAACCTGTATAATGTTTTTGTCACCCTTCAAAGCGGTAGTAGTTTGATTTTGTATTCAGTGTGTCTTGCGCACATTGTCACCATGTTTGTTTACTGTGACTAGACTTTCGCATTATACAAGTTACCATACTTACCTTTAACAGCATACATTCATGTACCCTGGCAGATTTCAGAACACAGTTCTATGTATCCTGGCAAGTTAACCAATTGCTATGCAAGAAATTTCTTTGCAGGGTGGCAAAGTGATATGTACCCCAGCAAGTTAACCAATCGCTATTTAAGGAATGTCTTTGAAGGGTGACAATTTTACTAATCGTGTGTAAAACATGGGAAACTGAGAATCAATCTGAATAAGCTTTTTAAAACCATAACTTATCTTATTAATTCATAAAACATAGACAGCTCAGCAGTGTAAACAACCATTACCAATTATGATATTATGAAATTCAATGCATATATTTATAATAAGTCAAAAATAAAACAGTATAGTCAATTTACAGATATTTTTTTTTACAGCTACCACTAAGTATGTTTTAAAGACCTTCCATTCATCAGATACTACGATCTAGCACCTCATCTTCTTCCCTAACAACTTTACAACTTTTTATTCATCTTTTATATATATCACAAGGTTTTCTACATTTTAGACAGGCAAGCTAATGGGAGGGGGGGGGGGGGGGGGGGGAGAGAGATAAAACAATATGGTATATATTTCAAAACAAATATAAAAAAACAGCCTTCCATTTTTCTGCAACAAAATGAGTCACTTTAAACACTTTTCTCCTGCATTTCTATATATGAGCTCAAAGAACATGTAAAAAACTCTGTAAATAATCATAATAAGTCCGAAATTTCAATGTTAAAATTACTGTGACATTTGATTTTTTCTCCAGCATTTTTATAAAGTGTGCTAAGATGACATGTGAAAAATCCTGTTGATTAATCATAAGTCCATGGGGATCCAAAATTTTCAATGTTAGTATTACTGTGACACTTGATCTTTTCTCCTGTATTTTAATTTTTTAAAAATGTGCTCAAATGACATACAAAAAACTTTGTGTATTACCGGTAAGTCCAAAATTTACAATGTTAGTATTGCTGTGTCATTCTATCTTTTTTCCTGCATTTCTATAAAATGTGCTCAGAAAACAGGTCATAAATTCTGTCACTGAATCATATTCAATGTTCTTATTATTTTGTCACTCTGTTTTTTTCCCTGCATTTCTATAAAATGTACTCAAACAACAAGTTAAAAATCCTGCCATTAATTTATAGGTTTGCACTCTTCAATGTTATTACTCTGTCACTATCATGGATCCGCCCTCTTCTCCAGTAGCATCTTCTCCAATGTTTAGGTCATCAAGCATCTCCTGGAGACTGATCTGTGGAAGTCCTTCATCATCTGATTCAACATTTTCAACAGGAATCTTACTTGCATCTAAAAGATAAAAATCGATCTTTATAACATGTATAAGAGAAGTTCAAGGTCAACAAGTTTAAAAATATAAATGTTCAATGCAGTCTTATTTTCGTGTAAATTCATGAGAGTAACAAAAAGTGAAAAAAACTTTTGCTAATACATGTATTTTAATTTTTATATGTATGCATATGTAATTCATCTACATCTTAATTAAACATGATCCAAAGATGCAGAAATAAAAGCATGCAAATGAAATGATTCTAACGGAAATTTTCCGATTAAGGTATAAAATTACATGCGACTTTGTATATACAAACAGATTAACAGACTTACACCAAGAGAAAATATAACCATCCTGCTACCCCCTGCCAAATATGCACTGTAAAATGATGATTCTCAGGAAAATTTCCTGGTTTAAGGAATTGTAAGGTATAAATTTACCTTTGTATATATTAATGTTTTGTCTGTAAGATGGATCTTCTTCTAAATCTTCCAGGAAATCTGTATAGTCTCTGTAAAAATATAACAAAATTTATAAGATGTACATTTGTACAGTACCGGTAAATCCCTATTATTATTGATGGCACTCCAAAAAGTGGACATCAATGTGTTTTGTGGTAAAGAACCACTGTTGGTATAATTCCAACAACAAATAAATGCATACTAAACTCTTTTTCAGCATAACAAACCCATACATAGAAATAAATTCCATCTTTTTTGCCCTAGAAACACAATTTTTGATTTTGAAATAAAAGTTGTTTTACAAATTATTACGGTAGTAAATTTCAGGTAATATGTATATACATATGGAATTGTTGAGGCCAACTAAAAATATTTTAACCACATCATTCTTCTTAAGTTTACAATTATAGCCAGCATTATATCATCAGGAATAATTGTGTAACTAAACCAGGGAACCTTGGAAATCAAACACAAACATGCTGGTCCATGTTCAAAATACAATCCCAAAAGCAAAGTAAAAACTTTCTAAACTGGAAAATAAAAGTTAAACACGTAAACTGCCACCGTAGAAGTGAAGCTTGGTTTTCTGAAATAGTAAGCACCTTCTGTCTACCTGTCTAGTTACACCCACCCCATGGGAAATCAAAATTATGAATGAACAATTGGACCTGAAATATATTATTCAGGGCAATCCTGGACACAGAGACATCATACTTATCAACAATACTGTGATGATGGCCATAACATATTTTGAGTGCTATGATAAGCCTTAGGTTGTAATATCCCTGAGTCAACAATTTATTTGTAAGCAGCTTTTTGTGGTTTTATTTTTACTTGCAATATCCCTGAGTCAACAATTTATTTGTAAGCAGCAATTTTTAATTATTTTTTCATTTTAAGGTGACTCACCTTTCATTACTAGCAGTATCTGGATACATGTTATCATTTAAGTGGCGCAGCTTCCATCTTCGCTTTCTATTTCTTGCCGTTTTGTCACCAAATAATTTCTTCACAACAACCTGTAAAGTATCATAAATATAGTAAAACCTTGTTTTAATGCTCCTCTAGGACATTCACTGTTTTCTTCAGATTTTTTAGCATTACTGACCCACCAGCTAAAATAAATTGGGGTCATTTCTAACAAGAGGCCCATGGGCCTTAACGCTCACCTGAGGAAGAGTACATATCTTATGCAGAGGTTCAATGGCCAATGACATTAATAAAAGAGAATATCAAAATTTTCAGCAGTAAGGACCAATAATATGCAAGTATTTTTGCAAGTTAATTATAAGTTAATTATAATAATTATTATATAAGTATGCTATATATAACATATTTAAAGTCTAGCTAAAATATATTATTTATAAACAGCTAAAACATCTGTATATTAAAATGTGCATTAGGCCAATACCTACAATATTCCAATAAACATGCCTATACAAAGAGTTTATAGTTTTTGAGATAATTAACCATTTAAGTATTCGTTTGCATCTATGACCTTGACTTTTGAACCTATGACCTTCATTCATATATCAAAATGATCATTAGGCCAATACCTACAATATTCCAATATACATGCCTATACAAAAAGTTTATAGTTTTTGAGATAATTAACCATTTAAATATTCGTTCGCAGCTATGACCTTGACCTTTGAACCTATGAACTTCATTCATATATCAAAATGATCGTTGTGCAAATGCCTACAATATTCTAATATACATGCCTATACAAAAAGTTTATAGTTTTTGAGATAATTAACCATTTAAATATTCGTTCGCAGCTATGACCTTGACCTTTGAACCTATGACCTTCATTCATATATCATAACGATCGTTAGGCCAATACCTACAATATTCCAATATACATGCCTATAGAAAAAGTTTATAGTTTTTGAGATAATTAACCATTTAGGTATTAGTTCAATTCTATGACCTTGACCTTTGAACCTATGACCTTCATTCATATATCAAAATGATCATTAGGCCAATACCTACAATATTCCAATATACATGCCTATACAAAAAGTTTATAGTTTTTGAGATAATTAACCATTTAAGTATTCGTTCACGTCTTTGACCTTGACCTTTTAACCCAAGACCTTCATTCATATATCAAAATGATCGTTAGGCCAATACCTACAATACTCCAATATACATGCCTATACAAAAAGTTTATAGTTTTTGAGATAATTAACCATTTCAGTACTTGTTTACATCTGTGACCTTGACCTTTGAACCCATGACCTTTATTCATATATCAAAATGACCATTGTGCCATTACCTACAATATTCTGATATACATGCCTATACAAAAAATTCATAGTTTTGCAGATAATTAACTATTTTGGTATTCTTGGACATCTGTGACTTGACCTTTGAACCCATGACCCTGATCTATGTATCAAAATGATCGTCATGTCAATACCTACAAATAACTGAAAATCCTACGCCATTATCACAAGAAATGTTAAAAAAATAGCATTTTTTATCAAAGGTCAAAAACTGGGATATGACCTTGACCTTCGACCTTGACATCAATTGGAAGAAAATTGCAAGACAAGATCAACAGTGAAAACTCCATACAATTATCTTCAGCCATTATGAAGTTATAACAATAAATGTCTCATTTTAAAAATTACGTAATTTTACGCAAAAAACGCGTAACCTATTTTTCGTCTAATTTTCATGAAAAACACAATTTTGATGTTCCCAGGTATGCTGAATCCAAATATCCAATTAAAATTTGCCTGCACCTTTTGGTTTCAGAGAAGAAGTTTTTTTGTCTTTTTGCTATTTTTAGTAATGGCGGCCATCTTGTTGGGCGTGGCCAAACCCCGAACACAATTTTGAAAGGCTGTTACCTAGGCATGATAATCACCAAGTTTCATCAAATATGGCCCAGTAGTTTTGGAGGAGAAGATTAAAATGTAAAGTTTATACACGACGCACGACGGACGACGCACGATGCACGACGGACGGTGATAGATTGCAATAGCTCATCTGAGCCTTTGGCTCAGGTGAGCTAAAAATATAGGTCATAAAATTGATTTTTTTTTTCAATCAGCAGTTGTAAAGACTGAAGTCAGTCTCCCCTGTTACGGTTTTGACATATCTAATGTAAACAATTTTTATGAATAAGTGTCAATGAAAAGCTTTATATGTCCTAAAATGAATATTGAAGAACAAGACTCTGTTTGGATTCGAAAACAAACAAGAAAAAGTGGATTTATTTGTACACCATTAGTGTATGACATGGGGGTAACATCTGATGCAAAACATTGAAAAATGTGGGTCATCTAAAAATATTCACCAAAAAAGCAAAAACATGCTCTGGAGAAAACACAGAGCATTATGCATTACATTAAATAAATGTAAATGTGAATTTTTCTGGGGTGGGGGTGGGGGTGGTAGTTCTAAAAATGTCAAAATTTATCTTGAACCCATTTCACTGGTGATCTCCATTGCAAGGTGGTCTAGAGTTAATCATCATCTAGGTTTAAGTTCAATTCCTGCTCCAGGCCAGATTCTTAGCACTTCTATTTCCTCCACCAAATGGCTAATTTAAATGAGGTTGGTAGACTGCTCCATCTGTATGTAGGATGTTGGGGTTTAAACCCTAGCTGGGTCTGATCAAGACTTGAAAAGGTATTGATCCTTCTTTTGTCATTTACTTTGCATTTGGAAATGAAAGTCGTTTGGTCTTTCTGAGGAGACTTCAAAACTGATGCCCCATATCGTGTTAGGCATGGCATACTAGAGAATCCTCTCTGCACATTTTCCTGAGTGCAATGAAAAGATTTCTGCCATTTCAACTATACCTGGTGTCTTGATATAAGTGAAATATTCTTAATTGGGCTGTAAATGGCCATTCAATCAATTAGGCTTCCACCATTCCAAGATCTGGCTGCCTGGGTACGAGAAAAATAATCTTGAATGGGGCATAAAATATCCTTACAATAATAACCACATTTCTTTTCACTATACAGTCCAACCAGGCTATAAAGACCACCCAAAGGGAACCAGTAAAAGTGGCTTTTACAGGCAGGCGACCTTTAAATACAGGTTCAAATAATATGAATAAAGAACAATTAAGGCCAAGTGGTACAAATGGGCACTATCCTACAAGTTTCTGATTTTTTCCATATATGTAAAACTTTTTGAGGCGCATCTGAAAATGTAAAAAAATATAGGGGTCACCTTTTTACTTTTTTAGCTATAAAGCGTCAAAAATCTAAAAAATGTCGGGATTTTAACATAGGATTAATAGGAAATTGCATTTTTTCAGGCTCTGAAAAATTGGGAAAAGTGTAGAAAAATAACAGATTGTCCTACAAGTTTTTGAAAAACTAACATAATGTAGTTCTGAATTTAAACTTTCTGAAAATGTAAAGAAATACATATGTCACCTTGCTTGATTTTTTGGTATAAAACTTTAAAGACGAAATTTGATGCGAAAATATGACCAAAATTAACAATAACGTCATGGTTTTTGACGATATTGCTAAAGGATCGGCAAACTTTAAAATTTAACGTTACCGTGTCGTAAACTAGGAGTGTTGTGTTTGTGCTTCTCGCTGTTATAGTAAATACATTAATTTAATTATTTGTATACAAATTACTTCATCAATTAGATTATTTTATATTCCCAGTCACCATAGAATAATAATTATGATAGAAATTATAATATTCAGAAACACTTATTACTTCAAATAGCGGAAGAACAAGGCCTTATCATCCGAAATAATAGTCGATGATGATACTTCGAAAATGCAAGGACAAAGGCCATTCATTATCAATGGCTACATTTGAAACATGAGACAGATATTGAACTATTGAGACAAATCTTGACTAGAGTAAAGAAATCAATTTAATTCAAATCATTTTACTTGGCCAAAGTGAGTTACTGTTCAAAAACCACCGAGCTCGAAAATATGTCACTCAGAAACTCCGTACGCAATTCTGCAGATACACCCCGTATTTCGGTATAAATTTTCATGACGTCATTACAAATAAATTTTAAAAGTCGTAGTGCATAAAAATATGAAAACCTTCAATTTTTAAAATCTGAAAGAATTTTAAAAATCGATACAATATTAAAAAAGATATCATCAATTAAATTTTGTGAAAAAACGTCTTTATCAATTGAAGGAATAAAAAGGCAAATCTTCAGTGAATCACTGGTATCTAAATCTGTTGAATTTATCCGTGTATCGTATTTATGATACTTTTCTTGTATATTTTTATTAATATTTTTAATCGATAGATATTATGTATTTTATTCCCTGCAAGATATTTATCAAAATTATTACAGTCTCTTTTAAGTTAGGGCTTAGAATAATACCATCAAAGTGCATAGATTTGTACACGCCGTGCGTAACGTCAGCATCCATTTGTACTACTTGGCCTTAAGATACAACTGGCCTTTATAAGCAGGTGACCCTTATATAGAGGTGGCCTTTAAGGCAGGTTGGATTGTACAAGGTTCAAGTTAAATTCTTCTTTTAACAAAATATAAAGAATAAAATTTACCACATCAGGAAGCTTTTCTGCTTTCACCTTTTCAACATCCCAGTTGTTTAAATTAGCATTGGTGAAATCAAAACTGAAAATATTAAATATAAATATATTTAGTAGCCCCTATCTTATGTGGCCATCTAAACACATCAGCAATGTTCAAGTTTTTATTTGCAATAAAATACCAGAGGCTCAGTCTGGCTGAGCCTGTATCACTCACCTGACTAAAACGCTTTTAAAGCAAATTTGTATTCCAGTGATGAAAATGCACTGTTTATATCAGACAGAATGGCTAAGGAAATCACTGTAGAACTATATGTACCATTCACAGTTTTTTCAATCTGATTAAAATCACATCTCTCACTTGCTCCCCCATTTTTGATATAGGCGCGGAGTGGGAGATCTGAGGAAACACTGTTTAGGGGCATATGTGAATGACCCATTGTCGTAACATTTATTGTCCAATGAAATTTTAGCTTCCGAGATTTTGAAAGTGTTATGCCTTTATTGTAAATGAAACGCGCAATTTGAATTTGTCAATCTAAGTAAAGGACCTTCCATACATCATTCCCATAAAGTTTGGTTCAAATTGCTTCAGTAGCTTTAGAGGAGATAGCAAATATATGCTATTCCCATAGGGTTAAACTATGTTCGGTGCTGGCAACCATCTTTTTTGGCGGATCAAAAAAATGTCCACAATCTAAGTAAAGGACCTTTCATACATCATTCCTGTAATGTTTGGTTCAAATTGCTTCAGAGGAAATAGCAAATATATGCTTTTCCCATAGGGTCCAATGTTAAACTATCTTCTGGCAGTAGGATAGCCATCCCAGCCAGCGCATTGATTCATCAAACAAAATTTCACGCGCAGACAAAGTGAAAAAAATTGTCAAAAATTTGAATTCACTCGAGGCGGTAAAATTACATAATATTTATTTCACTGCGAGTTTTTAATACTATTTGTAGTATTTTATCGTCTTTTGAGGACAAAAGTAAGTCATTAAAGACGATTTTTATCAAAGTCGGTGAGAATTTAACAATTTAAATCGTAATTGAATGCGAGGCACCGGCGAAAAATTGAAAATTGAAACTTTAAAAAATATCATTCTGTGTATGCAGTTCCTCATGCACCAAAAATGTTTTTACATGAACGGAAAGAACTTTTTCTCACGGTTATTTTGATGTATAATTTGTCAAATAATTTTCTTTACACAAAAAACGTACCAGTTTCAAATGTCGAAAAAATCGATGACATTGCCGGATTTTCGATCATGGGTCACCCTCTTTCCGGCTAATTTGACACAGAAAAAATTCTAAGACAGCTTCCTTATTGTATGTAATGTATAAATTTGATAATCGAGAGACGCTGTGGAGATATTTTTGTTGAAATAAAGTCAGTTTTTCCTTAAAAATATTGTATTTTCACTCCATTTCTCGTCTAATTTGCCGATTTTTTGGAACTACTTCCAGTCGGACATATTTGATTAGCATTCGTCCCGCTTCGATCACAATTTTGGCATGCAGAAAATGTCATCGTGTAATTTGGACAAAAAAGTCAAGCTTTTTTGCCTTATTTGTCATGTATGATCGATCTGCATGGCTGTCGAACACATTAGATACGCATGTGTTCTAATTTTACCCATATGGACTTGGGATCTGTGCCAACACAGTGTACAGTGCAGCCTGCTCATGTAGGGCTAGTTAGGGACTCAGAATTACTGAAAATTACCAACTGATTTTGCTTTGCTGGCAAAATATACACAGGACCTGTCTGCCATATCAGTACATATCATTGGATCAATAAGCTAATATCATTAAAGAGGGTTAGACTGGATTTTTCTTTATGAAATATTCCCCAAAATGAGGAAACATCTCCCATGTTAGTTTAGCCAGAGTCAACACAACATTGGTCTTTATTATTTAAATTTTTGTTTGTGTTCTAATGCCAATAACCCCGGCATTATTATTTTAGTAAAATTTAGACATGAAAAATTGATTATTTTGCTTCATTAAAAGTTTTAAGTCAACTTGACATAGCACAAATAGCATTTAAAATAGACTATGTGGAAGTAGGAAATAGGAAAAGTTAATACCAATCATGACTTGGTTAAAAATTTAACTCCATATTATAATGATTAAATACAGATCTGTTAATATTTAGGAATTTCAGTAATTTCTGTAAAATTGTAAAATTCTGATAAATAAATACCACCTTCTTTCAGGAAAATTCATGGGAACTGGTTTGATAATAACATTAAGAAATAAGTTGATGCAAATGTAGTGAAATCCATTACACAGTGTATCCAAATGGGCATTATTAGTTTGAACGAATTCAAAATAATTGTAACACAAGGGCCTATTCCAGATTTATTGATTTATCACTTAAATTTAGAATTGATTGGTTGGTATACACACTCCATTCAAGATTATTTCAATATTATAACCAGGTAAATGAGATTAAGGGGGAAACTAGGTACAGGGATGAAGATTTGCAGGGGCCCAGTAGCCAATGGCTTCTAAAATCGAGTGTGGGTCACTTAATGTTTACACATTTAAGCCATTTATTACTGTTACAAATTCTTTTATGAAGTTAGCTGACCCCAAACTCAAAATAGTTAGGCTTCATCCCTGAGGTAAAACACACCCCTCAACAAGAGAACTGGCAAACTTTCTGACATAGTAAGATTTTAACCTATGCTGTTACCTGTATGCTACACTTCAGACAAGGGTGCATGAAAAGCATTTCATGTGGTAAAAAAGAGGTATTCAGTATCAAGAGAAGCATTCAATTCATAAATGTGTAATGATCTATAATTCCCAGTATGTTTAAGGATATTGATATCTGTTGATTTTTTAATTCTAAATAAAATGAAACATTCATAAATGTCTGATGATATCTAGTTCCTAGTGTATTAAAGATACTGTTATGTTTTAATTTTACATGAAATATGACATTCAACATTATTACAATTTACAAAGTTGGTTTAGTCACACATAATACATTTTTCTTTGTAAAAAGTTTCATATAATGTAGCTTTTATATATGACAATGCTATCAAATATTTTGAACTTGCATTTGAAATCTAATTTCAAATGTGGCCCACTATGGCCTTTACAATGGTGCCATTTGGCAAAATAAAGGATCAACAGCCCCTTTCTAGAATGAACACTGCCATATGATCCCATAGTTTTTTATTTATTTGTAAATGATTTATCTATTTATCACAGCCAGAACAACTAGAAAGTACCTCCCCCCCCCATAAAATCACCTGTTTGTGTAGTTTCTAAATTAAATTTGATAATTTAGACAATTTTAGTCCTTTTAAATGCTATTATGGCCCACTTGTCATTCATTTAACAAACAACAATATGACAAAATTTCTAACTATCTGCCTGTCCATAAATTTTTTAAACTTTATCTTTTATTTTTTAAATGTTAATTTTGTTCATATAAAAATATTTGTTTTATTTTTCCAAAAAAATATCTGAGGTTACTTTCCATGGTACCCATGCCACATTTCATGTTAGTACCTTGAGGAAAGACAAAATGCAACTTATTTGGATCTCTTTTTATGTATTTACCCTATTTATCATCACTAACCTGCTCAACATACTGTTGATATTTATTTATTTATTTATTTATTTATTTATTTATTATCATCTCTAACCTGCTAGACATTTTGTAACCTGCTCAACATACTGTGTCCCAGCTCTAACTTATTTCTCTGTAGAATTTCTTATTTATTTATTTATTTATTTATTTATTTATTTATTTATTTATTTATAACTGCTGACATATTGTGTCCCAGCTCTAACTTATTTCTCTGTAGAATTTCTTATTTATTTATTTTTTTATTTATTAACTGCTGACATATTGTGTCCCAGTTCTAACCTATTTCTCTGAACAATTTCTGATTTATTTATTTATTTATTTATTTATTTATTTATTTATTTATCATCTCTAACCTGGTAGACATATTGTAACCTGCTCAACATACTGTGTCCCAGCTCTAACTTATTTATCTGTAGAATTTCTTATTTATTTATTTATTTATTTATTTATTTATTTATGTATGCCCTATTTATTTATTCCTGTTGGGGTCATAAAGTATCTCCATCAACAAACACATGTCATATGATGTGTGCCAGATGAGGATGCCTGTTGCAAAAAAAATCGATAAATACAGTACAGACCTGTACAAAGTTTAGCACCCAGATAACAAATTAGTGCCGACAGCCCACATTGGTTCCTTGTTTGGTGTTTATATCGACAGCAGTTGCCATCTACATCTATCTCTCAGCAGCTTTTCGATCGCTACCTTTCCATACCTTAGGCACTCGGCAGTCGAGCTTTGACTTCTTTTGGTTTGCTTAGTGTTAAACTTTCGACAGGTCTGTACTGTACATTGCATGTACTGTGTATACAGTAGACAGTTGACCTATATATTTGACACGGGGAACGTTGTTTACGTCATTACGTTGAAACAATGTTTATCAAGGTCGCGGCCATATTTGTTTTCATTGACAACAAGACGTACTGAAATGATGCTGTTGGATTTTTGTGATTTTCGCATATTTAACCCTCATGCACCAGGTACGATAATTTACTGGCGTATAATATAATAATTTTCTGACATTGTATTAAAATTTCTTGGAAAAGTATTCTTTACACAAAAAACATACCAGTTTCAAAAATGGAGAAGAAATTTCTGTTGATTTCCAAGAGAAATCAGTTATCTTCGGGATATCAGTAATTTTAAGTAAATGTGGCGTTTTATCTCGGACTTTTTGATACATGTAGAAAGTTTAGTTAATTCCTCACACGCTTGCATCATATTCGTAGCTAGAAATGTTAATTTTATAGTATAAAAACGATTCTGAAAATGGCGAATTTTTTTCGGATTCAGACACTTGCCAAAAAGTAATCCCTTTTTATTTACCGCAGAAGGTCTCAAATTTTAAAACCAACGCACAATTTGGACTTGGCTATCCTACTGTGGGCTGGCAGCCATGTTTTAGGCGGATCTGAAAAATTTCGGCAATCTAAGTAAAGAACCATCCATACATCATTCCTGTAAAGTTTGATTCAATTTGCTTTAGTAGCTTCAAAGGAAATAGCAAATATATGCTTTTCCCATAGGGTCCAATGTGAAACAATGTTCTCCACTGGCAGCCATGTTTTATGGCAGATCAGGAAAATTTTGGCAATCTATGTAAAGGACCTTCTATATATCATTCCTGTAAAGTTTGGTTCAATTTGCTTCAGTCATTTTTGAGGACAAAGTCAAAAATGTGTTTTTCCCATAGGGTCCAATGTTAAACTATCTTTTGCGCTGACAGCCATGTTTTTTGGCAGATCAGAAAAATTTTGGCAATCTATGTAAAGGACCTTCTATACATCATTCCTGTAAAGTTTAATTGAATTCGCTTCAGTCGTTTCAGAGGAGATAGCCAAAATGTGTGTTTTCCCATAGGGCCCAATGTTAAACTTTGTTTGGCCCTGGCGGCCATTTTTTTTGGCGGATCAGAAAAATTTGGACAATCTTAGTAAATGACCTTACATACATTATTCCTGTAAAGTTTGGTTCAAATTGGCTCAGCGGTTTCAAAGAAGATAGCAAATTTATGCTTTTCCCATAGGATCCAATGTTAAACTATCTTCTGCGCTGGCAATCTAAGTAAAGGACCTTCCTTACACCATTCCTGTAAAGTTTGGTTAAATTTGCTTCCGTCATTTCTGAGGAAATAGTCAAAAATGCATTTTTCCCATAGGGTCCAATGTTAAACTATCTTCTGCGCTGGCAGCCATGTTTTTTGGCGGATCAAAAAAAATTTGGCAATCTAAGTAAAGGACCTTCCATACATCATTCATGTAAAGTTTGGTTAAAATTGGTTCAGGGGTTTCACAGGAGATAGCCAAAATGTGAAAAGTTTACAGATGGACTGACTGACGGACTGATGGACGACGGACACCGAGTGATGGCAAAAGCTACATGGCCTTTAGACCAGGTGAGCTAAAAATTGTAAAAGTTAAAAAGATTCATATACTGGTACATGTATATCAATATGCATATTCAAGAAAAATGTGAATATGTACAACTTTCTGATCAGCTTTTGTACTAAAGCCAGAGCTTTCACTGTGGCAAATTTGAGACATTTGAAAATCAAATGCCCAAGGGGTCTAAAGCATGCATTTATGAATCTCATCGCTAGGGTCAAATCCCTCTGAAGCAGAGATCTTAGTTTGAGAAAGTTTGTCAGTTTTGGCGGTTCGTGACGAGTGGTCAGTTAGGTGGACTTTTCTTGACTCTCGTTTATTTGACAAATTTTGGCTGTTTTAATTCTGTTTTTGGATTAGAAAGTGCATCAGAAGACAGATAACAGTCGGGTGCATCTAAGCACGTTCGATATTTTTTGCAAAATTTTTGCAAAAAAATACTTTATGGACATTTTTGAGAATTCCTTTGTTTAAAAATACATGGTGAGAAGATATTCACACCTGTATTAGTGTATACCTTTATACCTAGATTAATATCGATAGAGTTATATAGATATATAACAATACAGTTCGATTAGAACATGGCAAATTCAATGTTAAAACCAGTGTATCTAAAAAACAGTGAAGTTGTCACAGATAAAGGAAAAATTACGGACTATGAATTGTTAGAATCAGTTAATCGTAAAATTGGAGATAATGTAAAATGCATACAGTTGGATCGCGATCTTTGGAGAATCTATCTGTGTGATCAAAATAGCAAAACTACTTTGTTAACTGAGGGTTTTGACCTTGGAAATAAAAGTATAAGTGTGTATGAATTTAATCCATATTCTGCCGGATTAGAAGATCCAAGTGAGAAAGTTCTGAAGGTAACTATTGCAGGAGTTCCGTTATCGGTGTCTGATGATGAAATTATGAACATGTTGCATAAATACAAAGTAAAACCCAAAAGTACCCTAAAATACGAAAAAATCAGAAATCCAGAAACTAAAAAGATGACGGGTGTACTCAATGGGAACCGATTTATATACATAGAACAACTGCCAGAAAACACATATCTTCCTCGGAACACATATTGTGCTGGTTTAAGATGTAGAGTATATCATACTGGTCAACCAACATCAAAGCGGGAAACAGTATGCACAACTTTTTGGTATTAATAGTTTTTTATTCTATCTTCCACATACATAATACAAATTTACAGAAAAAATACATTTAAGCACACATCAGTCAAGTTAACTATCTAACAAAGATTTAATAAGATTCCATTGCCTTCTTATATTATTTGCTTTTTTGGGGCTGAACATAAATAAAGAAAATAATTCAATATCTCTGTACTGCTTTACTGACTTTAAGGCAGTTTTGTAGTTTGGTATGGTTTTTCTGAATCTACATATATATATGTAGTTTTTTATTATCAGGGAACAGAGGTTTATAATGTATTTTTGAGGGTGACTCATTACACCAAAAATAAAATATTCCATTCTTTTGTCTATATATATGCCACATTTTTTACATAGATCCTCCAAAAGACCATACCAAACCGAGCGGGTTAAACTGCATTCATAAAATAAGTGTGACATGGTTTCTTTTGTTTCAAAACAGAAAGTGCATAACTGTGTATCAGACAACTTGCATTTAAAAAGTTTGTCATTTGTAAATATTATATTATGGTTTATCTTGAACTGCAAAGACTGTAATTTTGAGTCGCTAGTGATTTCGAAAGGTGATTTATATATTTGTTTCCAGACATTTTCATCAATTTGATTCTCGAGTTTCTTATTTAAAGTTTCCTGAGTTTTTATGGGTTTTTCTGTTACTGTTTTCAAAAATAAATTATAGCAAAATTTCGTAATTTTTTCGTGTGTTTTTAGATACTGTATATTATCATGCTTAACCTCTTTTTGATGAAAGTTCTTTTTTAAAATATTTTTCCATGTTTTTGGTATCGCGTGTATTAAACTTATGTAATTAAAAGGATTAATTGCAGCGTTGTATTTTTGGTTACAGTCTCTGCAGCTCAAGATATCCCCATTTTCATCAATAATGTCATTGATGAAATAGATATCGTTTTTAGCCATTTTCTTAAAGAAAACCATTTCATTATCAATTTTAATATATGGGTTGTACCAGAGAGTCTGAGAAAGAATGTCATTTGGGGATGCGGCTACGGGTTTATTCAATCTTGACCAATTAAGAAATACATCTTTCCAAAATGAGTTGAAGTGTTTTGAACATTTTTCAATACCTTCTTTCTGGAAAAAAAACATTTTATCCCCTCCAAATTTTTCTAGCGAATCTAATAGTAGAATTTTCCATGCTGAATTATTATGAGGATCTATAATTTTTTTTACCCATGTCATCTTAAGCGCACTATAAAAAGACTCGATATGTGGAACACGAAGTCCCCCCTCTGCAAGATCATTGTACATAATTTTTCGTTTTATTTTTCAACTTTTCCATTCCAAATAAAATTAAAAATAGTAGCTTGTATATCGTCAATCATAATTTTTGGAGGATCCGGAAGAGTCATAAACGTCTGTATTAGTATTGGTAGTGCTATTGTCTTCACAACTGTTACTTTTCCCATCAAAGACAAATTTCGATAAGACCAGTTGCTTAGAATATTTTTAAAGGATGATATTTTTTCAGTATAGTTTTCCATGTAAAATAATTTGGACTGTAAGTTGTATTTAATCCCCAAAAGTTTAAAAGTCCCGGTGTGATTCCATTTTAGATATTTATACGTTTGTAATTCCTCGCCGCATCCCCTTTTCGCCCCAATCCATACCACTTCTGTTTTATCAAAATTTGCTCTTAAACCAGAACAGTCGCCGAAATCGTCTATTAGTTTAATTACCGCATTAAGGGATTCAGAGTCATCATCAAGTGTGAGGCTAGTATCATCTGCATATTGACCCACAAGATGTTCAGAGTCGTTTATTTTAATACCCTTAATTTTTGGATCTTGTTTAATCGCTGCACTGAGTAATTCAGCACAGATAATAAACAGGTAGGGTGATAGAGGATCTCCTTGTCTAACCCCTCTTTGAATTGGAAAGAAACCAGAACAATGCCCATTGTATTGAGTGCAACTTGTTATATCAGAATAAAAAGTAAAAAACCACTTAATAATTGAGTCACAAAAACCAAAGAATTTTAGTGATTTTTCAATGAATGACCACTCTATGGAATCAAAGGCTTTTTCAAAATCAAGAAGTAAAAGAATACCAGGAATATTTTCTTCTTCTGTTTTTTCTATAATGTCATATAATAAACGAGTTGTTTCCCCTATAAATCTACCTTTAATAAATCCCGTTTGTGTTTCACTTATAATTTGGTTTAAGATTGATTTTATTCTGTTAGCAATAGCTGCTGATGCAATTTTATAGTCAACATTAAGTAAAGAGATTGGTCGCCAATTTTTCATATAAAATTTAGATTTCCCCTCTTTTGGAATGCATGTGATGACACCTTGTCTCTGCGTTATAGAAAGTTTCCCATGTCTATATCCATAATTTAAAGATTTAATCACGTATTCCCGTATATCAGTCCAAAAGTATTTGTAAAATTCGATGGTAAATCCATCAAGCCCCGGTGATTTTCCATTTTTCATATTGTGCAATGCATTAGTACATTCACTATCTTTAAGTTCTCCGCCAAGGGCCCCTGAAACTGTGTCTTCGAGACGATTCAGGAAGATATTATCAATATCAAAAAATATATTTTCTTTACCGCCCCCCTGTAAATTTTGAGATGTATATAAATTTTGATAGAAATCTTTTTGAGCGTTTAAAATATCACCTTGATTTTCTATTTCTGTTCCATCATTTAAAATTAATTTTGACACTGTTTTCTCAACATAATGTCTTTTTTCTAAGTTACAAAAAAATTTACTACTTTTTTCCCCCTCTACCATCCATTTTGCTTTTGACTTCATAATAAGACCCCTTATTTTTTCGTCCCTTAATTGTTTTAGTTCATTTTCTACATTTTCAATTTTATTTCGAGATATTTCGCATTCGTCAATATATAGAATTTTAAGTTTCTTTTCAAGATTTTTTTCTTTTTCCATACTAATTTTCTTTTTATATGAAGCATATGAAATTGTTTTTCCTCGCAGATTCAGTTTTATTGTTTCCCAGAGGAGTTGGTCATTTATTGAGTATTTCGGATCTAATTCATTTTCAGTGTTTACTAAATATTGTTCACAAGTTTCTTTAATACAGTTCTTCACAATATCTACATATTTTTTTATCATAAAGTAGTCCGTTGTTGAATTTCCAGGTACCCCGCCCTTTTTCATGTTCTAAAAATTTCAATTCTATATTAACCGGAGAGTGATCAGATTTGTAACATATATCAATGTCAGCATTCTTTAGAAAAGGTTTTAAATCTACAGATATCAAAAAGTAATCTAATCTGCTCATTTTTTGACGTTTTTCTTTTGGGCCTTGCCAAGTGTACCTTCTTATTTCAGGATTTAATTCTCTCCAAATATCTACAAGATCGAACTCATTCATGAGGTCTAAAAGTTTTTGTTGAGATTTTGGGTTATTCTTATTGATATAATTGATAGTATCCAAATCGTAATCCAATGCTATATTAAAGTCTCCGCCAATAATTATTGAAGTATTATTAAAAATATTAATATTTTTCATAAGACGTTGATAAAAAAGTGGTTGATCAGTATTTGGTCCGTAAACAGCAGCCAAAGTAAGTTTTCTATTCTGTGTTGTCAAATTTAAAAGTAAAAAGTTGCCCTGTGGATCAATAATTTCGTCAATTATTTTAAACTGAAAAGAGTCTCTAAAGAGAAACAGTATGCACAACTTGCTGGGCAACGGATCATTGGAAAAGTCAGTGTACGTCAGAAAAAGCATGCAAAGTTTGTAAAAAGACTGGACATGAACCCGGATCAGAAGAATGCGCGATGTATGTGAAAGAACAAAAAAATATAATCGCATTTCAAGGAAAATCTAATGTTTTGTCAAATTTCTATATGGCCGACTTCAAATGTTTTGGAGAAACAAATAAATCAGCAGAACACGCTTATCAATTGGCAAAATCTCTTCGCTCGGGTGATGTCATAGCTGCTGAAAACATAGCACTGTCGTGCTGCTGTACAGCGTAGTTGGGAAAATTGTGTTGTGGCAAGACAGAATATAACCGAAAATTCGGGGGGGGGGGGGGGGGGGGGGGGGGGGGGGGGGGGGGGGAGGTCGTTGATCTATGCATATAGTCCGACGGATGGGTTTTTTTTTGAAAAAAGAAACAAATTTTTATGTACCAAACCATGTATTGCTGAATTAAATGGTAGAAAAAATTAATTTCATAAATATATGAAAAAGACAATCGGTAATTAAAATTTAAAAAAGTTGTACCCGATCGTTTTGTCATTTCGGATATAGAGAAAGTAGAGTTTTGCAGATCCTACCGTCGCTATGAGGGGGTACATTCTAGCGGTTGTATGCATAACTGGATCATTTAGTTGTTTTACCAGTTCCGAATTTTTACTACCGAATAATCTAAAATTTCAATCCCGTTCAATTAAAGGAATCGCAAAATAACTTTCTCAATTTGCTGTTTCTTCAACTGCTTCCTAAATGTACGACAGATTGTTGTGACCTAGTTTAACGATGTAAACAAATCGTGATCACGGAAATGCTTTTTTCAAGAAAACATACTACCACGTGTTTTTGAGGACAGGTGTCGATATTTTGGAATCAGTAAACATTTGTATTATTACACCACATAAATTTTATTTCCCCTGCTTGTGGATGACGTCTGCAGCAGCGCTTATATGAAACCCTGTTCGGAACTGGTAAAACGACTGTATTTAAAATTTGCATACAACACTGTACGAATTATCTCCCTTTCACGAAAGTAAAATCTAATCGATAAACATTTAAAATATGACACAATTGCCTCAACATTAAAATACGTTATCATAACCTTCAAAATAAATTTAAATTTCCGTAGATTTCACGAAGAATTAATTAAACAACCTGCCGTTGCTGTTCATTTCTTAAAAAGTTATGATTTTACATCGTAGGACGCAAACTTCTCGAACTACTTTTTATTGTAAACATGAGATCAGTTCGCCAAATTGCAGAAATTATTAGATGCATCCCGTCGCAATATTTTACTAGATTCTGAAATGTATTCCGAAAATTTATTCCAAATGTGCATATGTAACCAAATGCATTACCCGTCTCAGAATACATATCTCACGATAAAACAGATATACTTCTTTCACGCTCATTTATCAGGCGCACTATTTCCAGGTGTACTCATATCTTATAATCTCATAGCAAAGAAGCTCGATATCTTGGAAGAAAGCGATGACAAAGTACAGGTTCACTTTGTTCACGCTGTACAAAAATCCGAACGGCGCCAACTGCTCTGGACGCAAAACGTATTGGAGATGCTGTTACACCTTCTGATGAATGGATTGCCACAATGGACAACGTAATGGAACAAGTCATCAATGCTAAGGTAGAACAAGTGCAACTATTCAAGGAAAAGTTGGAAAAGACAAACTCAAAAACAGTGTTTGTGGAAGCAACTACAGCTCACAAATGGGCATCCGGACTTAACATGGAGGCTACGATACACACTAAATTCACTACTGGCCTGGAGAGAACAGGCTTGGAGAGATAATAAAGAAAGTGGCAAGTAAATGTAGAAAGAAATGTAATGACACTAGTTTGACACAAAAAGCGGGTAAGAAATAGAAATACAATTCATATGGAATATATATTGGACTATGTTTGTAATTATTCACCAAATTGGTAAGTCAATATTTTTCTTTTTCCATATTCTATAAATAGTTCCAATTGTATTTAAATTTTTGACATGGAAGATCTGAAAATACTTTCCCTCAATGATAGAGGGCTGAACTCATATGAGAAAAGAGTCAAAGTTTATGACTATTTAAAAGATACCGACATCGATATCGCATTTTTGCAAGAAACACATTATGTAGAAAAAAATGAATTTAAGTATAACTCTAGATGGCAAGGAAAGTCTTACCATTGTTTTAGTAATTCTACATTTAGTAGAGGTGTGTCTATTTTATTTAAAAAAATATTCCAATAGAAATTATAAATATTCATAGATCTTGTGACGGACGAAAACTTTTAATTAATTTTAGGTATGAAGAGCGCTCTTTTTGTCTGATTAATATATATGCGCCAAATGACGAAAATATAGAATTGTTTTTTTTAAACGTCTGAACACATGGGTTAATCAACTAACGTGTTCAGATACAAACATTATATTAGCTGGTGACTTTAACTGCGCTTTACAAAAAAATAGACAGGGAAAATAAGCTTGCTTCAGATAAGAGTTCTGAAAATTGAAATGTATTTAGATAATTTTGACCTAATAGATACTTGGAGAGTACATAAAACGGAAAGTCCGGGCTACACTTGGTGTGATGCTAATAACATTCCAAAAAGTAGAATTGATTATATTTTTCTTTCACGACATTTTTATTATAATGTACAAACAATTTTACATAGAACAATACCAAGTAAAAATAGAGTATCAGATCACAAGGCTATAAAATTAATTTTTACTACTACCCAAAACAAAAAGGTCCAGGTTATTGGAAGTTTAATACTTCATTATTAGAAAATGAAAATTTTGTTAAGGGAATGGAATATGTTTTAACTCATTTTAAAATAATACAGAAGGGGAAGGGAAGCAAATTGTATGGGAAAAATTGAAACTTGAAATTAAGAATTTCTCTGTAATGTTTTCAAAATCCATCGGCAAAAAAAATAAAAAAGAATTAGTGAAATAGAGAAAGAAATTTTAGACATTGAAGAAAGTGATTCTGTCAATTTTAACATGAGCAGAAAACGGGAACTAGAAAAAGAATTAGCCGATATATACGAACATAAAGCCAAAGGTGCGCACATACGATCTCGTGCAAAATGGCTTGAGCATGGTGAAAAAAGCTCGTCCTATTTTTTAAGACTAGAATCTGCCCCAGTCAGTTAATGTTATTAAAAGTTTGACTAAAGGTGATAAGAGTTTAACAGACAATGAAAACATATTGGGAGAAATGTGTAATTTTTATGGAAAATTATATACGTCAGAAAATATCAGTTTAGAAAATATTAATACATATCTTTCAACAGTTAATATTCCCCAAACATTATCAGAATCGGATAAAGGTTTTTGTGAGACCTTTCCTTCAATAGTTGAATGTGAACAGGCTATGCTAGAAATGAAAAACAATAAATCGCCAGGTACTGATGGAATTCCTATAGAATTTTACAAAAAATTTTGGAAATATTTGAAGCATTATTTTTATGAATCTGTAATTGAAATCTTTCAAAATGAAATGATGTCTTACTCACAGAGGTTAGCTATTATTTCATTAATTCACAAAAAGATGATAGGGATAAATTACAAAATTATAGACCAATCAGTCTTACAAACTCGGACTATAAAATTCTCGCTTTTGTTTTTGCAAAAAGACTTCAAAAAGTTATTGACAAACTCATTGATAAAAGTCAGTCGGGGTACATAAAGGGTAGATTTTTGGGAGTAAATGCTAGGGCTATCCTAGACATTTTTGAGTATTGTGAACAAAATAATCAACAAGGTATTTTATTATTTTTAGATTTTTACAAAGCTTTCGACTCTGTAGAATGGAACTTTTTATTTGAAACTTTAAAATTATTTAATTTTGGGTCAAACTTTATTAGATGGGTAAATATTTTTTATACCAAACCAATCTTTAGACTGAAAAACAACGGCTGGTTATCAAAAACATGTGAAATGTCCAAAGGCATTAGACAAGGCTGTCCTATTTCAGCATTACTTTTTATTTTTGTCATAGAAATATTAGCCATTAAATTAAGAAGTAATAATAACATCAGAGGCTTTAACTTAAATAAATCTGAAATGAAAATTGCGCAACATGCAGATGACTGTGTTTTGCCATTACATGATGAAGAATCTATGAGGCATGCTTTAACAGAAATAGATACTTTTAGTAGTTATGCTGGCACACAATTAAATAAAACAAAAACTGAAGCAATTTTGCTAGGTACTTTAAAAGACAGATACAATGCATTATTTGGCATAACATGCACAAACAAAGCAGTAAGATACCTAGGTATATATATCGGCCACGATAAAGAAATGTGCTTTAATAAAAATTGGACAAAAACTGTCAGTGATATGCAAAAGTTGTTTGAGTCTTGGAAGAAACGAAAACTCACTTTATTTGGCAAATGTTGCATTGTTAATACTCTTGGCATTTCTAAATTAATATATACAGCTACTATTCTTCCTATTCCTAATGATAATTTGATAAAGGAAATTAACAAAGTTATATATAAATTTATTTGGGATTCAACTGATCGAATAAAAAGAAATACTCTTATAGGCAAAATTGAAGATGGGGGCATCGGTATTGTGGACATAGAATCAAAATTTAAATCTATTAAAGCATCTTGGGTATCTCGTTTGTTATCACCTGAATTATTTACTCACAAATTTGTTGATGATATTTGTAATCAGATAGGACTAGATTTTGACTATTTATTGAACTCCAACTTATCAGAAACAAAATTCTATGAATTCATTCCAAGATTACCCCAGTTTTATAAAGAAGTTTTTTGTGCCTTTAACCAGTGTAAAGAAAATGTATGTTTTGATAACTTAAGTTGTGATACATTTTTGTCGCAAAATATTTGGCTTAATAAGTTGTTTGTTTATAAAGAAAAACCTTTATGTTTTCAAGAATGGATGAAAAGTAAAATCTTCTATGTTAAAGATTTATACAATGATGATGGTTCATTCAAAGATATTAGCTGTTTTAGTGACATTATCTTAAACAAAGGAAATTGGTTATGCGAATATAAAATTTTGAAATATGTTTATAGATCTTTTAGTGAAAAATTTGATTGTTCCAGAACAAAATACATTAATATAAAAAATCTACCATATATAAGTTTTCGGAAAACACTATCAAAGATGTAAATGAATTAAAATGTAGATTCTTTTACGATATTTTTCTCAAGAAAAAATTTCAAGCTCCTTATCTACAAAGAAAATGGTCATTACTTTTCAACATTGAAATAGAATCTCATTGGGAAAGAATCTATAAAAGCAAAATTAAAAAGATTCTAGACAAAAATGTAGCTGAATTCAACTATAAACTTTTACATAATTTATTAAGTAATAGAAAAGAAGTGAGTAAATGGAAAAAAAATTCTGAAAAGAGTTGTCTCTCTTGCCATGGCACGGTAGAAGACAGTGAGCATTTAATATTCAATTGCCAAAATGTCAGAAAAATTTGGAATATTATAGGGGTTATTATAAATTGCAATATTAGATGGAAACATATAGTATTAGGATTTTATTTGGAAAAAAATAAGAAACTGAAATTTTATGTTATATCTTATATCACCTATCGAATTTATAAATACAAACTGAACTTGAAAAGAACACTAAAATACATCTTAAATATTCTTTACGAGATTTTTACCATGTATTAATGAAATCTCATAGTTATATTAATTGCGATATTTTAAAACGTATAAGCGATGTTCTATGAGGTAATATATAATATATGTGTTTATATATTTGTACAATACTATTATATTTTTTGAATGTAATATTTACATGTAAAATGTATTGTTTAACAAATGTGTTAAAATGTGTGTTTAGTGTTATATTAACACTCAGTTATATATATACGACTGCATTCTGCAGCAAAATAAATAATACAATTTAATTTATAAAAAATTAAATTAATTTAATATATTGAAGTAATTTGGTCAATTTTCGTCTGCTATTATTTGTCTAAATCATAAGGGGCTCGTCACGTATGATTTCATTCATTGTTAAGCGGCATTTACGCATATAAATCGTGCACGTTTCTCGTGGTCACCTCACTTTTGATTTTGACCAGAAGGCAAGCAGATCGAAAAAATCCCTCCTATATGCCCACCCATTAAAGATCAAATTTCTGCTGTTTCTTATTTTATATTTTCAGCTTTTCTCACATGACGTCATGGATTTGGCATGGATAGTGTTTAAACCGTTCATGGTATATTCTGTGGATGGAGAGATTATAGCATCAGCGGAATTTATCATTTATGTGTTGTGCTCACTGGTTGCCCAGTTGATGTATCTAGAAGATGCATATGTTGGATGCCCTCCATATCTCTTCTTAGTGACAATTCTTAAATATCGACGATTTTAATTATTGTTGATCAGTTGTATAAAATTACTTTAATTGTCATTATCTAATATTTAATCCTATTATATTTAATAAATCCATGACAAAAAAGTGCCAAATAAAAAATACTATATTGTTGTTTTTACTTGCTTTCAAGACTGAATATATAATAATGTAATATATGTTATATTAATATGTATGTGTGTATGTCAATATATGTGCTATATATATATACATATATATATATATATATGTGTGTGTGTGTGTGTGTGTGTGTGTGTGTGTGTGCTCTATACATGTTTATGTGTATATGCATGGTTATTGCCGTAATAATGTTAATAATATTTATTTGTCGCCATTAAAATGTTATATTATTTATCATAATATTGCTGAATCTATACATAGAAAATTATTTTAAACCCCGTTACCCTGGACTAGGTGAGATGTAGGGGTATTGTACTAAAAGCCTGGTCAAGTACTAAATAAAATCTCATATTATCTTTAAAAAAGTCCTTATTAGCCTGGACTTGTAACACCCTTGGGTCAACAATTTATTTATAAACATCTTACTTCGGTATGTAAAGTTCATTTAGTGGGAACAAACTCTACCATAGCCTATTTATTGTGAATAAAATACACCATAAGAAGGAGATGTTTTTTGCTGCATAGAGAAGGAAAGTTGACAATAGAAAAATTAATACCATTTATCATACATTGGGCGCCATGATTAAGGTATAAGCCTCAATATTATTCAAAACTTGCGAATTTTGTCGCATCTTTTATTTCTAGCTCACCAAGATACATGTCATTAACACAGTCTCCAAATTTAGGATTGATAAGAGACAGAACCTCATCTATATATCTGTTTTGGCGACTGTCTTCTCTCCAGATTTACATGGCTGTGCGTGAATTCTGCTCTAACATTTTTTTACAGCTGGTATCTGATGTAATTTTCGACTAATAGCTTCCTAATTTCACCGTTCAACAGCCGAAGTTCAGCTAATTGTACCATTGTATCATGACCGCAATAACTTTTTTTTGCAAATAAATCATTTAAATATTTTCAAAAGATACACTGCTGTTATATCCCTCCCCCTTTCCTTATCAAATTGACATCAGAGATATTAACAAGTGAGTATGAGTGATCACATTGAATGGTGTATTGGTTTAATGCATCTGTCAAAACTATTGGGTCTATCTGGGGATATCAGCTGTGGTATGGTTGAAGGAACGGGGTTACATCGATACAACTGAATATTTCTCACACTGAGATTTGCCCCAATTAAATTTAAAGCCAGGTAACCTCAGATTCCTTAACCTCATTTTAGATCATTTTTAGATCGGTATTATTATATCTATATAATAACGTATTGACATAGAAACGTCCATAGGTATATAAGTATATAATAGTTAATATTGATATATCAATGAAACAAAAACATATTGGTAAATGTCCACATCACACAAAGATGAAAGATTTAAAACGTTTGCCAATAAACACAGAAATAAGATTGGGAAGTGTAAGAACCTACTATCAATTTAGTTACACCTTTCATGTGTATCATCAAATTGGAAAAGAACTGAATATGACACTAATAAAAATTATTCTCAATAATAAGATTTATGTAAACTGATTACTAGGCAGTACCTGGGATTGAGGTTGCAAGTGGTCTCCTATTTTACAAAATAATCCTGGTATATGACCCCTTGTTTACAATCTTTTGACCAAGATCATTACAGTTTTTGATGTTAGCTTTTTAAGCCAAATATATATAGATTTATATTCCCGTTTGACGTCTTGCATTATTGCATGGATGAGTTGAGACCTTTTTTCAGGAAAATGTTCAATTTTACAGCTTTATTTACTGAACATTTTAATAGATTTACGATTCATCTGAAAAAATCTTAGTTTGGAGTTGTGACGTCACGACATTGGAATGTTTTATGACCATTATTTTTCTAGTACATCTTTGTTTTCAAACTTATTTGGTATGGGTTTATTACAGACAATCAACCATTAAAAGTGGTGCTTATGGGACATAGTTTAATTTGACGTTTGCAGTCTCACATGTATAATTGTCCTGCAGATGCAAACCTTAGACTGCACAGTTCCCATTACACAGTAACAACGCGATGCAGGGGTGGTCTTGAAGTTGGAACACTCGCCAATGACATTTTATTGACCCGATTTTCATCTCCACCGGGCATTGTTTTCCTACATATTGGTGGTAATGACTTGCGTGATCCACGCCTTGGAGTAGACTCTCTGTGCCACCAGATCACATCGTTTGCACAATTCTTGCGACACGGTGTTGGGATTTGTCGCGTTATTATAGGACAATTACTTCGCCGTCAGCCTTGGGCTGCTGATAGTCGCTACAACGATCGTGTTGTGAGTTTGAACAATTTACTTGCTGCATAGACAAAAGACAATCCGGGTTCTCCCATTTTTTTTGGAATCACCGTGGTTTCTGGGATGCGACACTTTTATATTTAAATCCACACGATGGTGTACGTTTACTCTACAGTCCGACAAACAAGACTTTCATAAGGAAATACCGGCGTAGTGCCCGTTGCGCAGTTTTGCACAGAGTCCGCAATGCATGTACAGTTCTCTTTCTTGTTTACCCATGTATACCTGTTACATCTTGTACCGGTTATTTTCTACATCAAACAACCATTTATATTTTTATATATGTATATACCAGCAGTTTACAATTTTAATTATGTTTTTATCTCATATCTTTATCTCTGTAATAGTAGTGACCACATAGCGAGGGAGCACATAGTGTTTGTTCCCTTGCTTTATGTTTCCTGTTGCATTTAAACTTTCATTACATCATCTCCACTACAGACCATTCACAATCCCCGTACTACACCACACTACATTATTTCTGTGTATTTATTCTAATATGTTTCATTAATTTCAGGCCAGGGTCCCAGGGATAGGACCTAAATTTATCTTCCAAATTCATATAAATATAGTATATCTTATTCCACAGATGTGATGGAGAATTTGTAGAGATTTGAAATGATTTTGATAAACAATGAAAAACGTACTTTAGAGACTGTATACAATGAGCACTTATTGGTTATCTAAAATAAAACTTCAATTACAGGAAGACAACGCGTGCATTAAAAAGAAAATCTGAAAAGGCCAACAGACCTTCGCTAAATCTGTTAAAAAGCAAGCTACACCCGCCACGTGTGTAATCAAAATTGTGTGAAAGGAACATGGATCTGTCGGGCGTCAAATATATCCGGGGCAATCCTGGAGACGGAGACATCAAACTTATCAACAATACTTTGAGACTGTCATAAAACTTTTTGATGACCTTGAAAAGCCTAGGCTTGCAATATCCGCGGTTCAACAATATATTTGCAAGCAGCCTGCGTGTGGTAACAAGCTTTACCATAGCGTATTAATTTAACAAATTATATTCAGAAAAAAAGAAGTGATCGTTTTCTACTCCGCCTCCCTTTCTAATACCAATTGCAGTTTAAATATTTGTACAAAAATTAATGTTTGTCAGAGGAACATATGACAATATGTACATGTTTTGATACTATTTACCACATGGATTGGTAATTCTTTTTGGATTAATATTAAATTGTCAGCGATAACAGATTGAAGTAAAAAAGACACAAAAACAATAGTACAATATATTTGTAATAAAGATATAATATTAACTTAAATTTAACACCGAACGATTTAGTCAAACGATGTCGCATTTTTTTTTCTTAGAAGGTGATATAGCAAACTAAAAAGTAAACTACTGTAACTGCTTCAAAGGCGATTTTTCGTAAATGGTTAGTGAAAGACTTATGATTATATATATATATATATATTTTATAATAACTTTATCATAATCTACTTCAAATATTTCTTTTTATCCGATAATTAAAAAGCTCAATTTAATCTTTGAAATAGTTTTGGTGCACAACATGTACATGTGTAGTATGTGGGTATCAAAAATAATAATTGAAAAAAATCAATCCTAAACTAGGATGAGATAAAAATGGTGAAAAAAATGATTTAATTAGTTATGAATAATTTATGACAAAAATAAAAAATGATTTTGAGCGAATGTTTTTATTGCAGAAAAATAAAAAATGATCCCATTTAACCAATTACATCACATTTTAAATTAGGAACGCATCTGATAAGTAATAATTGATGTAAATAATCAATAAACATTGTATATTTTAAAGATCTACAATCCCATTTACAGAAATTTGATATTTGAAATTGTATGAATATTCAAAATTTAATAAAATTTCTTTTATTAATTGAAGTACCAGCATTTTATAAACCACAAGAGAAAGATATACTATCTGTACATGCATTCCCAACGGTCGTTATCGTTAAATTACAAATCGTGTCTTTTAAATATTAATAAAATAAATATTAACTGATAGTTTCAATAGGTTGCTTTGAATTGATAATGATATCGAATATTTAAAACGCACTGCTGATTCTTTTCATTTCATCCATTTACTAATGGTCTCAATATCACTCAAGAAATTTAGTAATCATCACATAAACCATAATTATTACTTTACTTAAAATCGTCTGTTCAAAACATAGCTTTTAGTAAAACACTTTACTTAGTTTTAAGCTTTTGATGGTATGTATATATAGGTAGAATGAAGGGATTTAAAATGTCTCGATATCTTAACTTTATTGGAAACAAATTCACAAAACCCATATTTATATGTTTTTAATCACAACGACTCTATCATGCGTTGAGCTTGATTTAAATTTGTCAGTTTACTTCCCGTATGACACTAGGGTGTTGCACATAATATCGTTTCACCCACCATCCCAGATCTGCCAATACCTGACGTGCTGCTTGAGTATTTAAGAAACACTTTTGAGTATGAAGACGAGATAAAACTAAGCTGAAGAATAGCGTATGAAATGATAATACTTCAGCAATAAGTTGAAGACATTTTATATCCACTCAAAACGTTGAAGATATCAAATATCCGCCATAATCGAGATCAGCACACTTTTGAGTATAATGACGAAAGAACAACTAAACTGAAGAATAACGTATGATCATAATACTACAGCAACATGTCGACGACATTTAATATCCTCTTAAAACGTTTTAGACATCAAATATCCGCCATCATCGAGATCAGTAATGACCTTGTACTTTCCAAACGTTCTTGTACTATGATATACAATATCAGCAATCATAATTATAAGCCAGTACGATGGCCAATATCGGCAATGAGTGTGATTTCTAAGCCAATATCGGTTCTGAGATTGTGAATTCTATGTCACAGTCCGATATCTTCCCTGATCATTACTCACGAAAGCATCGTTAGTTAACCGCAGGTCTAGTGCGCGTGGAAGCGCGTGGCCTAGTGGTTAAGGCATTGGACTCATGATTCGAAGGTCGTGGGTTCGATCCCTGGACCGGGCGATGTGTTGTGTCCTTGAGCAAGACACTTAATTACACGTTGTTCCAGTTCACTCAGCTGAAAAATAAATGAGTACCAGCAAAATGCCGGCGGTTAACCCTGAGATGGACCGGCCTCCCATTCAGGGGAGAGTCTTGTACTCTCAGTCGCTTAACGCCACCGAAACCGGGATAAGCTCCGGCCTGATGGGCCTAAATGGCTCGGGACAGACTTTAACTTAACTAGTGCGTCAAGTTTGACCTTGCCGTTTGACCTTTAATTTGAATATCAAGTTGAGCTAATAATCTGTGTGATTAGGTAAGGCAGCATGTTACATTACCATAAACACCTGATACCTAGTATTACTATCATCTGTCCTTATAAATCAATTTTATATAGCCTTTAATCAAACAATGGATATGTCTTTTTAAATGTTCAAATTAACGGTCAAACGATCAGGTCAGACTTGACATTCGTTTTGGTAGTATAAGTTTAACATAAGTATAGTAATTGTGTTTATCCGTTGTTTTACGACAAAAAGTGTCTACCTTCCCTGATCACTTTCACTTTCTTAGTTGAAGTTAAGGTGATTAATCAAAAACAAACATACTTATCCATTTCCGAATCACAATCCAGAAGCAAAGTAAAAACTTTGGAACTGACAAGTTAGGTTAGACACGTGAACTTCCACCAGGGAAGTGAGGCCGGGTGCTCCGGAAGGGTAAGCACCTCCTGTTTAATTCGACAGCTTTTAAATTGTTTACTTTCCTTTGTGGATGTTATTTAGACGTTAATTGTTATATTTGTTTTTTAATTTAATACAAAAGAAGGATTTACATAACCCTTACAATGCTATAAGGAATTTAAAAATAGCTCTTTGTTGATGACGTAATGGTTTTGCATGTTATATACAAGTGTTGAATCAAACATATCAAGTTCCTTAAGTTGCTCGTATCCAAAGATCAAATACTCGATATGAGTCATTTAATTAATATCGGAACATCTGGCCTCACTTCTCTGGTGGAAGTTCACGTGTCTAATCTAACTAGACAGATGCAAAGTTTTTACTTAGATTCTAGATTGTAATTCAGATATAGATTGGCATGTTTGTTCTTGATAATTACTATTATGACTAAAATGTCATAAAAAAGATACGTTTATATCGCAAATATTACACTCTTTCAACACTAAGCCTACTAAAAGTGGCATGCTGTTGTCTGTACATATCATCTTCCTATATATAAAGACACAATTTAGCAATTTAAAATATTCTATAAAACTACTTTGAGAATTGAGCCGAGGTGCTATGTTCCTTTATGTTGACAATACGGACCATTCGGCCATCAAAAACCTTGTACGGGTTAAAATTTGAAATTACTCGAACAAATGGACAAATCTTTTAAACGAGTTCGTATTTTTTAACATTACTTGATCCAGCTGTTGCGATATTGGTAATATGATGTTTTCTTCGTTTAAATTTTGATGCCGATAGACGTGTTTATTTTAACTACAACAAATATTATTCATAAACTTGTTTTATTTTTTGTAACAATAGATGGTCCTTTCGCAATAAAATTCTTCATCAGTGCGGTTTGAACCAAAATTGTGGAAATTCAAATTGATGTTGACGTTGACGTTGATATGAAAAATACAGAAGGACAAAATTTATTTCATCAATCCACTTACGACAATACCTTGAACTATACAACATGTAGGTTTCTTAAAAACTTTTTATATATTAAAAAGCAGACAAATAAAATGAATGATTTCAATGTCAATGGGGTTTGCCGCTGTACCACGTGATACCTTCTAACGTGTCTGTGAAACGCTTGTTTCCAATGGACATGGAATCGAACAATATGACGCCTTCCCGTAAAAACGACGTTATTCCGGGAATTTGTAACGTTGCCGTTTTCTAAAATGTTCCACGCAAACGTGAAGAGGTATTGATCACGTGGTACGGAGCGAAACCCCATTTGATATTGCCATTAGATGAACAGAGCATATGGTCGTATCTCCGTCGTTTGTTAAAATTTCACGTAAGCGATTTTTTTATCAAGAACTAGTGTTCTTCTATAATAAAACATGCCAAACATATATCATCAACGTATAAAACTACCAATTTTACAAACCTTGACACAAGATCAATGAGACTTTAGGGTATTTAAAAATTAAAACACTTTTGTCAAAAACTGAAAATACAAAATTCTTACATTTTCATAAATTAGAAACAATCAGAAATTTGAAACTCCATATACAGCATAAGTACATTGCTCTCGAGACCGGTTCACCTTAAAAAAATTGAATGACCACATTCACATTACTAGTAAACAGTAGAACAATTGAAAACATTGTTTGGAACAGATATGCCTTAAATCTTGATATTTGGCACATGCATTTATAATAATGGTATAAACTGGTTGAATTTGTTTCTTATTTTCCACAGGTAACATGATGATAGCTGAAATAATTGAATGATGTAGCAACTTTGCTTGACAACATAAAATTTGGTTATAACTGTAGGGCTTCATTATTGGAAAGTATACACATTTTTTCGTGATGATTTTACATATAATAAAATAAACAGTCAAGGAGGATTTTATTTGGAAAGAAATAAGAAAACTGAAATTTTAAACAATGTTATATCTTATATCGCCTATCGAATTTATAAATACAAAATGTTTTGCAGAATTGAAAATATTACTGAACTAGAAAAGAACATTAAAATACATCTTAAATATTCTTTACGAGATTTTTATCATGTATTAATGAAATCTCATAGTTATATTAATTACGATATTTTAAAACGCATAAGCGATGTTCTATAAGGTAATATATGTGTTTATATAGTTGTACAATACTATTATATTTTTTTTTGTTCAATGTAATATTTACATGTAAAATATATTGTTTAACAAATGTGTGATATATATACGATTGCATTCTGCAGCAAAATAAATAATGTAATATATATTTCATATTAACATGCATGTTTGTCGTAATAATGTTATTAATATTTATTTGTCGCAATTAAAATGTTATATTATTTATTACATAATATTGCTGAATATATACATAGAAAATTATTTAAAACCCCGTTACCCTGGACCAGGTGGGATGTAGGGGTATTGTACTAAAAGCCTGGTCAAGTACTAAATAAAATCTCATATTATCTATAAAAAAAAAAAAAAAAAAAAAGTTTGTCAGTTAGCTTGCAGAAGGTCTGTAGTTTTTGCTGGGTACTTCAGTTTCCTCTAATATTCTTAAACTGACCACCTCCATATAAGTAAAAAAATCTTGCATGAAGCATAAAACATTAAAACACCATTACTTCAAGCTGCTGTTTATGAGATTACTTACCCTAAAACAGTATCTCCAGGATTCAGTAAATGTCCTAAATGTGTTTTACAGAAATACTGCTGGTCATTTACACCAAGGTCACTCATCTTAGCTACCCACAAATCAGCTAACACATGCTGAAATCAAAATACAAGTATAATAAGACCTTGTTATAGTGCACAGCAATTACACCTAATTCACCCCAAAGGATATTTCTTCAAAAGATTACTTTATATGTCTACTTAACAGATCGCCAAATCTCTTCATAATGGCAAAATCTGACTAATATATAGCGGCCATGACCCAGATTCTTTTACTATAATAGTGACCATTTACTAGTAGATGAATGCCTCTAAAGATAGCACCAGGTATGTACTAGTATATATAAAACTTTTCTGTATGACAAAAATATTCACAGGACACAATGGTGAAAGTGCAAAGACTAGCATTGAATGCTTCCTACTAGCATTTTATTGACCCTCAAAATTTTCCCACCATTTCGTTTTCTTTTAATTCTTCTAGTAGCAATCTTCCTACATTTAGTAAAGAACATTTTTTAAGATTTTTTAGATGAGAGTGACCATGACAGATGGCAATAATGCAAAATTGTGATAAGATTTTTCTGTTTTGTGAAAAATAGATTACAAAACTAGGGTGAAAATTTACTTTGTTAGAGACTGGTGTTCTATGTGGTTTATCCTTCTCTGGTATGATGTCAACTTGCATCACCATATATTCTA